>JAHWFO010060970.1:10897647-11155301 GCA_023313115.1 Rhysida immarginata | reverse complement strand
TCTCTCTCTCTCTCTCTCTCTCTCTCTCTCTCTCTCTCTCTCTCTCTCTCCTTTTTATCGTTTTCCCTGGCTCCATTCATTCGGGGGAGCCGATTAGTCCATCGGAATAAAACCTGGCAATGAGAGTAAATAAAAAAGACGGAAAACGAGAGGAGACCAAGGCTCCGATCTAAATTTCCAATCTCTATTTTTCGGCGTTTTCTTATCTCGTTAACTTTCTCTAATCGCGTTTTTTTATCCTTTACTTTTCTTCTTTTCTCTCTCTTCCTTTTTATGATGTTATTTTGTTTTGCAGGATTTTCACTCCGATCTTGTTTATCCTTATATTGAACGGCTTTTATGTTAAATTAGCTTCGGAGAGCCTTTTTTTTCTCTTTTCTTTTCTTTCAGTCTCTAGCTCCTTTTTTCACCCTTTGGCAATGTCTATCGAAAAATGCAGTCAAATTGCAAGAGCTTTTCTTTTTTAATTAAAAATGTAAATAATGAAAAAAAAATCGTTTAATAGTGTATGCGAGTTTGATTAAGCTTTAATGTTGTTAGACTTTAATAATGTGCTGGATAAAGAAAAAGAAATGTTATTCTGCACTGGTCGCTGACAAATGTTATTAGACTACATACTCTAAGAGTCTTGGAGGAAATGGGGAGCTTTAAAAAAAAATATGAAAGATAAAATTATCTGTAGTTTTTGTTCTCTACTGGAACACATATTCTCGCATTTCGAGCTTTACTGGCTGCAAGCTTCTCTATTAGGCAGCATAGAATTTTATTGGATGACCACTGAACAAGTGGAGAACTGCTGCATCAGTGTGAAACTTCTGTTCGCCGAGACGCTTCTTAGAGGGTCAAAAAAGTGAAAATCACTCGGAGCCAAGTCAGGAGTATAGGACGGGCGTGGGAGTGCCTCCCTTTGCAACGGATCATTTACTGCTACAGGTTTGATGGCTTTGAGATCTGCTTTGCGGAACAGAACCTTTACTGAAAATTCTTATTCGTTTCTTGAGAATGGCCTTCTGAACTTTATTAGAGACCAGCTTTTTTATATACAGATTGGTCGCCACGAAAAGCCCTTTTATTTTATTTTATCGGGATAATATCGGGATGATATATATAATATATAGCCTATATCCTCCCCGAAAGTCCATTCTAAATGTTGGTGAAAGAATTTTTGAAATCGGATGAGTAGCTTCGGAGATTACCTCCTACATTCAACCTTACAAACTTTCCCTCTTTATAATATTAGTGTAGATTAGCGTGAAATAGTGCTCATCTTTTACAGACAGAAGATTTGTATGGCTTCTCTAGTAATGACACTTTTCGGCCGATCTTCACGGAGATCATCGTCCGACTTTCGGAGGTCGTCATTCACGACCTTCAGGTAAGGTTTACACCGTTCAAACACTCAAGACCATGCTATAGTCTTTGTTCTCCAAACGCACATGACAGTTGATGATGAATTTTAGCAAGTTCTGAACCTTCTTTCACTAGAAATTTCATGATCTCATTCTGTTTCTGAACTGAAGTTAACTGGTCGGACTCCGTCTTGAATAACACAGCTCTGACAATAGCTATAGTCTGCAGATCGGATCTTGGTCCCTGACGTATTTTTAAATCATGGTCTGTGTTGGTGAGTTCATGGAGAATAGAGGGATGGGTTTCTTTGTGCGAGTTTTTTCTTTGTTGTATTTTTTTCCCTTGTTTTTCCGTTGATTTGACAGTTGTTGTATTTAATCCTTCTTTTTTTGCATTTATTGATTTATTACAACCTTTTATATTGTTATTAATATTATAAAAAAAATATTTCGCACAGCATAGTGTGGTTGCTAAGCAACAAAAGCTGAAAGATATAGCGATGATCAGATATGACGTCATGCGCAGAAATAGGTTGAAACTGGGGACCAAGATCCGATCTGCAGACTATAATATTTGCTACTTCTACCACTAAGAGTACATAAAATGACAACTCTACGATCACATATAACTTTATTTGAATCGCAATATTAACGCATTAATAATTTTTTAATTGGAACCCTAAATGTGTGAAAAAACCAAAATTCCGAAGCAATTCCAGTAGCGGGGCGTCAACGGAGGCATGAACTTTGTTTCGGTGTAAATTAATACATCGCACGCGAGATTAATCATCATCAATACATAAATAAGTTCATTGAATTTAATTTAATTTTATTGATGGTGATTAATTTCGCTTGCGATGTATTAATTTACACTATGAAACAAATACCATGCCTCCGTTGACGTCACTGCCTCATCCAAGATGGACGTCTTGCTATTGGAAATTGCGTTGGGATTTTTCACACAATTATGGTTCGAATTAAAAAAAAAAATTAAATACTCCAAGATGTTATTAATGCGCTGATCTTTCGGTTTAAATAAAGTTGTAGTGACCGTAGAGTTGTCCTTTAAGTACTCCTGTCATAGACGACAGCTACTATTCCAAAGTTTAAAACACGCCTGTGGTTAGATTAAGATTTGTTATGAAATAATTGCATTGCTTTGAGATTTCACACCGTGCTGCCGGATATGATGTCATCACATTTCAAAATCATTTTTCTCTGAACGCATAGGTCTATTAAAAAACTCCCAAGAATATTTTCGTCTTATTTTGTCCTTAGGAAACTATCATTAAAGTAGTGCCCAACATTTGATTTACATCCTGTATTAACTGAAAAATTATTTTCTCATTGAAGCGAAGTATCAAGCGGTTTATTTGAGAAAATTTTAAATCTGAAAGATATCAGGATTGCTACAAAGGTTAAGCTTTTCAGTTTGTACACCGCCAAAAACTGATTGGAGAAATGCTAAAGATTTGAGCGTTTGATTTATCCAATTCGGAAGCGGTGAGCAAAAGAAATGAACTAATAAGATCAAAATAGCAACTGCCACCGAATATAAAATTCTTTTGTGTCATTGGCTGGATTGATAATGGAACTAACCGAACGGATTAGCGGCTCTTATTATAGAATTTCCTCATCCTGGATCGTTGTTTCTTCGCCTTTCTCTACTTACTCTCCAGGAGTTCTTCAGATTTTATCGATTTCTCTTCTTCATGTCAAAACAGATTTGCGTCTTAGTCTTCCACAGCTCCTTTTCGAATAATTAAATAATGCACTTTTAAGCTATCCGTTTAAACTAATCAACGAAAACGAAGCGCTTTATTTCTTTAATATTCCTCCAGGACATTTAAGAACCTGAGCATTCTAAATGATTCAGTGTCAAAAGGCCTAAGCACTTAAGGAGAGAGGAACTCTTTGGGTTTGGGGAAATCTAAATGCCCCATCGGTGTCAATATTCACCGTAAATCCCCTTCTCCCTTGGGATTAGATTTTAAATGACACAGAACGCCTTAAGATTGATTTTTTTCTATTGTGATGCAATATAGATTTTGTGGATGCAGTGTTTTCATTATTATGCGTTGCGAAGAGTTCGTTGCGATTTCAATTTTGTTATTATATGCATTTTAGATATGTAAGTGAGGTCTGTCTGATCAAATGTATCCGACCATATTTTTTTTATTGGGTGAGAACAGGACAAACACTTCTCTTGACTTTGTATATTGCAAGTGTGATTTTTTTTCCGTGTCGCTCTGCCCTTTCACTCGTGATGATAGTATATGTACCATTTCCCAAAGTCCAAATTTGACCACATAGGGTAAATCAATATAATAGTCGCAAAATGGAAATCTTCAGATTACTGCAATGTGAAATTGCGCTATGAATATCGGTTGTGTAGTACTCACATTCTCTTGCAGCGGTGAATCATTCGAGTGGCAGGCGTGTTAGCTGATTGTAATAAGGAAATTCTATCTATTTACGGTAATAAATGTTTATCCAGGGAAGCAGTTTACAACTAGTTGCAACATTTCAATGGTAGATGACAACGCTTAACACAATGGCTCACATACGCTTAACACAGTGGCTTACATACGGTTCCTAGGTTGGGAACGACTGGAATATCCGCCTCACAATCCGGATTTGGCACTATTCGAAGTTCACCTCTTAGGCCTACTGAAGAATCACCTGGGTGGTTACCGGTTACAGGATATGGAAGAGGTTCTATCGGGAGATTGCCAGCTGGCTACGACACCAACCACAAATCTTCTTTGCTGCTGGCTTTGAGGGACTGTGAAACGCTGGGAAAAGTGCCTAAATGTTCACAGAGATTACGTTGGAAAATAAAACCAAATTTCATCAGGTAATTATTTCAACTTTCATTTTATGCCATTTTACGACTTGTATATTGATTTACCCTAATAGTTCTAGTATATTGAAGACTGATAACTGCAGCATCCAGGGAAGGTTCGTCTGCCTAAATCGCTGGGAGAAGTGTGTGTGAACTCAGAAGGCTCCTGTTTCGAAAGAGATTCGTATTTGAATTAAATATGCGACATAGATTTGTTTTCCTGGCCTAAGGTAGGATTTTTTCGTTTGGACCTCGTATATTGCTGTACCTTTGATATTCAATATTTCTGCACCGACAGTGAAGCAGATTCTACGCAAGCAAAATCTTATAGAACCTGCCATGAAAATGTATGATTATGCAAATGTTGATTCTGCTATTTTTACAGCCAATTGCAAAAGTGAAAATGCAATATGCCGCAATTAGCAGAAATAGATTTTCCTATGTGCCACACTGTAATAGGATATAACCACGTGAGCGAGGGTTCTCATTTCGGAGGAGTTCTAAATTCACTGTTGGTGAGCTCGCATGAACATAGATGAAAGTAGCTTAATCTTCAAAAAAATGATAGAATAGAGCAAGAGAGCCTTGCGAAGTAAATTGCGTGCAACAAAAATCTTCCGTGAGAGTATTAGGATTAATATCAGTTTGAGTACATTGTGAAGGATAATCGTGAAGACTATCATAGGTGTGCAGATTGTTTCATGTCCTTGTTCGTTTAAACAGATAATGCCGATCGATAATCTTTATTGTGCTCAGTCCTGGATTATAGAGCAATAGAAGAGCGTCCTCTGGATAGATATGTCGATTCATACTGTGATATTCATTGTAAAGGGTTACTTTTCATGATTTTGCATGGTTCTTTTAGTCGTTTGCGCAATTCCAGTAGAAAGTTATGCGCTTTCAACATTACGGCAGTATTACGGAAAGAATACACCAGTATTCGCAGACGTTTCCCTGTCTCATACTATTTAGGTCGTAAAAGAGTAGTTTGAGGAATTGGTATGGAAATTTTTAGATTACCCAGTCCAGACTTCTTATATGAGCCCTATCGAACATTTTTGGGATATACTGGAACGTCACGCATGTGTAGTGAAGACCGCGTATAGAACAAGATGGTAGTGTTAAAACTACAGTATGCCAAATATTTCAGTACAGGATATTAATAACTGTAAAATATATTAAACGATGATAATAACTGTTTTTGGTTAATATAGATATTGTTTGATATTAATGGTAGGGCATGAAGCTTATACAATCTGAAAGAGCGTTGTTTTACGTCTTTTCGCTATATTTTAAAAGTGATGGTCAATTGCAGTCCAAATTTTCAAGAACTCTTTGCTCTCCATTCTCATATTTAAATTTATTTTAGAAATCAGCAACTTACTATCTGCCAAGAACACCGTAAGCGATTCAAAACTGGTAATTCTCAAGGGATTATGGGATTATGAGTTTGTGCGGACACAGTCACTAAGTGAAGAACAAGCGCTTCGATGAACAAGCTCGTATCTATCAATCTTGTTCATGATGACTATTCAGATCCGCGATCCGTGAAAACACTAGGGAAAGATGGCCTTTGAAGTTGTCAAAGGTTTTCATAGTGAAGATTAAGAAATCGGACAACACTCGGTTTATTCCACTTCTCTGTCCCCGAGGAGTAATCGCGTGATGCCAGCGTGTGACAAGCGTTGTCAAAGCAGTTTGAAGTTGAGCGCATTTGATAACACATTTGCGGCTTCAGAACCCAACAAGGTTTCTGTCTTCGATGATATTTAGTCGTTTCTTCTCTTCATATCAAGACGAAGAACTGTGTTGGAAATGTAACCGGTACAATTAGATAAAACGTGAGAGATGTCAAAAAGATTAGTGCCTTTGATTGCTTCCAAATCAACTTTGATTACTTTAAAGGAACTTAATTGAGTCTATTCCCAATGCGGAACTTTCATCTTTTTCAAAAGAATGAAGATACCCTTAATTTAGATACTTTTAAAGCAAATGAAATTTGAGATGCGAAATTCTTTTTAATGAGAATCATATTCGGAATTTCAGGAAACACGCTCTTATGGGATTTTAAAACGCTTTCGCAGGAGTACTGGAATAGATATTAGCGATCGCAACATTAATGGAGCAGCTGTACGATTTTAGTTTGATTTTAAAAATAGTGCCTGTGCCTTCGTTCAGTTTATATGTGCTCTCATTGTTGTTTATGGCGAACTGCTCGAGAGAAAATTAATTTTATTTTCTGGAATGGAAAAGCAGCGCCAGAAATGCAGGCAGGGATGCGTTACACACATTCCAAGGCAGGTGTTCCAACTTGGAGTACCTCCAGGGTGTACACACTATATTAGATAAATAACTTTATGCTTGGTAACTTTGTCTCCTTTCATAATACAATAGGGTGTTGGGAAGATTTATTAAATGCAAGCAAGCTTTAAGCAAGCAAAAAAGTCTTTTCAAAAGTGTGTGCTATGAAAAGATTTGGAATAGCCAAATGCAAAAGTGGATGAAAGATGCCATACAAGAGTATTTACAAATTTTCGACCTGGTATAACGATATACCGGGTGATCCAAAAGTGTATTACATTTTTTTTACATTGTTAACGACATTTTCAGTGTTTGCGCGTGCCTCGTGATTCTTATGAAAGCATTGAATTGCTTGAGCCATTTTCAGGTCGTCCGTGGATTGCAACCGATCTTCCATGAATATCAGGGAACCTTCCATAGAGGCAGCAGAATTCATATCATATTGTTTCATGGGTCTCTTGTCAAACTCTCTGTTTACCGTCGATACAAAATAACAAGCATCGAGATTCGTCAGACCACATGACCTTCTTTCAGTCTTCACATGTTCACTTATGAAGTTCCAGCTGGTAAACGAACTTTCCTATTCTTTGCAGAAGTCAGAGGACTTCGTATTGGCAGGCGACTGTCAATTTGCATCCGCATCCAATTTCCGGCGCAATCTCCGTTGTCAGATATGTGCCAGAAACCCTGTCCGGACACCTTAATAGGTACATCCTACCTATGTGCACCAATGGTTTGCTCCACTCCGCTGCACGTCATGACCCATTTCAGTTATAAATAAAACTAACCAATTTTTCCGCCGGCAGTTTATAAGACAAATCATAGCGATACTAGGATAGATTAGGCAATGATCCAACGACTTTGAACTAGTCATGATCATAAGTGCACGACGTTACTGGACGAAGCATCTCCGAGACCGCAGTTCTCTTGAACTTATCTAAAAGTCTCAAGAATCTGTCATGTTGATGGCAGACACAAAATTTGACGCAAACAACACTGTGTAAGCCGATGGGGGCAGTATATCTTGGGTGTGGTGAATGTTTCTGGCACACGTTGGGTCCACTAATACCCCACTGCATTCATGGCAGTTTATAGGTATATCTAGCAGGATAATGCGCTGGTGGACAAAGCTGTCGTCACCATGGAATGGCTCCAGGAACGTGATTATGACTTTTTTTTGCTGCAGCGGCTCGCTCAGTCGCGGGATCTCAATACGATTGAACATTTGTGGGATAAGCTGGAAAGGAATAATCTTTCCACGCTTGCATATCCATCAAATGTTTGAAACTAAGTAACGCACTCATGTCTGCATGATACACAATACCTCAAAAACGCCTTGTAGAATCCATGCCTCGACGAATGCAGGCTGACTTGAAAGCAAAAGATGGGCGCATCTAGTAAAGTGTGGCTAATGTATTTTTCTTGGTTAAAATAATTTGTCATTTGTTGCACAGTGGATGCCTTGTTTGTAAAGTCATTATAAACGATGGCGGCCTCGCTCATGTCACAGTCAAAACCGACTGTGGATCATTTTTGCCGTCATGATATCACATTTTGCGAGAATCCTGTTAGGTGCGTCGTTGTTTCAATCGCAGACGAGCACAAACAATGAGTCCCTTTTATGTAGGTGGTTAGGTTCTATACCCCCTCCCCTTTGTTGATGAAGTTTTATGACTAGGCTCACTCGATTATTTCTAAATAGATAAATACACGCTTGAATAATATGACCTCAAACTATTTTACAAAAAAACTGATTAAAACAAATGTAGGCATGTTTCTAAATTTATAAATTAGGCCCATGTGAGTACAAATTAAAATAAATATATCTTAAAGATAAATGATAGCTATAAATATGTTTCATTCAGATCTGCAAATGATCAAAAGTGCTTCTTAAAGTTTTAATTTAATAGTTTTTAATTGATTTTTCCCTTAAATTTATGCAATAGTTACGAATTTGGCGTTAACTTCTGTATTGGAGAGGTTTTCTTATTCCTTTGTCCTTTTTTCTTTTTCTTCTCCCCTCGCTCCATCGATTTAGATTCTCTTTTGTTATGTTGAAATTAAAAACCATTACAGTCTTGGAAAGAATTCTGAATTTAAATCTAAAATTTTTGGCCGCGATTCCATTCGTATATAGTTTTTGTGTGGTTTGGCTTTCTTTTCCTTTGAATTATTGAAATGGCCTCAGTTACGGTCTACAGATATTAACGGATGAAAAACCTCAAAGAGAACTTTTGGTTGAAGTTAGCTGGATATAATGATCGCAGTGGTTCAATCATTACAGAACGTAGCCAAATCAACTGCTTTTAGAGAGCTGTGCTTCGATTCTGGAAAAATAAAAGTTCCCCGATTGCTCCCCCGCGGGGGGTCGCCAGTGCCGAACCAATGACTTTCGAGAATAGGAGAGACAACTCGGATAATGACTCCTCCACCGAGAACTTTACAGAAAATCTATACGAGGAACCAATATCGGAAAAGAAGGACTAATTAAAAACGAGTATTCTATTTGAACAGCTGGGTTTTTTTGACGTAAGAAAAACCTCAAGATGGTATTTTCCTTTCTTCCGTTAAATTCCTTTTTAAGTAATTTGTGAAGATTTTCGTTTACTTTGAAATCAAAAGATGTCGGCTTTAAAATCTGTTAAGCTAATATGTTTGCATCTCCTTATTATAGCTTATTAAAATTTAATCGTTTTAATTATCTAATGTGTAAAATGCTCTCTGAACATAAGAAAATCGCTTTGTGTGTAAATTTCAAAGAAAAATAATTTAAATCACAGTTTCATTATATCCCAATTTGATTTATTATAGAAATCCTTCAATTTAAGCGAATACCAGTCATTAAGCATTAAGTCCTACACAGCATATACATATACCGGTCAGTGAATTAGCACCATATATAAATTTGTTTTAATCCGTTTTTATGCAAAATCGTTTGAGATCACGTTATACAAGCTTGAACTTATCACCTATTTGAGAAAAAGTAGGGTAAGTCTAGTCATAGAACTTGACGGGAATTGGAAAAGAAGGAACTGACTTACTACGAAAAGGGACTCATCGTTGGTGCTCGTCTAGCTAGAATCACAATGGAAACGAGTAAGCAGCAAACTGGATTCTCGAAAGGTGCGATATTCAGAGTAATCAAGCATGTGGAAAAAAAATCCAGTCTTTATCTAAACGGGGTAACTCAAAGGCAATCAATGATGGCCAAGACCGACGTCTTTAAGTATGACTTGTACGGAGAAAAATGACTTCCAGTATACAACAATCGCTGGCTTTAACCAAGGCTGTTCACGAATCGTATCTGGCAGAAACCTTACGCCGGGAATTGAAGCGGTTCCAAATCGGCAGTCGCATACCTATACGAAAACACACACTTGATTTCTGCAAATAAGAGAAAAGTTCGTCTTTGAAACTGGTGCCCTGATATCCTGATATTCATGCATTCCGAACCAAGTTCATCTCGTATGTGACGGCTTCTTCACATCCTGCACGGTGTGATTTAGGAAGCATAAAGATGACTACCGCTATTTACCCTGGCCATACCGAGCCCAGATCTTAACCCAATAGGAAATGTGTGACACATGTTGAAACAATGTGTCCGTCAGCATGATCCGCTTCCAAAATATCTGCGAGAACTAAGGGAATGCCTAGCACTTCCAAGCGCTTGAGCCAGCCTGCATGCATTGTGTAATTCTGACCACGGGGGATCTCATGAAATATAAACAGGTGTTTCTAATTCATGTGTATATAGGCTTATATGAGGGGTAACGGCTAAGGCCTCGAGGATGACCAATGTCGAAAGATCGTTAAATCTAGGATCGTAAATTTTAAATATGGAAAAGATTTTTTAATTTGGAATTTCAATTAAGTAGAGTGCAGGTCCTTACAAATATCCGTCCTTCCGTTCTGTCGTCGATTTAATCTGAAGGTTTTCATAAGTTAGTAAATATTTGTATTTCGGGTAGAACATGTTCAAATTGGGCAAGAACCAATCGCATCTCTTAAACAAGTTTTCGAAAAATATTAAAAATTGCGGAAAACCTTCTCGGGCTCGTTTGTGTGGACAACTTAAATTTGAGAGCAAATATTTGAACCTCGTTAGCTTGAACGACTTTAACTTCAGAGGAGAATTAATAATTGAAGACTTAAATAATCTTGAAGACTAAGTTTACGAGTCGAAACATTCTGAATTTAAAGAAATTACACTATGTGGATAAGAATATTTTTTATTAACTTTGAATTGATTATATTTTTAATTTTATGTTCAAATATTTAAACAAAAATGCCTCTGCGATCGCCAAGAGCGATTTTTCTATTCTTTAACATGCAGAGATGATTTTAAAAGGCTCTCGCAGGCGTATATCGAGACATCAAAAAAAAAAACTAATTGAAAACTTTAACACAATATTAGGCTTTTCTCTTTCCAACGATATAACTTAAACAGGGCGTCTTGGGAGAAAGGTAAATATTTCGTGTGGGTATAGAATGAGTTATTATAAGTCAAAAACATGTAGTTTTTTATTAATGGTTTCTGAGGTACATTTTATACCCACACGAAATATTGACCTTTCCTCCAAAGTCATCCTGTATATTCATGCGATTAAAATTCGAATTTATATGTGGGCGTGAATACTTTTCCTGCATTTTATAGCTTAATAGCATTATCGGTTATGGCAAACAGCTCATCGGAAGCATTTGAATTCTCTTCAGTAAAAATGGAGCACCAAAAATGCGGTCAAGCATTTAATGGGAAAAACTTGTCATTTGACAGCTTCAAAATAGGTTTATAACGGAATTTTCAGTAGAATTGACGCTGTTGTGGCTGAGTAGAACCAACTAATTTAGTAACCAAGTTTGATTAGCTAAATTACATTTTGAGGACCATAGAGAGCGTTTTAATTTGTATGATACTTGAGAAATAAGCTTATGTCAATTAGTTGCAAAAACCGCTAAATGGTAAAAGCAAAATGTGGTTGAAGAGGAAAAAATTGAAACAATACCGGGAATTTCTGTACAAAACTCAATCCATTTACAGTGATAGACATAGAAAATTACTATCACTCAGTGTGGTAAAGAATCGAGTATACGTGTATTCACCAAATCATGCTGATAGACCTGTTTGGAGGTTTCTGAGTGTGTGCCTAATGGTAAAATATGTCCGGTTCTTTATCTTTTGAAGCGATAAAATCATAGGAGAACTCTATATATATGTAGATCGAAGGATAAGTGTAATCATATGCAACAGTAGGATCATTGTTAGTTTTTTTTTCACTTACAAATCCCAAGTGGTGCTCATTATTCGCGCAGTGATGTTATCAACGGTAGAAATGTTGTTCTTGGGAATATTTATAATTCTTGTTAAACTAGCATGTGGTCGTATATCTGTGGAATGAAAGAGATAAGTTTGTTAAAAGCAAAAGCCGATGGAGTGAATATGTTCACTAAACATGCAAACTCTTTAGGGTGGGGTTAATGTCCCATTCGAACCAGATTAAATCAGTTGGACAGGATAGCTCAAAAATAACGAAGTAAATATTGATTTATTAATTTTAACAAATCAAAATTTAGGTGTTTCACAAAGTTTGTTTACAGTTTTAAAGCGTGAATAAAAGTTCATATTAAGAGGGATCTGTGCATCGTTTGCTCTATAATAAAAAATTTCCAATTTTTAATTGATGCATTTTTTTTTTTTTTTGTTTCAAAGTTTAATAATATTGAAAATGACTATCCTTCTAAAAGCGTAGTATGCATCCTGCTTTAAGAGAAAAAACCGGGTTTAGAGAAATTTCAAGATTAAATGCGGAAAAATTCCACCAATAAGGGAGACATGAGAACTAGGCCATTTCCATTGTCACCTCGTTCTTCCGGTAACACTCCTATAGGGAGATGTTAAAGGTTTCTTTAAGTCAAGGATGTAAAGTTTCAGTTATCTAAGGAGAACTCATTATTGATAAAGCCATTTGAGAGATAACATTGGATGAAATATGCATACCTTCTTGATATCCTCTGGCACTAAATGATGGGCATGCAGATATTTAGTAACTTAGGTGAGAGAAACCTTTAACAGCGTTTCTTTATTATGCAGCAAACCTATCACTTTCTCTGTATCTGTAATACATTTTAGTAAACGGACTTTGTACGTCTATTTTTGCAGTGCATCTAACCTAAAACTTCAATAGTAGCTTTAGGTGAATAACATATCTCAATTTGGTGTGAAACTGAGGTACAGGCTCGTATGGTTTCCTAGTTATCACAAGATTTTGATAGTCTTAAAGAGTGCTTGTTTCAAAACTTCATGCTTCTTTTAAGAAATCATAGTTGAAAATGTTCTTTTCGAACGTTTCACCCAGCCAATTATAAGTATGTAAAAAAATATTTGACTTGAGCTGCGATGGATTAACTAGCGAGTGCCGAGAATTATCTGTGCCTTGAAATTAAAGATAATTGAGCTTCGTAAGACAGTGGGAAGTAGTGGCTGTGGCATGACAATGCACCGCCTCTTCATCATTGTGCAGGAATATTTGACGAGAAGGCAGATCGTGAACGTCGACCCCCCCCCCCCCCCGGACTCAGCTGATTACAAATTAATATTACAAATTAATCGGTGCGTACAGAGGGGAGTCGATATTCATAACCTGCCTTTTCGTCAAAAACTCTTGCACAATAATAGACTTGTGAGACGGTGCATTGTCGCGCAACAGCCGCCACTTTCCACTATCATGGACTTCAGTGTTTGATTGGTGCAAATCATTCAAGAAAGTTGGGTGCTTTCTTTAAGATATACAGTCCATATGCCGGTTGTTGCTCTTCCACATATCGTCATATGGAGTTTGAATAAACTGAATGAACTAAATTAGGGCAATCGACAATCGAACAGTGAAGTGTACTTTTGTTCAGGTTGGACGAAGCAATGCTTTCACGAGGCTCATAATAAATTCCAAGTGAAATACACTGAAGTAGGCAAAAAGCCTGAGTAACCAAAGAGGTCTTCCACATTTTGAAAAATAAAAACATTGACGATTGTCAGAAGATTGGGGAGGAGGAAGATAATCCGGAATGTGAACACATCTGAATAATCCGGAGGGCGGATCACATCGTGTATCTCGTCCTTCTTTCCTACATTCGTCGATAATCCGGGAAGGAAACTTTGCCAATGTCTTCAAAGTTGACGTCAAAAATATGCCTCGGTTTTCTATACTTTATATGTCACTTCATTTCCATCAAGTTATTCAGTATTCAGTTCATTGTCATGGGTCTTCATCGTCTGCACCATACTCATCAGGAAATCCTGGACAAACTTTCCTATGTGAGTCAGGTTCAAATCTAAGTGGATGTATTGATTTTTCATGGTCCTTTTTCCAAGCTGGGCAATGGTCCTCAGGGTAACATTCTGGAACGATTGGAGCTCACTCCATCTGCTTTTACATATAATCGCCCGCGCAGGTATGCCATAGAGAAGATAAAGTGGGACATTTTCCCACATGCTCTTTATAACCCTGATTTTCCATCCAGTGACTGTTTGGGCTGCTTAAAGACCAGTTGGAGCAATGATGAAATGAAAAATGCAGTCTTGATGTAGTGTCGACGTCAATCCAGAGGATTTTTCGAAGAGGGAGGAGAATACGTCGACAAGTGATTGTGTCAATATTTTGCTGTGTTATTTCTGATATGTGAAGTGAAAAAGTATAAGTGAAATTTGAACGTCCCTCGCAATTCCCGTATTTAGTTGCGGTCGGGCAATATTAGCAACGATGATTCGAATACAGGCAACGGAACTAGGTAAGGAAGTGAACCTAAGCGATCTCAATTGGTAAACACCACAAGTTTATGCGAAGAAATAAACTTTCAGGCAGGACTAGCATATCGTTGGGACAAATTTCTTTCCTATTTTTCATCAATAATTTATACATCTGAGGTATGGCGTGTATAAAAATCCTCATAGATCCAATTATTATTCTTTCGTTGGAAGAAAAGGCGAAATCGTTTCGAGATTTTGTGGACAGTAAAATCACCGATTTACTTTTGGATGATTGTAAGGTTGCAAATATGGATGAAATTCCACTGAATTTTGATGCAACGCTAAATAGAATTGTTAATGAAATTAGAAAAAAAACGGTGAATATTGTGACAACAGGCAATGAAAAATTACATTTCACTGAGGTTCTTTGGTGTGCAGATAATTTTCAAACGCTTAACAATGCCAAAAGAAAAACAGCCAGAAAACGTGTTTGTAATAGTAAATGGAAAGGGCTGGATGAATTAGGAGGAAATAAGCCAATGGATTGAAACCTGTTGGAGGAAGGGGTCTGGAAGTTTTTCTTAATCCGCAGTCGTTGTTAACCATGGACAGCATGAAAGCCCATTTAAAAGACAGTGTCAAAACAAAGCTAAATTAAATGGAATTCGTCTTTCAGTCAGAGTAGCTATTGCAAACATCCTTGCAGATTCTCTGGGGGTTTTTTTTCAAAAGTAAGCTTGCTGACGAAAGAAGGCTTGACTTTATTTCCATTTATTTGGCAAATATAACGCAGAAATGTTCTTTAAAAAAAAGCCTTGTGCCCATTCGACTGGTGACCAAATTAATGCAACATATTTGAAAGTCGGATGGTACTACGCCTTGAGAAGCGCATCGTAAAAGAAACGTGAACGTCCGGTGTTCTTGGACGTTGATGCTTCCTCTGCCGTTTCAGTCGACGTCGATTATGTTGGTGCTCTTCGTCGCCCGTTCGTCCTTTTCTTTTTTTTTTTTTTTTCCTTTCCATAATCTTTCTTTTTCCTGCCGTTCTTCTTCTGGGGGTCTATCATCCTGGGAAACGCACGTGTCATTCATGGCCATTTATTTCTTGAGGGTCGGTGTCGTCGTTCGTAGCCGGGGGCGCTCGAGTTCCGCCCCCGCACTTGGCTGGTGAGACAGGCGGCGTTCCCATCGGCCCGTGCGCGAACGGTGACCCCGGCCGAGTCGCGACCTTTCCTCGATTGGAAGGAGGAGGTGGAGGAGGGAGGTCGAGATCACGTGATCAGTGAACGGCAGCTGCTGTCGTCGTCGATTCCAGTTCCCGGAATGTCTGCAGTTTATGAAACACAGGTAGCGAGCAAAGGGAGAGAGAGCTCGCGGACGAAGCTGCGGGAGCGTGTGCACATGTTGCTTCAATAAACCATTCGCCACTCGATGCGCTTTCTCTTCATAGACGTCGGAATAAAAAGGAGGAAGAAATGGGGATGAAATAAAAAGAAAGGAGGTCGAGCAAGGGGTAAAGGAAGAACTTTTTGATACCACCTTCTGGAGAAGAATAGAGCAAAGGAGAGCTAAGGGGAGGGTGGGATGGAATAGAAGGAGGAGGGGGGTATGGCGTTGATTTTTCGCTGGCCTTGACTGCATTGACCGCTGCGAACCCAGACGCCGAAATTGCCGCCGATGTCCCCCGGGGCGACGCCGATCGACGGCCGAGGCTGAGCCCGTGGCTGCGCCTATTCGGCTCCCCCTCGTTTCATCCTATCTTTCAAACACTGAATTCAGACGGAGCCCTTCCCTTCTTTTTTTTTAAATTTTTTTATTGATTCTTTTTTTTTTCTTCTCTTCTTAGGAATTGTTTTAACCCCTTGCTTGGCATGTCCTTTAATGCGTATATAAATCATAAAGGAAAAATACGCAGGTCATGATAATTCGTTTCATCGTGTAATACATCTTGGTTAGTGTTTCACGTTCATCTCCAATCAAAAATTCGAATGATAATAGAGGTCTGATTTCACAACGGCCGCGCGTTTACAAAGTCAACGACCCCCATTTTAACATAAAACCCGGACACTGATTTAATATAAAATGCATTTGATAAATTAAATTTCAACAGGATTTAGATAAATTTGTTGGCTCTGAAGTTATTCCCGAATTCAGTCTGAAGATGGTCATTTATATAGCTGGGTATAGGGAATGTCTGGTCACTGTTTCTATTATTTAAAAAGAAGTACAAGGAATTAAATACAGTATAACACTTTTTTTCTAAAGAAAGTTTTGGGGCAAATACGATTTCTTGAAATAAAATAAAAAACAAAACTATCTTCAAAATTTGACATGGTACATATAACATGCGCCTAACCTCAATTTTCTCGTATCGAATTTCTATTGAAGCTTTTAAAATCTATTTGGTACTAGACCCCCCCCCCCCTCTGAGTTTAATTCAGAATATTGTAATAATGTAAGAAGGATCAACACCGTCAAAATAACACACAAGTTCAAAACCTGTAATGGAAGGAAAACCCTCAAACCATAAGAAGAAACGAGATAGGAAATACCGGATACCAACTTCGCTTTATTCTCAGCGGCAAAATTGAGATTCTTGTGATTCTTTTCCTTCCTCGATTCTCGAGAGAGCAGCAATCTAACGTCTACTTTGTAGAACTCTTTGAACAGGAGGACATCCATTTGGCCACGAGCCCTTTCAAAGAAAACGCGAGGCCCCTTTCAATGTAATAGTTCTGTCTATCATGCTCAAATGTATCACAACATGTGGTTGCCATTGATTAGTCTAATAGATTTATTGAAATCTCGAAGGATCACAATAATGGTTCCAACTTTAAGCTATAACAAATGCGGTGGAATGTTACAACGTTCTGTTGATTTAAGAATTCTTCTGGACCACTCATTCATATCAGCAAAATCGATGCTCTGATAAACCATTTCTTTACTTGTAACCGTTCAAAGATGGAGGCTTTAAACTATTACGTCGGCATCCGATTTTTTTTTTTTTTTTTGGTGTTAAGATGGCACGACATGTAAATGCGTTTGGATATGTACTATGTTCTACGAAAGAAAAATTAGAGCATATTCATTTAAATTTTTATTTTTATTGCTAGACATTGTTAATTTTATTTTGCAACAATGTCTAACAATTAAAATCGGTAATTACCTGGACGCGTTCATTTTTCTTCCGTAGGACAGATTATAAGGAATTTCCAAAGATATTGTCCACTATCTCATCCAACTTGTCGACTACATGTATCGATTCTGGCACGCTCTCTTTGTCATTTGATTCGGTGCTATCCCAATCGACATCATGAAACCCAGTTCCTCTAAGCCAGATTCGCTTTTGTTTAAACATATCGAGTAATCATGATTCTCGAAGCACGTTTATTCTGTTTACTGCTATGAAAATTATCATCTATCACAATGGTTTTTCCATTAAAATCAAGTTCTTCAAAACGGAACTTGTCATCAGAAGTTGTCCTCCTCCAAACTTCACAGTGGATACCAGGCAGTAAGGCATGAAGCGTTCTCTGAATATCCGCCAGACGCAAATTCCAGTATCTGATTCCCACAGTGGTACCGAGATTGGTCTCTCCATTAGACGATTGGTTTCCATGTTCCATGATCAGTTTCAGTAAGCTGTACGCATTTTGCTAATCTGGGACTTAGGCGTGGATTCCACATGCGTAAAAACAATGGCAGAAACCACAAGGCAGAAAATGTTCTGACATCACTTCCTGCTCTCTTCTTTCTGCCTGACAAAAAATTCTCTTATCTTTGTAGGCTATTACTCAGTCCAATTCGATAAAAACAGGAGTTTTCTGTCGGGCAGCAGGACTTAAGCAGGAACTGACGTCAGAACATTTTCTGCCTTGTGGTTTCTGCCGTTGTTTTTACGCATGTGGAAGCCATGCAGTATGGCCGTAGAAGCTTAGGGACCTCAGTTCTTGGCGAATGGTGAATGTACAGGCGGTACTTAAAATGGCATTTCAGAACTATCTAGCACAGTGATGGGCAAACTTTTTTATTAAAGATTTTTAATATAAAGTGCACTGTTTCCCTAAAAATAATTTCAAATTATCCTATTTCTGGTCTCTCTTGAGCATATTTCTAAATAATCTTGCGGGCCGCATGGAATCCGGTAGCGAGCCGAAAAGAAACCGAAAGCGGCCCGCGGGCCTTAGTTTGCCCGTCACTGTTTCAGCAGTTGTTTCAGCTGAAGACCTCAGATTGCATGGTCTTTTCTTAGTCATTTTCATTAGCCTACCACTTCTCGATGTCACTGACGTTGCTCCTCGAGATTTCCACCTGACAATGATGTCACTTAACATTTGGGCAAGATATTTGTAAAATGACAGAAATCTCGCGTTGGAACTCACTGAGCTCTGTTGAACGACCCATGCTGCACCAACAGGAATACAATAAAACATGCTAGATATGTAAATTAGGACACGTTGTTTTGGAGAGTTGTCCGGAAACTTTTGTTCATGTAGTGTATTGTATCAATATAATATAAACGACAACTGAAGACAAAGTTTCATAATCCTGTTTTGGAAAGGAAATCTGAAAGTTAAGACCAAAGCGGGAATGACTAGAACGACAACAGGATCAATAACGTGAACTGCAATCTTTCATTTTGATAAGTATAGCATAAATAGCATGGAACAAACAAATGGTATTTTTTAGAATGCATGGATGTAATTATGGAAATACAACGTGGAGAAGCCCATTCTACAAAATTAAAATCTTAACTTTTATAGGTCTATATGAATTATAAATATAGATCAGAATAGAATATGTTGATAGTTGACTATAATGATATTTGAAAAGGAAGAACAAAGTACTGCAACTCTGAATCGGAAGTATTGAAAGAAAATTTAACCCTAAACAGCTGTAAATATCTATATTCATGTTACAACTAGTAATCTAAGCAACCAACGGAGGATATAAACTATTTGAATAATTAACCTTTTGTTTTAATGTTTTACTCTTAAAATATGTATAATCATAAAACTAGACTCATGTCAAGTAGGGTGTTCACTTTCAAAATTTTCCATGGGTTGCTAGATGAACGTTTCCCACCATTTGGATAGTAAATATTGCACTTAATTAGAAAACGAAACCTCAGTTGACCTTTTAAAAGCGAACACCATTCTATTACTTGAAATGGCTAACCACTTCACTTTCCTCCGTTCTCATTATTTTTACACGGGGTTAAAACACTCTACCACATATGTATCCAATAGGGTTTTCCAACAGTCGATGGCTCTTAACTTTGAATGGACATGTGGCTCATTAATAAGTTACTTATTCTTCTCGGCATAAATAAACCTTTTGAAAAATCAATATTTCGTTTCCAAGTCAAAGGTTGTGAATATTAAGCAGGTTGCCTCGTCATCAACACTTAGAAAGGAGGTATTGTATGGCACCCCCAAGGGAGTCACGTGACCCTTATTGGGGCCTGCTGGTTTCTGTCGTTAAATATTTATGAGGTCTCCTATAATAGAGCGTTTGCAGGACAAAAGGGAAAACACGGGAAAAACATTTGAATTTCCGGGTCGACATCTCTTCCAAGAGAAATGACTGAATCATTGTCATCTTTCTTTCTCTCTCTCTCTCTTTTTTATTTTTGTCTTTTATCATTTTATTGGTGAGAAATGATCGAGCACTTGCTTCTGGTCAAGGTGATGTATCTCCATTTGCATTAGAAACGCATGAATATGTAGCGGTTTGAAATCTCCCTCACTTTCTCTAAACCCCTTATCCCCTCTTGGAAAAAAATAAAAAAGAAGAGGAAAAGAGGAGTGTAAGGAGAAGAGCTCATTTCACTGCAATCCATTTTATTCCAAGCGCGTCTGATGTGATAGAAATGGAAATAAAATTTTATTGTCGGGGATTTTTCGTTCGGTGCCTGTGTTGACAAAGACGTTAAAGACAAAAGTGAAAGGAAGGACGCGAGGGAGGAGGAGGAGGAGGGGAAGAGTGAAAGGACGAAGAGCCTAACTGTTGTTATCGGCAAGTGAAGTTAACCGATAAAGGATGATGATGCATTGCGTATTTAATGTTTTCCCAATGAATAAGCTTCAAGAGCCTTAGAAGTTTAAAAACTTTAACAACTGCATTATTACAAGAATTTAGATAATAGAGTTAAGACCCGGGAAAGTAAAACTAGTGGTTAATTATAAGACTTGTTCAATAAATATCCAGACAAGATAATGGAATGATACTCGAATACACGTATCAAAAAATGGTGCCAGTCGTTTGCCCATTTTACAAATTCTTCAAATCCAAAGTATTAAGCTTGGTTTCCGTTTAGCGTCTTTTAGGCGACTTTTTAGCGTCTTCGTAATTTCTGCGTTATTTTTGAACAACTTTCTGAACCTCATAGCGTCTTTTCAAGATCTGGCGAGGTTTGGTTTCCAACCGATTTTTAGGCGTCTTTTTCAGATCTAGCCAGTCAGGCGCAATCTATTTCGCTATCTATTCTGGGTAGTAGTCTTACAAGGGGACCGCACGGACATGCCATCCGGATTTGGTTGAAATTTTAGGAGGTCAATATACAACATTAATATACCTTCCGTGTAAAAAAAATTTGAATCGATGGTCTTTCGTTTCGTAATCTTCCGTGCCAGATAAGAATCCAGTCTTTTTGTTTTCATTTTTTTTTTTTCATTTTTTTCTTGTTTTGTGGTTTTTGCCATTATTATTTGTTTGCACTTTGCATAGTAACATTCACATACTATACAATGTGAATGCCAAATGAACAACAAAAAATATGCAAAATGCTTTGTACAATATTTTCACGGACGGTCATTACCGTTCCGTGATTGGCGGCGACGTGGCGTACGATGACGGTTTCATCCTCCACCCCTCCCCTCCCCCCAAACTCGTTTCCATAGTAACCGAAAAATGAAAAAAATAACAGGAAGCGAACCCAGGCCAGGGAATCACAGAGGCCTGAAGAACACCTTTCTTCCCACATGGTTTATCTGGTACCACAATAGCAAATGTAAAAAAAAAAATTGTTTTTTCTCCGAAACAAACGGCCATTAATCCAAACCCTTTTATATAGAAGGTATATTAATGTTGTAGTTTGACCTCCTAAAATTTCAACCAAATCCGTGATGACATGTCCGTGCGGTCCCCTTGTTAGCCAATTCAGTTGGAGAACCATGGTGTTCGCCTACACGGGTTTTCGTGACTTTTCCCTCGTGAATTTATTAAAAAATAGGTTTTAAAAATTTGATAGATTTACTAAGTATAAATGATACAGCAATAAATTCAAAGCGTGAACAAGATCAGAGTGATCAATCCTTTTTTCCATCGCCTTAAAAGAGCGACAATTGTTTTGAAGATCAACTTCTTTTAGACGCCATGCTTTCCTAAGTGACTCAACCAATCAGCTCAGATCAAAGTCGGGATAACGCGTGAAAATCGATAATGGAAAACGACTTTTATCATGCCGCGCTTCAGGCAACTTTGCAAGACACACAAAAGTCGCTGTGCATTAAACTCGTTTAAAGTCGCTAAATGGATAACAGGCTTTATTCTTACAAAATGGAAATATGCGAAATTTTCTTAGGATGCCCGACAGATATTCGAATTCTGTAACTTTGATCGCGTATTTTATTGTTACAAGTATATTTGCCCCATTATTCAGGTATTTATTCTAGACTCAATACGAATCAGAAAGTCATTTCTTTGCGATGTGTATGGTGACAAATGCTCCAACGAAAGCCCATACGGAGTTTGGTCTGCTCGTCGTTAAGAATATATAGTGCCCTGTGGGCATACACTTTCCTGAAACTCAGATGTTTGTGCAAAATGTATAGCGTCCACACTCAGTTCCACTTCAGCTACAATCCGTCTGCTTGCCAGCACAAGGTCTTCAATCGTTTTCACCTTCCAGGAGTGGCTGCATCTTGTGCGTCTTGAATGAATGTTTGTCCTTTCCGAAATTTCTTTACCCATACCTTAACTTGAACAAGGCTAAGGGTATAAGAACCGTACAAGTATACCATTCCTTTGTCAACCAGGTACACGCAAACAGCTGACAGTGGCTATAATTGTTTGCCTAATAGAACGGGTACGTGTTTACAAACATTTGCTTACTTGAGCGCCTAGATTTTCGCTTCCCTAGACTCTTTCGGTGTTGGCTAATTGGTGCAGTTGCCATTATTCAGATTATTGGTTTTAGTTTGTAACGTGCTGCCGAGTGCCGCGTTGAAACGTTATTTTGATGAATCAACTTGTCTTTCTCTTGCCTGCTTCACAGTTCTGTGATCAGAAGTGAGCGAAGGCACCCCATCTATGCAGAAAGGAACCTTGGCAGCTTTGCATATTCATCATGGAAATATCCTTTCCAGGGCCTTGCCGCTTGGTGGATTATTTATTGAACGATCCTTATATTAATTATTATAATCATTATTTATTCATAATATAGAGAGACAGCTTCGGTCAGGTCACCTGAGCTATTCCTATGAGATTGCCAGAAAACAATAACTATTACAAGCAAAAAAACTACAACTATTAGCATTCATCGTGACATTGCTGATGTTCATTGGATGAGATCATGGTGGACATGAATGAAAAAAAGTGAAACTGAACAATATCTATAACCATTTCCATGCTCGTATGGCCGACAGCGCTGAGGCGTAGGGTTGACTGGGAATATCGAAGCCGTCGGGTTGCGGTTTGAATCCCGCCTTGGGGCATGGCTGTTTGTGTTTGTCCACAGAATGCATAAAAGGTAATAGTAATGTGGAATTTTCAGGATTGTATAGAGATATTAATCGTGTGAAAGGGCGCAAAACGACCTAGATGTTGATGCGTCATAAACCTAACGAACCAACTAATCCATATGATTTCAGTTCAATAAATCAAGAGATTAAGTGCCAGTCGGTGCGTTTTATTATGAGGCTTTTGAACGTCCATATCTCGGGAACAAAACTGCATTACTCATATCAAGTTTTTTGTTTAAAATAACCATCCGAACAAGCAAGTGAAATACAACATCACGGAACAAAAACAAAATGGCTCTATTGGTCATAATTAAAAATTGCTTGTAGTGATTTGCAATAACAAATGAAGAAAATAGAGTAAATGCTCGCTTAGGAAATCTCATGGAGCTTGATCACGCACCTGCCCCATTCATCCTCTATGATCGCATCTTAGTCCAAATATATAGGTGATTTTGGCTGTCCCTTACAGGGGTGAGTCTGTAAAGGTATAGACAGACAGACAAACAGGATTTGGATTTCAGTATTATTAGAAATCCATTAATGAAGTCTGAGTTCGCCAAAAGTGTATGAAGTTTGACACCCATCAAGACATGTAATCTATGGACGTTTTAATCTGTGATACATGGACTTCATGGAGTTTTTCTTTCAACAACGGCACACTACTACCCAATCACCGAGATGTGCGAGCCTAGGTGGATGAGAATTTACTATTAAACTGAATAGGGCAAAGAAGACCGATTGAATTTCCCGCACGTTCTCCGGATTTAATATCTGTAGACTTTTGCCTATTGAGAACCATAAAGGATGCTGTGTATCGCAGAAAATGATTGAAAGAATTGAAACAGCATGTACAGCATGCACTGGACACTTTGGCCAAGGTTATTCAATCGGTAGCTCGCCGTAGTTATAAATATCTGGAAGCTAATGAATTTTGAACACCTCGTGTAGAGATCAAAGGTGTTCATCTCGTGATTTCTGAATAAGTTCAGTGTAAAATGTTTATAGAAGTTTTCATTTTGCTGAAATTCACTTTTTTGGTGGACTCTGCATTTATTCTCTGCCAAATGTGAGACAAAATTGCAAATTTCAGAATACACTTTCGAAAACCTTTTGGATGTGCTTATGAGTGTAAGCACTAAATTGATCTGGATTGTGGTAATGACTTCAGGGGGACAATTGAAAAACTCATTAGTAGTCATTCATGAAGGATAGACTACGATATACTGTAGCTGCCAATGTACGAGTATTTTGGAAATAGCAATGCATTTACGACAGACTTCCAAATGTGGTCGAAAGGACTTTCCACTGCATGTGGATTATGCCTACATGTAGTAATCTATGGTGTTAGGGCGCCGGTCCCAATGGTCGACAAATTTCTATATACACTCCGCAAAAAAGCTGGTGGGATAGAGCCTAAACCATTCCTCCACCGCAGCACAAAGCTTTTGATCGGAGGTGAAACGCATCCGTTTAGGTCTGCTTCAGCGGTCTGAAAATGAAGACTCACGGGGCGAGATCCTTCCGGCAGAATCGTTGCAGGACATTCACCGTTAGGAGGACAATTTTCCTGTAAACTCTTTGCATACATAGTTTCCATTAGTTGTGCCTTCCGGATATATTTATGATAAACGGCTGTCTTCTCCTCGTGTCACTGAGCAAGTGACGTGCTGTTTCTCCCAGTCTGAACGTATATATTGCTGCCATATTTCCATTCTCCTGTAAATCTCAATAAATTCAAAATATGCTAATTTTCAGTTAGATCTATCTTTCTATCATCGGTGCATATTACAATATTTTTAAAGAATGATTATAGAGACCTGCAACCCATATTTCCCTGAACGAAGAAAAATAGCAGTAAAATTGACGCTGTACACAGGATTATTCAAAAAGATGGAGCAGAGTTCAAAATTCCTAGATGATGGTTCTCACTTCATAAACTGTAAGACACAAAACGATTTCTCCTCGAAGCCTACGAGAGAAACAGACCCGGGCACTCAAAAGTCACCTGACCATCGGGGTCCGATCAACAATCCAACCTTCATTGTTTCCAACAAACGTAAAACACTGATTGTTAAAATCCAAATGGCGACACTGGGCCTATCTCTCTCGTCAACTTCGCTTCTCCTGTCGTCATCATTTTACCATAAACGAAGCCAACGAGAAAGACAGGCCTCGAAGCGGAAAAGTCACCTGATCATCTGGGTCCGAACAACAATCCAACCTTCATTGTCTCCATCTTGGATGTTAACAATCAGTGTTGGAAACAATGAAGATTGGATTGTTGCTAGGACCCAGATGGTCAGGCGACTTTTCCGCTTCAAGGCCTGTCTTTCTCGTTGGCCTCGACCAAGGTAAGTAAAGTATAAGGTATGCTCGATCACTGCCTAAGGGGCTCTGGCTGACGTCATCGATGGTCTCAGTGCTCAGACGGCGGAAGCATCGATTACGTCAGGATGACGTCAGCCAGAGACCCTTGGCAGTGATCGAGCATACCTTATACTCTGGGGCGACCTTTTAAAACTTTAGACCTTAGTCTTTCCAGTGATATAGGGAGTTTCTGTCTTTTATTGTTTGTTTGTTTGAAATGAATATTTGAGATCTGTTCTATTTTTTTTAATAACCCTGTATATTGTGTGTATTATTTGTGAGTTACAGTAAATGTTGAAATTGAGAACCATTCTGTGCCATGCAGAATTCACTCGACGCAAAGTATGATGCCGCAGATGCTGCCCTTTAATGTATCACGTTCTTTGAGATAAGACCAGAAAAAAGTCGAGTGACGTTAAATCAGGTGACTAATAGAGCGGTCAAATCCACGTGAGATGATTCGTTTCCCTGAATTTGTAATCTAAATGGTATATTGTTTGACTTATTCGCTACATGTAGAGTTTCAAATTACTTATGAAACGCCGTCTGAATAGTTTTGAAAGAATTCAAATGAAGCTCCACAATGAGCACGCTTGTTGTACACTAGACTCCATGTTGAATTGTTACGTGATTGCGTTCTTGTTGTTTGTTCTGTAATTGAAAGGAATATGGTCTTTTAATGTATAAGTGATCTTTCCATTTTGTTTAGAGATTCTATTTAAAGGCTATCTATTGTGTGTGCCTGGAAGAGAGTCTCCTTCTCCCCGGCAACAAAGGCGGCCAGTGTTGATGGCCTAAAAGCTTTCGCCCCTCAGACTCTTGGGAGAAGCGGGGCGCAAGATGAGTCACTCCGTCGACAATCAAGGCCTCTCTCTTTCTCTCTCGTATGAAAATTCAACCCACCCTTTTCGAAATCCTCTTTCGACACCCTGCTTAGACGCCCATTCATTCCGAGTTATGACTGCCACTCTACCCGCCTCCGAGCGTAATCCCTTGCCGTTTAATGCGTTTCCTAATAATTTTTAGCATTGATCACGAAATTTCGTTCGCTTGAAAACGAGGAGGAGGAGGAGGGAGTTCGCTAGACTGCGTGACCTTTTTATTACTCCTATTATCCCTGCTCTTCTTCTCCTTCTTGTTAGATTGTTTTGGGCTCTAATAGGTTTATAGGGATTGAGATGTCTCTCTAAGTTGTAGTCTCGTTTAGATATCTTGTCGAGAAATGGGACTTAAGGGCCTCGGAAGAGTGAAAAGTCCATCTAGGCAAGGTAAATTACGCCGATATTTACTCGCGTTCAAGAGTGTCGTTCCCATGTGCGCCAGATAGATGAGTGTCTGTGTGTGCGCATGCGTGGAAGGAAAAGAAGTTGCGAGGGAGGGTGCGTGTGTGCGAAAGAGGGCTGCTGTGCCAACACTGCCCCCCAGAGGATCAGGTGGGGGCGGAAGAGTACGCCATGTGTCGTTTTGTACTACTTTACGGCGTCGTGGCTTTAATTAAGGCGAGCGACTCCGCCTAATGGTTAGCGGCCGAAATGGTGCGAAGGAAGGGCCCGAGAGTGCCACAATCTGGCGCGATGGAGGCGGGATCTTTTCGGGCGACAGATTACGTGCAATTAGAACCCGGTCCCATGGCCCGGTCTCCCATTTCCAATATCGCGGGGCCGACTTAGATGAAGCAAATAAGCCGCGGCCCTGGCAAAATAGCTGTGCCGCTCCTACATCAACCTCCACCACCAACACCAGGTGTCGCTATCAACGGAAGCCTTTTCCCAACCGCGCTCTGATCTTCATCAAGGCTATCTCGAGCATCGCAGCATCGTTCGCTTATTCTCGCTCCCCAATATTTCTGGTGCTCGTGGTGTGGTAGGTTGTCGTAGATCTTAGGCGGAAGGGTGGAAATGAAGAGAAACTAGTGGTGGAATGGGGTAAAAAAAAAAAAACGGAGGGAAAAAAAAGAATGAAGGGAGAAGGAGTGAACAAAGACCCTTTCTTCTTCTTTTTTTTCGCCACCCACACTTGGTGGTCCCACGCACGGTTTTATGACTCCCGAAGGCAAATTTGCACCACGTGTTGCCGGCTTGAGTTGGGCTAATTTGAAATTATTCGCGCCGTAATCTTACCTGCGCGAGCTGGCTGCTGAATATTTATGACACGATTAAAACTTGCTAATCTCATTAGCAGTTTGCAGTCCAGGGCGTAACGAGACACGGCGAGCGTTTAGCATCATCACCCACTTGAATCCCATTAGACATGCGGGCGACAACTGCCGAAGTAGGCACACGGGCCGTGCGGGCCAGCCCAACCTTCGGGTCGCTTTCGCTTATCGAGAACGGGAAAAGGGAAAAGCATGGGGAGGTGGGTTGTTGGAAAGGAGCGAGGGAGAACGACGACGACAAGAGGAGGATTCAAAAGGGAATAAAGAGAAAGAGAGAGAAGGAAGAAGAGAGAGAGAGAGAGAGAGAGAAGCTCTGTCTCTTTGTGTGTGTGTGTTAGGCTCTGGATAGCGCTCGCCTGATTAATTTTATGGACTCGATTCGGGGCAGGATTCATTCGGCGCAACATTGGTCGGGAATTACGTTGGTTTTAATTGACTTTCTCGTGCGATGCACCACGAGACATCTCCTCTGTTCGGGACTATTAGGAACGCAGGCGTTAAGCAGCGAAACGGCGCTCGATCCCCACTCTGCCGCCCAACGCCCGGAGCCCCGAGCTCCGTTTAACCGGATAGACTTCTCCTTAAGCCAACGACAGACGCAGACCGAGATTTTTTCGCATCTTTTGAGATGAAAGGGTAGGGGGAGGGTATGTAAAAAATAAATGCGAGACTGCCATTAAAGAAGCAAATAAATTTGGGTAAGTGCTCGAAAAAAGTCAGAAACGCAGTTTTAAAGTGAAACTTGTAAAAAAGAGCATACGGAATTGTTAGAATTTCTTTTAGTGAAATCGTTTATTTTAAGCACTGCAATAAAACATTCATCTAGCACTAATGAAAAAACAAACCAACAACAGCATAAATCAAAATTTAAAACTTTACAGGATAATTAAACCGAATTTTAAAAACGAACTCTCTGTTCGAGATGAACACTTAAAATTTTTCAATAAAAAGAAAATAAAATTTTTCCAGACCAAAACCAGAGTTGCGAAAATGACATGCAAGGAAGCACTTTGAAAATTAAAATTGTAAACATGCATTTGCCATTGAATTAAAAGAGAGCAGCTTTAGATTATCCTGAGTTTTATATCAGTCTTAATAGCAACTAGAGTATCTGGCTAACACGTTGTATCTGGAAAGAGGAAACTGAGACAGCCGGAATGGCATGGCAACTCTTCACCGTTGGATATGAACACCAAATACCCATTGCTCGCATTTATTATGAAAAAAAAAACTTTCGTGTAATTTTTAAAGCCACATGAAAGCAACAAGAATAAAAAAATTCAAGAAATTAATCTCTCAAAGGAAAGTAAAGGAAAGTAGCGGAGGGCAGAGTTCAAAGAAAATTGGCCCCCTTAAAGGTGGAGTAAAAAATAAGTGGATAAAGAGTGGGAATAAAAATGAGAGTAAAAATTGGATTAAAATATCTTCCGATTTTTTTATCCTCTTTACATAGCGGAGAGTGGGGTTGGTTCGGACGAAAATCAAACTTTTTTCTCCCTATGGGTTAATCATGAACCAAATAGTGAATGTGTATATCGTATTTTTTTACTCTAAACCTTTCGTCATTTACCTGTACGTGTGATTTTTTAGTAGTCACGCGATAATCTATATATTTATATATTTAAAAAAAACCTCTGGGCCCTTATTCTCGAAATTTTCGCGTTAACAACTCACATGAGTTGAGTGTCACATGGTACAAACACGAATGATCAGACAGAATTGGTATTCTCGAAACTCAACTCCCGTGCTTTTCGTTCTCCTCATGTGAGTTGTCAAATCACATGAGTAGAGCTTGTGAGATAGCTACGCACAAAAAAAAAAAAAAGAAGAAAAAACATGGCCGACGTATTCGCTATTCTGCATTCAATCGGAGCATTGGAAACAACGGAAAGGCGTTGTGTGAGGAGGCAACGAGCTTTATGAACGCGTATTGATGCATTCGAACTTCATGAGGAATATTTTCGTCACTTATTTCGACTATCAAAGGATTTGGTAAAAATTTGATAGACAACCTTCGACCGATTTTAGGGGATCAAACACGAAGAGCAGCATTAAGCCTACAGAATAGAGGGATAATTTGCATTATCTGAACAATCGCGCGATGTATAATCACGCGACCAAGGTAAAGGACAATTTTATTAATTTAGCCTTTTACTCGTAACCAAATAGTCACATGGTTATATATCAGCTGGTTAGAGGGGGAGGGCTTCAAAACATCATTTCACTTACCTTGGTCGTGCGATTGTGCGGGTAGTGCAAATTAACCCTATTTTCCATTCCCTATTTGATTTCTTTGCTCCGACGCAAGAATTCAATTTCCTTCCTAAGTCATCCCATAGTTCTTCGTAAACTCGTTATCAAATTTTCCTTTATGCATTCGTGTATTATTTTCAATAAAATAAAATTTCGTTTTGCTCATCTGTGATTCTTTTCTTTGCTTCCATACTGAGCGATCGTTTGGGAACAGTTTCCGCTTATTTGATTGGTTCTTGATGAATAGTCTCGATTCCAGACGCTTAGAAATGTTGAAACTCGTGTGAGTGTGACGTACTTCCTCTCACCAGTCGTGTTCGTTTTGTAGTTTGAACTGCAGAATAGCAATCGTGTGAGTCGAAATCACATGAGTGAGATAGTGTATGTGAGATTGTTTGCAACACGAAAATTTCGAGAATAGGGGCCCTGCAATGTCCGAAGCAACCCCTAGATGTGGGATCGCTTCGGACTATCGCGGGGCTGTTTCGGATAAACTGCTTTTCGCCATTTTAATGAAATACAAGGTAACTTTATTATCAAAAGAGCACGAAAATGGTATCACAACTTGCCTAACATTATCTATATACTAAAACTCTTGCGTGTATTTATTTATTTATCTGTAATTCTATCTCCTCCTAGACGGTTTGAGCTAGCGACTTGAAATTTTCAGGGCAGGCTTATCAATAAAGGACCTGCTCTATCGCGAAAAATCAGCCCCCTACGACCCCCCCCCCTTCCCCACTTTCTGGGGTTTTCATTTAAAATTATCTGTTTTTGCTTTGTAATTCCCCTCAACAGATGGCGCGGGCGGCGACGCCGCGGGTGACAACTAGTCACATTATAAAAATCCCAATCACTTGACTAGCAGCCTTGTTCATTTAGAAGCAAGGCTAGCAGATGTGACATTTCTACTGACATTTTCTCGAACGTAGTGATTAGAAAATGTAAAAGAGCTCGATTTTCTTTCCTATCTCATCATTTTCGACCGAATGACATATCACATGCCATATGTTGCCATAGTTCTAAAGACCAAGTAACCGCCAGCCCCACAACTCCGATCCCACTGGCGGTTACTTGGTCTTTAGAACTATGGCCACAACAATTTAGTCTAAACTTCATAGTAATGTAGATCTTGCCTAGAGGAATCTGCATACTGAATTTCACTCCTTCACATACCTAAGTATACGTAGACCTTTTGGTCCCCTTTAACTCCCACCCCCGAAACTCCGACCCTAGTGGGTTAAAAAAAAAACAAAATAAATAGTGAAGGTGCACATGCCCATAGTAAGCTACATTCCGAATTTCAAGCTTCTACCTCAAAAAAATATGGAAATTATGACGGACATTGTAAACCAATAAGTAGCTCCATTCTTCCGCTAGTTAATAATATACGAGAGCTGTTCAATGATGGATGATCATGATTTTTTACAGATATAATTTCCTTGCGTCAAAAATGGCACTGTGCAGTAACTGATAGCTTAGTACGTAATATACACATGGAACGAGTTTCAAGGTCGTGGTATTCGATTTCTGCCTGTGGGAGGCGGGCAACTCCAGACATGTTCAGTTTCGCCTACACCACAATGGAGTTGCTGTTCTGAAATTCTGCTTTCGTCTCAACGAATGTTCAGCGGAGGCTTATGCAATGTAACAGGAGGCCTATGGGGAGTCTGTTCTTCCCTATAGCACAGCTAGCAGATAGTTTAAAATGTTTAAAGAGGGAAGGCAATCAATGTCAAAGAAAGATGGGCCCGGCGTTCTAGTTAAGGCCTGCCCAGTAATACCGATCTCAACTGACCGCCACTGATCGAGTCATGTAGTACAGTCAATTTCGGTCATTATCACGCAAATGAATTTTTAGGACAAAATGGTTTGTGCGCGATCTGTTTCAACGTGGTCTCATTTGAACTCATCCACAAATTAAAAAACGCGATTAAAAAATTAGTACTGGCTGTGTTAGTGGAATTAAAAGAAGATACCGACTCGGTTACGGCTTCTTCCACCTAGTCTGAAAGTAGTGGATCATACAATTCCTCTTCGGAAACCACTACTCTACAGAATCATCAAATTACATTGGCCCTACACTCCGTTTACTCTTGGCGCCACCTCGAACGCGATCATGCCAATACGACACTTGCCGACATGATTATATGTACATAATGTTTATTCTTATGTGAAAGATCTCAAGATGAAGCGATAAACGTGCGAAGCAAACATTTTTCTTGAAAAAGAATATACGAACTTACAGATGTCACCTTCTGTTCTACCATTGTTTGGGGTTCCGTTTGCCAACAGACTGCATTGCACTCTTCTTCGCTATAAAATTGGCTTTTGCAGTGTCCATATTTGTAAAGCGTGAGTTCTTGCTCCGTCATGTTGAAAGTTCTGCTGACCGCCACTGCCCCTACAAATTTTTTGGGCAGTCGCAGTAAGAATTTTTGATTTCGGTTCGCGATTTTCAGGCTTTTAGGACAGCTCGGTCAGTTGCAGAAAGCTGCTGTCGAGAATTTTAGAATAGCTTTTGGCGCGACCGATCATACCGGTTAGTCGCGATCGGTATTACTGGATAGGCTCTTAGTGCTAACACCGCCGATGTAATTGTGAGAGAGAATCGGCCTGAGATGTCCTGAATATTCTGCTAGACCATATCACGAGAAAAATTCCACATTTCCGTAAAAGAATCTAGATGGTTCACCACGATGATGCACGGCCGCACCTGTAGCCCAGGTTTAGTCGCGTGCGAAGAAACGCCTTTGTGGGAGGGATTTTCCATCAGAAGCAGTGGTAAAGACTACGGAGGCGATTCTATCCAAAAATGGTTTCCAGCTTGTCTTTGAAGAATGACAAAATTGCTGGGACAAGTGCAGTGCATCCAATGAGGATTACTTTGAAATGTATCTTCACAAAAATGAGAATGAATAAAGGTATGTTCTTAAGGAAAAATTTATGATCAGTTTTTATTGAACAGCCTTCGTATAACTCATTAAACCTCCCAAAACTAGAGGTAATAAATTTTGCAACTATTCACCACTTCGTGGGGCTCCTTTTACGTTAACACATTGGCTGTATGATTGCACAGTAACACTTAGCCATTGCCCGTATATTACATCTTGCATAGAATCAACGGCCTTTCAAACGCGTTTTCTGGAATTGTAAGGTTGGGAACGGGGAATGGTTACCAGGAATCCGATATTGACCAGGTTATTAATGAACTCATGGACATCAATCTACAGGAGTTCAACGCTGTTCTGATGGACGAATGCCGAGATTGTGAAAATGTTTCTCTTCGCCTACTAACTTGCATCGGCACGGAGGGATAAAGCCGGCCAGACCAAGAAGAAGAACAGATTGTATAATAGAGAAAATTATCAGTAGCAGTTTATTTTGTTAATTTGTTTAGAAGCTAGAGTCGTAAACTCTCTAGACAGATATAAAGTTTTCTAATTAACATATGAAGATGGCGCCAGTTGATTGTTGCCTCTGATTTGCTGAGTGTTGCTTCTTTAATGCAGTCTTGCTCGTTTGAGAATCCCAAATTAAAATATTTTACATTCTTATTTAAAAACGGACAATGCAAGTGTAAAGAGGAAAATTTTTAAATAAATTTGTCATAATACAAACCTTTTAGGAATCTCTTTTGTAGTTTGGAAGACTTAATTAAGTGAAGTCATTTTAAAAGGGGACCAGGTTAATTAGTTCAACACGGTTGCAGTGGTTCGTAAAACGTTAAAGCCGCTTCTCACTACTTCGTTATCTCTTTTTACCTAACTCAGGGGACTGCGATTTGTATTTTTTTTTTAGATTTTGTATATGTATATACGTGTAAAAAAATCATTTTGTTAAAAAATGAGTTCAGCTTTCCTTAAATTCATTTTCTTTAAGAATTCAAGTCGTGATTTGTTTAATTGGATGAAGTCATTTTACTCTTTATTATTTTCCTATTGTAGGGCCAAGTGAAAACATACGATAAATCGTGTGAGGGAGAAGAAGAATGTGTTGCATTCGAAATGAGCTCTGCAATTTGTTGATTTTCTCCTTTAAAGTTTTCTACATTTTCTCTTTTTTTGGTGCGTGTGGCTTCTTTTTTATTATTTCGTCTTCTTCTTTACTTAAACCTTACGAGCTTCCACTTTAATTGACAAATGCGGGGGAGAGAGAGAAAACATCCGCTTTTACTCTTCGACCATTAACGACTTGAAATTACCTTCCGTAATTTATGTTGAGAGGAATTTTTTTTTTCACTTTTTATTCTCCTTTCTATTTTCTTTCCTTCTTTTCAACGTAAACAAAAAAAGGGAATAAATGAATATATAAATAAAACATCTGAACCTCATTTACGCAGGACGTCATTTTTGTAATTTATGTAAAATAGGAAAAGCTATTACGCTTTTTCTTCAAAGAAGATAACTACGTTTGTTGGCTAAATGTTCTTGGGTTATGGAGAAGTTTCACTTTTATTAAAGTTGATGGGTGCCTTTGTAGCTTAATTTTATTATTAATATTATTTTTTTATTTAAAAAAAATCCGTGAGATAATTGGATGAACATTGTACAGCCGCCCGTTGATGCCGTTTGTAACTTTTGTTTCATCTACAACGACGCGATGGATCAATTTCGCTGTGGCAACCACGAAGAGATAAAAGAAAACTTCCAAAAATGCAAAATTGTAGACCACTTGTCGAGTTAATTGAAAGTGTCATTTGCTGTGGCTGTTCGTGACAACGTTGTTTGTGATAATCATTATGTTGAGAAGGGTCTGTCCATCCGCCCATTCCCTTTGCATCAAATCCACGCAAACCCACCCAATAACACTCGACTTTTGAACTCACTGCACAGAAAAATCGACTTCACCCAAATGCAGTAATAATAATAATAATAATAATAATAATAATAATAATAATAATAATAACAACTCTTAAGCTTTCTGATTAGTTTTTCTCTCCAGTCGAAGAAAAGAGGTTTTGGAGATGAGACAAAACGTGCTAAGCAGACACCACTACTTCTCCATCAGCCCTTATTATATCTATTGTAAAAGGGGGTTTCCTACTCCATTTAACCCATTATTGAATTTAGCACGGAGAAAACAACTCGTTTTCATGGACTTTAATTAGACACTCTTTATGCAGCCATTCATTCCATCGTCGGATTTCAATCAATTTTCCATCGTTTTATCTTCCCTCCCTCGTACCCCACCCCGTTTTCAAACAAATTTTCAATCAGACGAATTTGATCTCGAGCATTTAGAATTGACGAAACAAGTTGAACGATCGTTTTGATTTGTTTGTTAACCTTATAAGGTTGGCGGGGTAGGGAACGGTAACGGCGAGAGCGTTGCAACTTTTTAATTAAAAAGGGCAGCGTTTCCTATTTAAAGGCCATAGAACGATTATGTTGGGGAAACGAATTATATAATTGACGATAAATTCGAGAGAAATTAAGTCACAAACCTTGGTATATGTCAATAATAATGCCAATATAATGATGCGTGCTTTTTTAAAACATTGAGGCTTCTAAGCGAGTCATTAAATAAGAATAAATAATGTCGGTGGCTGGGGGAGGGGAGGAAGTAAATGGAATTTTCCAGCGACGCATATATTTTTCGAATTGGTTTTGTTTATTGAAGCGTTAAGTATGCGTGATTTACTTAATTATTGTTTATTTCATCCTGAGGATATTATACATACTGCCAATGAATTAGACACATCTGTTTAATATTCTATTGGACCTCCCCTTTGGCCCGAATTAGATTCCCTTCATTCCTGACATTCCATTAGTTTTCGCAGGTTTGTTGGAAGAGGATCTTGCTGTTCGGATATTCCAACATGTCCCAAATTTTCTCTGTGGGGAGATCTGGGCTCTGGAGCGGCCAACGTAAGTGAGGGGGGTCATTTTCGTGCTCGTTAAACAACTAACAGTAACATATTGTCGTCTATGAAGAAGCCATCACATGCAGGATACAAATCCAGCATTGCAGGATAGACTTGCGGCTTCTATGTTCAAGTAGCCCGCGGAACGCAACATGCCTTCCATGAATATCAAGAAGTTCTAACCAGTTCTATACTAGTGAAAGAAGCTCCATACTATGTCGCTAACATAGATCTTGCCAAACCCACTGCCTACCGTTAGTACAAAACAACATGCATCATGATTCGACCTTCTTCCAGCCGTCACATGTCCACTGTAGAGAAACTTTTTTGTTCTTTGCAGAAATCAGGCAGGCGACTGCGGATATTGATCCGCTTCAATTCCCAGCGCATGGTCCATTGTCCCACAAGTTGTTCTAAACGATGGCGATCTCATAATTGACTGTCTTTAAGCCACAGCTACCACTTTTAGACGAAGACTGGAATTTTTTCCCAATGGATGAATACTCTGTAGATCGCACCTTTTGAGAATCCAGTCAGCTGCTTCGTTTTAGAATCGTGGCTCCAGGTAGACAAGCACCAACATTGAGTCCCTTTTCGAATTCATTTAGGTCCTTCTTTTTACCCAGGCTGAGTAATTTCTATGCTTATACTCCTCCAACTCTTCCTTAAATAAGTATACGCTTGAATCACATAATCTCAAACTATTTTGCTTAAAAACGGATTGAAACAAATTTACGTATTGAATGGTTCAGACGTGTTTTTAATTCATTGTCCAACTTTTGTTTATATAGTATACAGTATATAAGAAATTTTAACTTGGTGTGCTTATAAATTGAAGCGGAATTTCTTGTCTAAACCAATGTTACATTGGCTTTTTTAAGTGATTTACTTAAATGATATTTCCGGATAAAACCGAAAGTGTGGAACCTTTCTTATTGATGCAGGAAACCGCGTATATTTAGTGTCACTTTCCAATTTATTTAAAAACATTATAGAAGCATAATATATTAATATTAGCTAGTGAGCGAAAGTTGAACTGGCGTTGGTCGGCGTTGATTAATTACAAAATGCATCGAAGCACGTGGAATTATGAGGTTACTTCATTTTCATGAAAGTAGACAGACAAGCCTGGCATGATCAATCACATAATGCCAATTTTCTCTGATTGGCTAATACAGAATCTCCGGAAATGCATCTAGTTAAATTTCCGCTAGACAAACTTAAGGGCTGCTTGGAAAATAACGCCTCATATTCTGACCCTGAGTTTTAGTGACATATTAATAAGAATTCGCCAGCTTCGAAAATGGCGGATCGGGTGGATACTTACTCTAAGGAAGAAGTTCGGTCACTCATCCGTCTCTTACACGTCCCAACAGAAGTCCATCAAGCGATATCAGAGTGTACGGTGAAGGCTGTATGTTTAAGGCTCAGCTTTATAATTCGATTGGAATAAATCTAGAATTGCCTTCGTACACTATACAGATCGACCTGAAAGACTAAATACAACTGTGCCTCCGGAAAAATTGAAGCCGTAGACAGTCTGATAGGTCGCTAAAATCATCTGGATGATCGTGGATTCAAGACAAATGACTAACTACATGAAGAAAACGGTGCAGAGTGGTTGTGGGGACAAGTTCTTTAATTTTGCTGGAATCCAGTTTTTTCCAGGCAGGCGGAACAAGACTATTGAGAAGGGTGGAGATTACATTGAGAAATGGTATTATCTGTTTTCTTAAGATTTGTTGCATTTTGTACTTAATTCCATATTCTACATTAATTTGACTCTCCCTCCCTCGTATTTTGTCATGCATGCACCTGTTTCAAGTTGGCATAAGGCTGGTCGTAAAAGTGGAAAATTGCATGTGTAAAGGAAACATGTTTTTTTGAGTAATTTTCGAATAAAAGTTTTTTTCCCATTAAAAATGCGGAGCATAACTTTCTGAGTAACCTTTGATACCATTTTCTAAGGATTATTTTAAAGCAAGAAGCACACTCTAGATTTGCTTGCTTTAATTTTTAAGGCTTTGTATGCTCTATTTTAATAATGAGAATACTAATTAGACTTTTAATTAATTATTAATTAATTAAAAATAAATTAATATATTTTTGGGAGTTATGATTTAATGTGTTTTTTTTAATTAAGTGCTTTATGCGCCTGCAATTATTTTCCTTAAATTTGCGCACAGCTTAACAAAATGGCTAGCTAGAAAACAAATAGACTAGAAATTTAGAGAAACCGACATTTAATATTTTTTAAAAATTTTTTCTAAGACATTGTCGAGCTTCTCGAGTGGAAGGAAAGCCGATCCTTCTTCTTTTGAAGTAATGTCCACGGGAGATAACATAAAAGAAAAAGGAGAAGAAGTAAATAAAAGTGATAGTTGGAACGAACGGATGGCCTGACATTTTGCTGACCACTAAAGTGGATGCTCATCACGGCACAGAGGAAGAGGGAGGGAAGGAGAGAGAGAGAGATGCTGCAGAACCCGTTACTATGGCAACCGAAACATGGGACAGCAGCGAGTAGGTCAATGCAATGCTCGGTATCCATGACTCGTGGCTGCCACTACTAGTGCTGCTGCTGCCTACGAGACTTTTTCGAGTGGAGGTCCGCCACGGCCGAGTAGAGTTGTCGGCTCGGGTTCTAACGGAAGTCACGTGGCACAAGAGTTGTGTTGCCTGGCAACGAGAAGCTCTGGTCATGGCGTAAGCAGAGCGAAAGAAATCGATAGAAAGGCGCAGAGGGAAACGAAAGGGAGGGAGGGGAAGGAGGGTATCGGCGCGGCCTTTTCCTCTCGCCACCAAGAGCCGAAACGCACTAAGCGAATTAGAAGGCCAGTCGAGGCTCGAGGTAATCTGTCACGTTTCTTTTAAAATTAAATTTGACTAACGTGAGCTAATGTTTTTCCCGGCATAACGCCATTAGCCTGCCGGCTGACTCAGACGTTCGCTCGCTCCCGACCAAAGCGTTCCGTTCTCCTCGACAAATGGCGAAGAACAAAGCCCGAACACAGGAGAGAGGGAGAGAAGAGTGGAAAAAAAAGAGAAGAGGGGGGATCTCTACTCCCTGCGATAACCGTTGCCTGGTTGGGTTTGTGTTCAGGGTTCAGCGGGACCCGACACAATGGAAGTGGAAGCTAGGAGGAGGAGGAAGGCGGACGAGGAAAAAGGAGTCTCGGGGATGCGCACCCGCACGCGAGCATTTGTAATGCGTTGGTTGCCGTGGCAACAACATATCGACCTCGTAAATATTTCATACAATTTACCTTCTTTATTACACGGCGAATATGGAACAGAGGCCTTGATTGCAGAGCCTCGTCAATAATTCAAATGCCCAGAGTTCAGTGCATATCGTTCTTCCTTGCTCTTGTGCAACATATGTTCGCTATCTTTTGCCTTTTTTCCTCTCTCTCTCTCTCTCTCTTCCTTGCTAAAAGGCAGCCACTACCTAAGATATGAGGAAAAAAGGAAGAGCAAGCCTGTCTGCTTTCCTCCTCTTCCTTTTATTTGCTTTGGAAAAAACAAAACAAAAAAATATATCGTGTAAAGGCATCTTTTATATTTTTATGTTTCTTTCTTTATAAGAATTAGCGTGAGCTTATCTTTTTTTAAATGAATTCAGTTTCATTTGCCTTTATATATAAGCTCACGCAAGTCTTGAAGATTGCTGTTTGTCATACTTTAACTAATTAAAAAAATATATATTGAGGTAATTGATTGGTTTACTTTAATATTCGCTTTTTTTGGTTTCTATTGTCATGCTTTCCCGTCTTTATGTCTGTAATAGAAATTTCAAGAAAAGAGAAAATTTCCTGTTATATCCTAAACGTTTGTCAATCAATTTTTTATGTGTCTGTAAAAAATGCTTTAAAAAAAGTAATATTAATTACACATGCCTTCATCAATTTTGCTTACTGCAGAATAGCAGTTTCATGTTTCCCTGTAAGGCGATGGATAAAGACTTCCTGCTTCATTTACCGAGACTACCGAGGCCAAAATATACAGTTTTGGCCTATAGTTTTATGATTACATTTATTCAGGTTATTCTAAAAGATGGAGCAGACTTCAAATATTTATTCAAGCAAAGTGTAAGAAACGCATTCCGCACACCACTGGATAAAAAAGAAGGCTCAGTGTTTTACAAATAGCTGACTTGGACTATTTCCTAAAACTAAAAGGTGAAGCCTGACGACTTCATCTGCAAGGAGAAAAAGTGATCCAGCTTGCACTGTACCTTAAAAATAGGCATAAACCCACTTTCTGGTACGCCCTTAAATTTTTTAGGAAATATTTGGAATCTGCTGGGCTGGAGGCTCTGTTGAGTAGTTTCCGAGTTACTCGCTCAACATCGTAACACATGCTGGTTAGTACTCGCATGTGAGCACTGTTATGATTTTGAATGCGTAACTCGGAAACTACTCGTTGGAATACGATCAAATTTTAACGATATACAGTTTTATGTATCCTATTATTTCTCCAAAATTCATTATTCTAGGGCGTTGCCGAACCTGAGTTATTAACTTGTTGATTATGGTGGCGGCGTTTTTATTTCTGTTCATATCTGTTAGCGTTCAAATTCGGACCCACGTAGTATTAAAAGAAAATGTTCATGCTGGTCACCTCTGTCATTGCTTACAGTCATACACACTTTTTCAGAATCACCCTGGATAAAAGAAATTTGGACAATCATTGTTGCTGGTAGCCAGTTTGATTCTATTTCATTCCTATTTCATATGATGATTGCTTCTTGTTTTGCAGTAAATTCAAACTTGCAGATTGAACACTTCCATTGAAGGTTATACTAATTCAACTTGTCTATTATACATCTGCAACATTTCAATATTCCCTAAGAGACCGAACTTTTGTGACCCACATACGGGGTGTCCCTATGGTATACGTCCAAAATGGAGAACTCAGTAGAGCACCTCAATACTTATGAGAATCACCTTTGAATTTGCTGCAAAACAAGAAGCAGTCATCATCAGAGACGAGCAATTAACGAGACCTGAAATTTGAGCAATTTTTGTGTTTTACGCATCTCCCTCTGCGCAGGTATGTGTTGCATTCGACAACTCCAGGGGGCAACAGAACCCAATGACGTCATCAAGAGAGTTAGTTTCGGTTTTTTCCATCGTGAGCGCTTATTAGGTCAGAGACGATCTATGAACCAATTGCAAGTGGCCGTTGAGTCACATGTTTGAGTACTTGCAAGCAGAGACGATCTTCACCACATTTCATTTTACCAGTATTTTACCAGCGACCGTTAAAGAATTTCTCCGGGTGTCTCTGCATTTTACTTTCATTTTTACTGAATGCAACTACGGGAGGCATTGAGACTTCATTTATACTTCATTCATTCTCACAGTTCATCGAATTAATCTTCTCACAAACGTTTTTAGGCAAGTTCTTGACACATGTAGAAAATAATTACTTGCGTTTTAAAACGCGCTTGTTAAATTTTGTATTGAAATTTTCCTAAATTGATGGCATTCTGTTGCAATGTGTGAATTATCAGATTTCAGAAGTTTACATAAATTGTGTAATGAAAAAGTAAATTAAATAAATATATAAATAAAAATAAATAAATAAATGTGTACAGCGGGGGAAGGGGAGACGATATATTAACGTTCCTGGGGGGGGGGGGGGGGCACGTTTACTTGGAATGACGTCATTTAATTCTTGTCTGTGTGACGACATTCATGAAGTGTCCCTAGAGTTGCATCCGATAACTCCAGACGGCGCCACCGCAATAAATATAACAAGTTTGCTATGGGAAAACAATGAAATGTCATGTCTCGCTAATAGATCGTCTCTGGTCGTCATGGACTTCGTACGAAGAAACGTCACTTCCCTAGTGATTCGCCATCTTGGTTCCACACAGCCGTTGCTAGGAAGAGTTTAAACCATTTTCTACTTTTGAAATTAATTTTGGGTCGTCATAAAAAACGTAGCAATACAATATAGTTTTATTGCAGACATTCTGATCGCTTATGTAGCCAAACTAGTGTCAGAATCAACATATCTATACTCTATTCAATAAAAGAAAGAACTGGGCGCGGTGCCAGAATGGGCTGTTAGCCAATCAGAAGCCTAGCTGAGCGCTCAGCCAGGTTTCTGATTGGCTAATAGCAGATTCTGGCACCATGCCAGTTTTTTCTTTTATTGAACAGAGTATAATGCTTAGCAACGACATGTGTGGAACCAAGATGGCGCGTTGCCAATAGGTGGAGCTAACTGTTACGTCACTCGTGCGAAGTCGAGGCTAACGAGAAATACAGGCTCCGGCACTGAAAAGTCACCTGACCAAGATAGGTCTATTAACAATCCAACCTTCATTGTTTCCAACAAAGGAAAAACCACTGATTGTTAAAATACAAGATGGAAACAATGAAAGTTTCATTGTTAATAGACCTATCTTGGTCAGGTGACTTTTCAGTGCCGGAGCCTGTCTTTCTCGTTAGCCTCGTGCGAAGTCTATGAAATAGGAAACAAAATGGCTGCCCGCAACAATGAATTGTTCATACTTTCTTTATATAGTGCTTTACCTCCTATGCCAATACCACCTAGACAGAAGGCTTGATAACGGAAACATCATATATTGTTGCATCATCGTTAGTCGATCATTGCTAATCCTATTTCTACCAATAATACGCCCTAAATGTAACAATGTTTGACGTTTCAGTTATCAGGCCTTTTGTTAGGAGGTGTTGCCTATGCATTTCCATCTGAGGAGATTTTGAATATCGATTATTATGGATAAGTATTATTTTTTCGAAATGGCTTGTAGACAGTGAGCTTCCTCTTGCTTTGAAGATCAACTGGGCAAAAGTTCATCTTTTTTACAGTGTAGATTTGTATAAAGAAACACGCAAACAAATTTTCACTTTTTTACAATGTATCTCACCTAAAGTGAACCAATGTTGATTCCGAAGTCAAAATTTCAAAAATCCAAAATATTTTAGTGTACAGTATAAGCAGAGTCTGGCAGAATTTTAGATAGCGAAATGTTTCCATGTCTAGCGTTGTTGGTTAGAGCGTCGGTAAGCTTAAGATCCTGTGCTTGCTTAGTTGAAATCGGCGCATAGTGATCCCAGTTAACAAAAACGTGGCCCCCTAAGTCGAAGTTTTAATTTAAGGACTTTTAAGGATCTAAATAGTTGATTGGTATCTTTATTATTAAAAACAGTCGTTTTTGAAGGTCATATGCATAAATCTGGCTCTCGAAATCTATTTTAATCTGAGGATCGAATATGTTATATCGAGAGTTCGCTTCGAACGAACGTAAACATAATTTTCTATTGTGCTCTATTTCCTTGTGTTTTTAGTTATTTTAATTTCTTTAATTGGAGTCAACGATTGAAAGTAAGTAAATTTCAACTATGTAATAAAATTTGGTTGTTATTAGATTATAGGGTATTTAAAATATCGTTTCCAGTTTAAAATTGCAAAAATTTAAAATTTTCCCCATCTTTTTTTGATCATTTTTTTATTAATAATTTTTATAAAATAGCTGCCCCCACTTGCGCCATTTTGTTTTATTTAACATGTGCTATCGCCTCAACTGTCATTCGCCGGTTTGAAAAATAATTCAAGCATCACTTTTCCTGGACAAATGTCTGAAGAACCGCTTTTTTTCACGGCTTTTGATATCGTTAGATTCTCTAATATCAAAGCTAGGGAAATTGCTGGCTCTGTACTGTGTTTAAATGAAAAGAGACCTTGCAATACAACATTGTAGTTTAAAACCAACTAGTTTCGGCATTTAATCCCGCCTTCATCAGGGTACAAGAGAAATGGGCTAGCAGCCCTTACATAATGAGACAGTAAATGATAAAACGCGATACAATTCATGGAGAGTTCTGATTTGCTGACGTAAATAAGGGTGACGTCAAGCAATCAGAAAGTTACAAACGGGGTAACGTAATCGGATTAAATTGAATGGAAATAGGGACGTGTAAAAACGAAAAAAAAAAAGAAAGAAAAAATATACATAAAATAATACAATAGAATAAACAAATTGCAAAATACAAATAGAATAATAAACAAAATAACAAAATACACAATTTATCCTAACGCTACACCAGTTTCAGACTATCTCGCTTATAGAACTCCGTAGGCTGAGAATACAGACACTGGTGCACGGCAGATTTAAGTTCGTCTTCAATCTCACACTTCTGAACACCCAGAAATCTCTTCATGGGACCAAAGAGGTAGTAGCCCGAGGGCGCTAAGTCCGGACTGTAGGCTGGAAGGTCCCAAAACCGAAACGGACCAGTTTTGCTTTGACGACGTTGGCCATATGGGAGCGTGGGTTGTCATGAAGAAGTCGAACATCGTTTCCTCTTTCTGATTGATTGCTTATCCCTAATAACACCCCGCAGTTTAGTCAACGTTTCACAATAGATAGCGGCGTTGACGGTTGACCCACGAAGCAGGAGGAACTCTGCGAGTAGGATGCTTTGCATATCCCAAAAAACTGTAAGCGTAATCTTCCGAGCTGAAGGAAAAACTTTGAACTTTTTGCGAACCGGAGAATGTGGATGTATCCACACAATGCTTTCAGTTTTAGGCTCAGGTGTGAAATGCAAGACCCAGGATTTATCTGCTATGACAATGCCGTTCAAAAACGATTTTCCTCCTGGTTTACCATTGCAGATGTTGCAGACTGACGCCATCCTGTTTCCGGTCTGTTCTATTGTCAGATTTTTGGAATCCAACGTGAACAGGCTTTTGGAATAGTCCAGACCGTCGGCACCCTTAACTTCTATCATTTCCCCATGACTTTCCGCGGGTTTCTTACCTTTTGCGAAAAGAAACCTAACAGTTTGCTGTAGATTATGTGATAGCGGCGGCCATTTGTAAAACGATTGGTAGCTTGTAGTGCGCATGCGCAGGAGCAATTATTGTTATGCAATGTCTGCGCATGTACTTAGCCTTCTTTTTGGGTATGTTAACTTTTACACAGCGACTATATTTCCTCCGTTAAAAAATAAATTGCGTTACTTTCTGATATCCCTCGTATCTTATAAGCTGAAGTCTTCGTGGTTGAATTTTGCATACCATCTCTGTGCCGTTGAATCGCCTGCTGCATACTATACGTGCTTCACCAATGGCTTTACACGTTTCTGCAGCGTTTTCTCTCTTTTTAAAGAAGAAAATTGCAGCTTTTGATTATCCCTTTTTCACTTTAAGGGTTGACGAAAATAAGGGTCGACGAAATCGCTTAGAACTTTCCAGACGACATAAATAAAATTATTAATATTTTTTACGTAGGTAGAAGAAGATATCCAGATCTGTTTTGCTTTCCATAAAATAACCATAGCTTTCTTTTTTTCTTTTTTAAAAATTAAATTTAAAATTTCGAGTTTCTACTGCAAATTTAAATATTTCTGTCTAAATTAAAAATTATTTCCAAGTCGGACTTAATTTTGTATTCCAATCCTGTGAAGAAAAAATGTCGTCGAAGCCCATTTCGAAGTCCTTTCTCAGTTGTTGCGTTTCGTTGATGAATCGTTAATGGAGTTTTATTATTAAGTCCAACGCCCTCTCTTGCGGTATAAAATGGGTCTATTACTCTTCACACGTTGCAATTTTTACAGGCCGTGAAAAGAGCGCGCGCGTGTGATTCGCGAAAGGCGATTTCCCCCTATCCCGGCCCCCCCCCCCCCGGCCTAACTTTTAAAATTTTTATTCTCCTCCTTTCATCTATCTCGCCTGCTTCCTAAGCTGGATTTCGGAACGACTGCTCAGGCAACCTTTCAGAATTATTTTGTTTAACTCACTTATTCCCAAGGTACCTATATCAGGAGCTATGGCAATAGGGCAGGAAACGCGGGAGCGCGTGACTGAGCATCATTTATGGCCCTTCCTAATTAATTCAACTCCTCGCACTCAACAGAACGTGTGAGACTCTTCTCGCGCTCTCACTCGCTCTCTCTATCTGTCTCTCCCTTGTATTCTCTGGTTTAGAGCCAAATATCGACGAGCGACTATGTGCACGCATTCATAAGTTCGCAGCCCTTTGTTATTGAGGGAGTGCACCGGGAAAGAGTTTCACCAAATTTTTTTCTCGCTGGCATCCTCTTTCAAATAAAAAAGAGGAGAGAGAGAAAGAGAGAGGCCCTGGCGTGCAAATATAAAAAGGGCGGGAGGCGATACATGAGCAAAACTGAGATAAGGAGTTGGTTTTTCGTGTAAGTTACTTCTCGAGGACAGATATTAGACAGAGGAATGATAGAGAGGAACGCGGGCGTCAACCCCTTAGAATCCGAGGGAACCCCGTAGAATAGTCCGCCCCCTCAATCAATAGGACTACAATTATGAGCCTGGGTGGAAATCCCCATTCACAGACGTATAATTAGCATCCCCGTACGAAGTTCTGAATAGCGAATGGGATTATACTGGGGAATGGTTTTTGTCACGCACTCCCTCGGTCAAGGGAAAAAGAATTTCTGAAATAATTTCAAGAGCAAAAACTTCTCTCGCTTTCGTGCCAAAGAAGTTTCTTTCCCCATCTCCCTCCTCTTTTATATCCTCTCCATTCACTGAGTTATTTGAAGGGACCGTTAAATATTAAAAGTTTTCTCTCCCACCCCTTCCTTCTGCTTGCAACGCGAAGTACACTTCACTTTCGGATTCCTGACGTGAAACTTTTTTGAAGTGCATTCAATAATGCACTCCCTCTTTTGACACCCTGCGTCTTTTTAAAGGCATCAAGTTTTAAAAACGACCTCCTGAAGCCTCTGAATGGAAAAGCAGAGAGAACACCATTCGATTTGGGGGTAGGACGAAGTGCTGGGTTTAATGCGAGCCTAACGAACCATTCGAATAGGAAAGTCTTATTTCCTTTGATGGTTTCTTTTTCCTTTTTTTAAGCAGATATCGCGTATTATATAGGCCTTTTTTCGCCTTTAGTGTGCTTTAAAGTTTTTCTTGGCTGTGCATTAGCCAGTTACAGCTCCTCATGTAAAATTGATCCAATGGAAGAGAGCAACAACGTCATAAGCAGCAACCGAAGGTTGTCAACGAACAGTGGTAAGCGTTTGTCGCAGCATTAACAACCCTTTCTCACACGTACGTGAATTGTTTACTCAGTTGGAACGGGGTTCACACCTATTCATCCCTTCGTTACCCATTTTGATGCCTTCAGTGAAACGTCGTCAAACACGTATTATGGCTATAGCGTCGCTCGATGTACACGAATAATGGGCATCTAAGCTCACCTAAGGGCATCGATGTACAGGAGTCGTTTTCAGGATAAGCCAAATCAGAAAAAGAAGAAGAAAAAGGATTGGGTCCGCCATGTTTGAAATGCCTGGCAGGCAAAATGTTCACAAACTCATTTCTCATTGGCTGTGAAGGTAATTGATATTCGTGTCAAACAAGAGCTGACGCTGAACGGGAGTAACGTTTTAGTTGAAGGAATCTGAACTAACTAACCTAGAAATTTTTGACTTTTTTTTAAATTTAAAAACACAAGCACAGTGAAAAGTTTCGATAGAACTATTTTAAGGACATGCCTAAAAATTTAGAACTGCGACTGTGCGATCACTAAGCGTGACTAGTTTATTCTTTAATATCCGAATACGATTTTAAAAGACTTTTGAACAATAGTTTTATAGAATCGGTAAAGTGAATGAATTTGAAACAGCAATATTGGAGTTTTCTCTTTTTAACAGTTAATATTCGTACGATTAAAATCCGAATTCATAAGTGTTAACGGTTCTTCGTGCATTTTATAAGCGGAAAGTCTTGTCATATATATTTCATCGAAAGCCGTGTATTGATATTCAACTAGAACTGCCTAAAATGCAAACAACTTTGCTTTATAGAATTTCTAAGAAAAAATTTCATTTTTTTTTCAATAGATAAGTTCAAAATTGATTTATACCTGAAGTTTCAGTAGAATTTCTGTTAATATGCATACACCGTACCGCTATTATTAAGCAGACAATAGCGCTCCATATTTACGTAGTTAAAATGTGATATAGGTCTTGTGAAGAACAGGGAGCTATCAGTTTAAATAAGCCAGAATTTTAACTATTTTAATGGTCAGATAAGATTAAAAAAAAATCCCAAAAAATCTAGTACATAATATCACAGATTATTGGCACGAAAGCGATTTCTGCTGTCAAAGTTGGACTTTCTTTGCTGCTGCTTGCTTGCTTGCTACTTTTCATAAACGAAACTTTTGTCAATCCGTCCTTAATGGCCACAGAGGATGCTATATATCATGGTCCCTCTCTCTCTCTCTCTCTCTCTCTCTTTGCAACCATGTCTTCCATTACTACATATCTTGCGCTTCCTGTTTATACGTTCTTTGCCCTGAGACCCATATGGTTAAATTAAATTTATTTTAACTCCTTCCTTAATAATACTTGAGAAGCTACCCTTTCCCAATAGAAATCGCTAAATAGCAAAGCGAAGTACATGTATTTGAAGAGTTAATTCAAACAATAGCAGAATTATTAAAAAAAAACAAAGATTTCAAACATATAGGACTATTTAAAACAATCTGTTAATGACAGAAATACATTCCGCACATTACTGGTCAGAGGAAGGTTTAAAGTTTTTTTAAAAGCATTTAGAAGTTCTATTCCATGCCACACAGCGGCGCGGTTTCTTGTTTATAGGAAAATGGCGACGCCACAGGAGAAATTTAATGTGCTGCACTTTGTGAAGTGCGAATCTATCGATCAAGTGCAGTGTGGATTCCGCCGTCGATTCAACGAACAGCCGCTTCGTCATAAGCAGATTTACGAGTGGCATAAGAAATTTTCGTAGATGGTTCACATTTCGCAAACAGCAACGAACAAAAAGACTTCTCCTGTAGCGTCAGCATTTTCCTATAAATAAGAAACAGCTCCACAAAAGTTCATTTGAAGAGAGCAAGTTCACACAAAAAGACCTGAACCGCTTCATGAAGAATGGATTTTCCTTCAGGATATCGCTAGGCCACTGCCTTACACAGAAAATGGTCCGCAACATGTGTTTGAGAAGTTAGTGTATCGCTGGAAACTGTATATAGAATGTGAAGATGGGAATTTCGAAGAGGAAACCCGCATCGAGACCTGATGACTCGGATTTTTCAGTTCTGATCTCAGTCCACGAACTTTGTGCAACAAGTCTTGTATATGGTATCTGCATAACTTGTACAGTAGGATGCAAAAAAGTTTTTACCTGCTCCGTAGGAACTGAGCTTACCAGATGTTGATCGATTGCAAAATCAGATCCTTTTACTGAGAGTCAAGGCAGGTTAGACTGGACCTGTCCCTTCTGCATGAAAATAGGGTAGCAGGTATACGCTTGGGATGTGTTATTCACGTGCTCAACTATGACTTAAGTCTAAACCTCTTTGCACTAGACTGTAGAGTTCTAACACTGTAAGGTGAAATGGAAGAGTTCACTTTATCGCGCTCAATAGGTAGGGATAGGTATGGAATTTTTTTTTAATTTTCTAATTTTCTTAAATCCTGGCACTTCAACAATAGGCTGCAACGAGCGGTTGCGATCAGGCTAGAGTTCAAAAAAGGAGCTCACAGATCACGCATGAAGGTATAAAGTATACTATCTCTATGACGTCCTACCTATTGAGCGCGATAAAATGAACTCTTACATTTCACCTTACAGTGTGAGAACTCTACATAAAATATTGGCAAGTGGAACTCAGGTTTTACACTTCTTACTAACTTGTTTCAAAAAGGATTTTCATTGTATAGTCTACCGTATTCCCATATATGAACTTGTAATAATTTTACAAAGTCTAAAAATTCATTTTTCTTGAAATTTTTATTCAATTTTTTTTCTATTTTTGTGTTTCTCAAATTTTAATTAAATCCGCTACGACTGATAAAGCACACTCGACGAGCAGACTGTACAAATGTTTCAAAACGAAAATATTAATAATAAAGAATTGCCATGGTCTCTTTCTTTAAATTTTTAAAACTTGCAATTATCATTTTTCCCCCTTCCTTAGGTTTCATTTTTTTTTCATACTTGATTATGTGTCTGTGTCTTCTCTTATTTGAACAGCTAACGAGGACCTAGTACCAGCAGCATTCGAGAGTTTCGAAGATTTTTTTTTTATACTCTTTCTTTGATGATTTTAAAAAGAAAAAAAAAATCACTCATATACTTAAAAAAAAAATCGCTTGAATTCCAACACTCACCCACGATGGGGATGACATCATCCAAATTAATGTCATTAGAGCGAATTTGCACAGAGGTCTGTTTGATTTCTGGCGAGTTCATAAAGGCTAATTTATTTGTCTTTTTCTATAAGTAGATATTAATTCTAAAATATATTGTTTCCCCAGCCTCTTATGAAGAATAATAAAACTATATTGAAAATTTCCATCGAGTCGCCCCCTTTTTTTTTTTTGCCTTACAAAGAAATGAGCTTACATATAACCTTGGTTAAGGTAGCAATTCAACCGCCGTGAATTTCTCCGAAGACACTTGGCAAACGGTTTTATTAATCCTAGAAGGAAATATATCAACATAGAAATTATTAGGGACCAAACGGGCCTTCTCCACTATTGTAAGCCATTTTCCAAAGGGGAAAAAATAATTTCTCCCTTTATATAAATTTGATCTCTTGAAATTAAATATTTGTTTTTGGAAGATGACAACACTCAAGATCTCTTGCCGTTCAGAATATTTTATTTAATAAAATCACTTTGGATTGCTCAGAGGACTAAAAAGCCTCTAAGGAGAGTCGGTACAGTGCATGGATTTTTTTTTTTTTTTTGAATTTCCATCGATGTCAACATTTACATACCAAGTGCTTTGTAAACACAGCATAGCAAATATTTAGCAGAATGAATTCTTAAATAAGAAAAGGCCATTCATTCTAATAGAGATTTATTATTAAGAAGCTATTATGTTTCTATTTCATTTTCTTCAAATAATATTGTAAATATTTTCTTTCTTATTCAAATGAGATTAAACGAATAAACTATTTTTTTTACTTAATTTAAACAGTCTTTTATTAAGTAGCGGAAGAAAGGCTCTGCTTATTGGTATTTCCATATCCATCTGTAGTAAAACTTAATATGCAGAGTCTTCTAGGCAAAGGTCTACATTATTTCGGATGTTTAGGTCAGATAGTTACAGTGGGGGTCGGAATTATGGGGGTAACGATCACGTGGTCTTTAGAAACTATTTTCACTTTCAATGGCAACATATGGTCGTTCGATCGGAAATGATGAGAAACGAACGAAGATAAAATTCTTTTCCATTCTTTTTAAATACTACATTTGAGAAAGTCATTTTTTGCTGAGTTTTTTTTTTCTTTTAAAAAAAAAAAAGGGGGGGGGGGGCCATAAAAGGGGTAAAAAATAAGAGGATAAAAAGTAGCGAGATATTTTTAACCCCATTTACTCCGATATTTTTACCCCCACTTATTTAGCCTTTTAATGGGGCAAATTTCCTTTCCTATATCTCCTTGCGAGAAACAATAATAATAATAATAATAATAATAATAATAATCCTATGAAACTAGGAAAATCCGCAGTGGCGTTCCACAAGGGTCGCCGCTTTGGAGCAATTCTCTTTAACATCTTTATTGCAGGAGATCTGGTTTTAATTAAAAAATTTTAAAACATTCATAGTCTTACTATATGCGGACAAACTTAAGATCTTTTTCCGTATCCATAGTTCGTAATGATTGCCGCGTCTTGAATGAGATGCTTGGTAACATCCAATCTTGGTCAATTAATAACTTTATGCTTCGAAGTCCTACTGTGTCACTTTTACGCGTAAAATTGTGAATGACATCTATAGGTACCGCCTGGGTAACAAAGTTTTGGTTCACCGCGAGATTTGGGAGGTATCTATCAGAATAATCTCTTTTTTCCTTGCATTTGGAAGAATTAGCCCGTTGTGGATTCGTCTGTAGGGGGGTTGGCATTGTCATGAGTTTGACAGCCGATTAGAATTACAAAAATATTATTATTATTTCAATTTTTTTGTTAAATTAATTTCTTGTATATCCATAATACATCAAATAAATACATAAAATAAATAGGTCGAACTACTTCGTTTTAGCGTCTCGTACCATCTTAAATATAACTTTATATATTTATATAGCAGCGTTCATCATTTTATTCATTTAATAATTATTAATGAAATATATAAATGTTTCGCTTGGCTCAACGTTTTCATAAAACCGTTCATCTGCAGACTAATTGTTATTTGACATAATTTTTAAATATTTTTTTAAAATTCCGAAACTATCAAAAGGCATCTCTACATGCAATAACAAATATTCGATGGAAAAAAAAAGTTCATAAAAATAGTTTAAATAATTTAGTCGGTTTTTCGTTTTTTAAAAAGATCTGTATAACATTATTAATATTTGTTAATGTAAAGTCAAGAAGTGGTAGGCCATCTTTAACGCGACTAGATAAAGAAATCTGATCTTATCTCCCAAGAACGTGTATATGAAAACAACCCGAAGACCATGAACGCTTTAAAGGACAACAGTCGCAACATCATTTTGCAGCAAATGCGTCTTTGAATAGGGAGAAATATCAAAACATAAACATTGAATACCCGCCATCTTTTGAGGGCATCGAGACCCATGGCTGCCATGGCTCTGAACTTATGCCATTGTTATACAATACATCCAAACACGCAACAACTCGTTACCATCGTTATACAATAACAAGTCGGGCAAAAACGGCGCACTTCGATGAGTAGCAGTATAGGATTGCCTTCCTCTTGCCCTCAAAAAATGGCAGCTGTACCCATCATTCAATGCGAAGATATTTTCCCCTGGTTCAGAAATGGTTCAATGTTAATTGCAAATGGCGATATAATAGATACAGCTCCAGTTTTGTATTGAATTTTTTTCTTTGTTCAAGAGATATAGCCGAAAATACGGATTGCAGCACTTTACTCGTAGAATCGCCCTGTATTTTAGTTGGAAAATTTTTAATTTTTTAAATAGAAATTTTTAAAAAGTATTTTTTTCTGTACAAAGATAGATTACAGGCGTTTCAATTCTCACAAAGCTTGATATTTAAAGTGGTAGAGTTGTAATTTTGTTATTTACTTATGTTCAGGTAATTAAATTTAATCATTTTTATGGAATTCAATAAATTGTACCTCGAAGACATTGAATATTCATAAATGAACAAATGCGCTTTAAGCTCCAATGTAATCGTCTCTTTATGAAGTATAAATCCAAGTGTCTAGTTTCGTAATTGGAACATCCACGCTTGACGTGGCATTTGATATTCGATGAAACAGCAAATGGCGTTTGTTTCATAAAATTTATGAGTAAAAATTTTTGAGATTAAAAAGAATCTAACGACATCGAAGAAACTCCTGAATATTCAAATTTACAGAATTTTTAAATGTTCAGTATATTTCAAATGTTTTAATTTTAAGGCATAGTCTAAGCCCTGAAAGAAATTTAAAGACGAATGATGACTACACAACACAGAATTGGAGGTTACCCAAAATTGAATGGCGTCTCCTCTTTGATATTTGCGCAACCCGTTGTAAAGTGTTGACCGTTACTGGGGCGAAGCTCTCCCCTCTTAAATCTTTTCTGTCTTGTGTGCGCGCGTTTGTCGTCGTTCTAATGAAACGGGAGGTGCGTTGACAGTTGGATATGAGGAGGCGACCTTTGACCCCGACCCCTCGAATCGTGTCACCTGCCTGCTCTTGCCTTGCCTCGCCTCGCCTTCCTACCTCCTCGAGGCACTCGCCAACACCTCCACTTACAGCACGTTGCAATTCACACACATAATGGCTCCATTTACAACTTGATTGGAGATTTTTAGTGGCGCTCCGGTTGGCCCGACAAAAGGGGGAAGAGAGAACCTTGAACGGCAAACCGGGCGATCAATTGGTGGCTGGCTCTAGTAATTTTTGCAAAACCTGTTGACATTTTCCTCTTACAGGACTGTAGTTGTTCTCCTTTTTTTTTTTTTTTTTAATTTGGGCGGTGAACTATTTTATTTTTCGCTCCCCTTTATTTCGGGCGCCTACTCTAAAACAGTTGCAAGTTGTCACCATATTTTTCATCGCTATTTAGATTGTTTGTACGTTTTAAATTTGAGCGATAAAGCTTTAATTCCACGTAAGAATTATAAATTTTAGCATGTCAAGGTAAACCGAGATTGTAAGCATAAGTACTTACTTGACATATCGTGTTTCAAGCTTTTACCGGTTATAATTCGATAAATAGTATTAAACAAGCGGGTTTGAAGGGATTGTGCGAAAGGTTTATGGCGTTTTAAACTGTCATCGACTATTCATTCATGCTAATGCTGTAATGCATCAAGCACGAGAGCTGAAAGGATATCGATTTACTGTGTCGTTGTCCATTAAAAAAATTTATGAGATACGAAATTTAAATATAAAAACGTGACGCTAATCCACCGAGCACTTGTTTGTACTTTGTTACTTGACAAAGAATGAGCGACTCAATTGAATATTTTAGTCGAGAGAGAGAGAGAGAGAGAGGGGGGCAACTGAGTGTAAACGTCGTCTACAGACCGACCCCTTATTGCAGCGCATTTAGCAAACCATTTCGCCGAGGGTGTGGTGGGACAAAATGAGCCCATTGTGGAGGAGGTTGGGGGTATAAAGAGAAGGGGTCCTTCGTCGTCATTGTCGACGGAAAAGCGATTAGCGTGATTGCTCCTCGCTTCAGAGATCAGAGGTTCGAAATCTGGCCGAAGGCGCCGCAGCCTTTCTCACGTTTCTACAGTTGCGCCTTCTGTCCTAAAGGAAGGAAGAAACCCAGTTGGCACGTGTAGTGGCTTCCCCTTCCACTCCCTCCTCACCTGACATTGAAAGGGTCAACGAAAGTCGATCAAATTTCCATTGTTTCCGGTCCGTATCTCTTAACGGCAGATTAACAGCTAATCTCTCCTCTGCATTAAATCCAATTCGATGACATTTTGAAAATATCCAAGAAGATTGTTTGCATACTTCGAGTCTATTTACGGCTTATTTACACCGCGATCTTTAACGGTAAAACATTAATTATGGTTAAGGCATTTATGGTTAGGCCATTAACAAGCGAAGGTCGTTAAGAAGTTTAAAACCTCATTAACCGAGTTGCCACAACTTCGAACAAGGTTCTGATGAACGTTAAGGAAAAGCATCAATTCCCATTAGTCCACAAAAGGACTTTCGATTGGAAGGGGCAGACAGTTCCTATACTATCTGAATGATAAACAGAAATGTATTAGCATAGGAGGCTGTTGTTAAATCAACTTAACCACTTTCTATTCGTTGTAGACCATTTACATCCACTTCGAAAACGTTCATTTGCTTTAATACATTTCTATTGCCCTCCTATATACTGAGTGATCGTAAAGTCTCTTTATCCGAACAAATATGAATAAGTGTCGAAGAAATAAGCTTAGTACCAATTATTTGCAGTGAATAATATCCATTTGTAATGAATAAAGAGCGCCATAAAACAGGTACACAAACATAATGCGTTGCCCAACATCACTATGGAACAGGTGCAATCAAACAGGGTTTTTTTTTTCAAAAGGGTTGCGACGATGACCTGACTGAGGCTGCGTCATCTCTTGAGCACACAAAAGTTACATTACCGATGTGTCTATACATTTTGAGTCATGTGCTGAAAAACAAATATTCATTTTATTTTATGTTTGTTTTCTCTAGAACTGTTTAACTTTTCAAATTTGCTAATCGATGGACACCCTTTTTGAGCTTAACTGATTTAATGCCTTTGAAATCTGTCTAATGGTCACGTGATCACTAGAAACCGTTAAATTTTTTTCAAGTGGAGAAATGACGTATGTGATAGACGGCGAAAAACGAAAGAATAGCACAATACAACAATACTGTTTTCATCTCCTACCCCTTTGCATCGTTGGCAAATTTGGTTGGAAGAGACGAATCTTCACAGGCAGTGGGGAGTACATGCGCAATTGGTTAAAGGGGTTGCAAATGATTAAATAACTTGTTTAAAACGACGAATAAATCAAAATGAATGAATAAAGTATTGTAAGCGAAAGCGATTGAATTAGAAGGAGTTAATAGAATGTCATCTGTCGCGGGTAGTATCTTCCATATCTGAAAAAGAATTGCAAAAGAGATGTGAAGTACGAGAAGATAGCAGAAAGTAAGGCCATTTATTTTTTTTCAAAGAAATTTACAAACCATACAGGTAAACAACGAATTGCAGCTGGAACTACGCATCTTAATCTACTTTTCCACATAGGAACCTTGACGATTTAGGGATTTATCCCTTAGCTACACCAGTTTCTGTATACCCCGTGAATATAGCCAATGGTGCAAGGCAGATTTGAGTTCCTCGTCAGTCTCTAACCTCTGACCGCCCAGAAGTTTCTTTATGAGACCAAAGAGGTGGTAGTCCGAGGGCGCTAAGTCCGAACTGCAGGCTGGGTAGTCCAGAACCTCCCAACCGAAACGGGCCAGTTTTGCTTGGACGACATTGACCATATGAGGGCGTACGTTGTCATGAAGTCGAACATCGTTTCGTCTTTCTGGTCGCTTATCCCGAATAGCACGTGGCAGTTTAGTCAACGTTTCACAATAGGTAGCGGCCTTGACGGTTGACCCACGAGACAGGAATTTTGCGAGTAGGATGCCTTGCATATCTCAAAAAACTTTAAGTATAATCTTTCGAGCTGAAGGAGAAACTGTGATTTTTTTTCGAACCGGAGAATTTGGATGTTTCCACATCATGCTTGCAGTTTTAGGCTCAGGTGTGAAGTGTAAGACCATCTCCTGACTCATCTCCTGTAAGACCAGACTCATCTCCTGTGACAATGCCTTTCAGAAACTCATTTTCCTCTGCAAATGTTGGAGATTGTTGTACCGCTGCAGATGTTGCAGATTCTACGCCGTTCTGTTACCGTCTGCTCTGGTTCAGACTTTTTGGAATCCAACGCGAACAGACTTGCGGTATCCATAGAATATAAGAAACGTCTCACTCGCTTCTTTCAAGGAAAGGCGACGGTTTTCTTTGATTATGTTGTTAATGTTCCGATAATGACTGGGGTTGTCGCTGACGCAGGTCGCCCAGAACGCTGTTTGTCGCCAAGGCGAACACTTCCTTCCAGAAAATTTTTACATCATTTGCACACATTGGAATAGTCTAGATAGTCGGTACCCAAAATATCTACCATTTACCCATGAATTTCCGCGGGTTTCTTATCTTTTGCAAAAAGAAACCTTATAACAGCTCGCTGTTCTTCCACTTTAGACGATGTGAAAGCGGCGGCCATTTTTTAAACAACTGGCAGCAAGTAGTGCGCGTGCGCAGGAATAATTCTTGTTAAGCAATATCTGTGCATGTACTCAGCTTTCTTTTTGGCTATGTTAACTTTTACACAGCGACTATATTTCGTCCTTTAAAAAATAAATGCCGTTACTTTTTGATATCCCCTCGTAGATGGGCATAAAATTATAACAATTTTTTATATTGAAAAGCATATAGTCATTGTACTCTGTTCGTGTATATTTTGTAGATAGACGATTTTTCGAGTTTTGTTTTCGATATTCGATAGAGAACCTTGCTTGATGTCTGAAATCTGTCCACCCCTCATGTGACCGTTAGAATCCGATGAAATTTCTCAAATGCCAAAATCTGATATGTGATATGTCATTCTGTTGGAAATGACTGAGAGACAAAAGAATGTAGTGGCTTTTGTTTCGATTTTTGGCATCCACTTTTTCAACCTTTTTCTCATAAACAAGAAAAAAAAACTACGGTAATTCGACAATCGACAATCGATCAGTGTAGTGAAAAAAGTAGTACGAGTGATCCAGGAACCTTTAGCTCGCTTTACACGCTCGCCCAAAAAGTAAACCAAATGAGGTACACTGAAGTAGGAAAGAAGCCAGGTGAACCTCTTGAGTCATCCAGAGAAGAGTCTCTTCATGGTAGGGACGAGAATCGGATTGTGGATTGACGAATAGCGAATCCGAAAAACTAGGATCTAGTAGACCCAGTAATTGGGGAACTCGGCCTTGTTAATGTTCTCGAAATTGACATCCAAGATTTCGAAACCTGAGGGAACCCCTGATAGTGAGTGAGTGATCCAGGATACCAGCAACCAGGGAATTATTTTCATGATGTTCCATCTTGGGCAGCATGTTCCTGAGAAGTGTTTGAATATAGGAACCAATGTGGGTCATCCGCAGATCTTCATAGAGAGATTTTTGGCAACTCTTCTGTCAAGTTGAGCAATGGACCGGAGGGTAACATTTTGGAAGGTCTTAAGATCTTTCCATCTCGATTTGCAAATGGAAGCCCAAGCAGGCATACCGTGAAGTAGAATGGCACGAATCACTACCTTGTATAACAAGAGTTTGCTGTCCACTCTGAGAGCGCTGTTTCGCCCCAGTAGCGCGATGAGACTAAACTTCGCTTTCTTAGCCTTGTTAAGCGAATATTGGACATGATCGTTCCATTTGAGCTTGGAATCAATCAAACTCCGAGGTACTTATAATTTTTAACCCACTCAAGCTTCCTGCCTTATAGGATGAGGGGCCTTGGAGGGTTTTTGCGTTTGGTGTGATGAACATGGCTTGTTAACATTCAGCTGTAAGCGCCACTTAGAGAACCAGCTCTCACACTGGTGTAAAGCTTTCTGCAGACGGCTGATGACGTGGACTGGATTACGTGCCCAAGTCATGATGGACCCGTCGTCAGCAAACAAGTAAAGATAAAGTCGTGGATAAAGAAATTGAACAAGGCAGACCCCAAGACAGAGCCTTGGGGAACACCAGCATTAACGGTAATTCGTAAGCAAGTACACAATTAATGCATTTTCTCAATTCAGCATATTGCGAGGGTGATTCAAATAAAAAGTTTTAAATTGAGATAAAAATCTGATTGGCCTGAAGCTTGTCACCACTGTTATTTTCATTTGAAGATTGATCAACAAGTGTTTGGATAAACATCATACCACGAACGCAGCCTTTCATCAGTGTGATAAGATGACTGCTCCAATTGCAATAGGCATCAAGGAGGAACAGATTGCTGTTTATTCTTTTTTGATAAGCTCCTGTTAATGAAAGTTAATGATGATATACATCTATCACTACAACCACCGTACGAATGGATAAATGGAAGTTCGAAATGGCGTTAGTTCTGTAAAAGATCAGAACAGGTCAGACACACGAAATATTGACTCCAAATGCCATTGGTGAAAGTAAGTCAGCGCGTAACCCATTGAATTAAATAGCCGCCTGTTTGGGTATGAGTCCGTGGCGTAGTCAGAAATCCCTCAAAAGTGGGTCATTTTTGGTAGAGTAGGCAGATATGGCTATTTTTTTTTTGCTTTAGATCAAATATTACAAGATTTGTTCACTCAAATATAAAAAAAACAATATCACACACTGTTCCTTCGTCGCAATTTTCAACCCCGCTGGAGATTTCATGGAGAAAATTATGTTCTTTTATCCCTTTTGTGAGCAATAAATTGCATGATAAAAAATATTTAAAATTTAACGTTTAATGTATCTAATGTTTTCATTTGAATATCCTTCGTACATGCTTTCAAAAATTTTTATGCCTTTCAGCATATTTGCTTTTTAAGGTTAAACGTGGATATGACATAAACGTATTTTTAGTATTGAGATTTACTTATTTCAATTCAAGTCATAATTCTTCACTCCGGAGTTAATACTTGAGCTCGTCATATATATTTTCTTTCACCTCTCTAGAGATCAGTACAACATTAATTTAATATTCAAATATGAGGAAGAAATTCATAAACGAATAAATAAAACTAAATACGTCTGGTTGTATTGTTTACTAAGCTTATTGATTGAGTATTAGCTTTTAATATTTGATCCGTGTACAATTTTTAAAGACAAACCGATTTTTCTGTCTTCTTAACCAGATGTGTGAATCATTCAGTCGCCAGGTGACATTTTCTACCTGTCGCTGTGAATTTTTTTGCTATTTTTTCCCCTTGGCTTCAGGGAAGAAAGCGTGAAACTCAGCCCTTAGATTTCTTTACACAGATGGGAGCACGTATATATTTGAACAAGATTGGCTCTATTCAATAAGCCTTTGTTCAGTACGACACAAGCGTCGGGTTTTCTCTCTTCTTTCTTTCTTTTTTTTTCTTTACTCTTTGTTGACAAATCTTGTTTACTCCTTTCAGTCGAAGTGGGAATATTCAATGCCGCTATTGCTATAAAAATTGTACATACCTCGTATACCTTCTCCGCCCCCTCAAATGTGTTTGCACTCCTAACATAACCTCTTATTTAAAGTTTTCGTTTCCTTTTTAAGTTTATAAGGATTATACGCTAAATAATCAATGAAATTACTCTCTCTTGGCGTACTGCATAACGCGAACACTTCTCTTCTCCTTTCTTCCCCTTTTCCGTCGGCATTTTTGGGTTCTTGCGCAGAGTATTTGGCTGTTTTATTTACTGAATTATCCATCATTCTGTCGAGATGGTCAGCTCGCTTAGGGAACATTAAATGAAGGACATAAATTTTACGCACACCCACTGCCCTCCCCATTTTCCCGAGCCCCCTTTCCTTCTTCCTCTCCTGCCGACGACTCCTTCTCTCTCTCTCTTCGTTAGATGACGAGTATTTACTGTTTTCACACGTTTTAAAAATGAGAAAACAGTGGAGGGTAGGCTGTTGGAGAGTAAATGGCTTCTAAAGGGTGGATGGAAAGGAGAGGGAAAAAAAATGAAAAACAAGAGAGAGTTGTGCGAGCATTACCATATGCGAAAGAAAAATTTTTTAGTTTAACTACTTCGTTCTAATCTTTGTAAAAGAGAAAATATTCTTAAAGTTATTTTAATTTTTACATTTCAGGTTTTGAGGAGAAGGCTCTTTAAAAGCAATTATGGCTTTAATTATAAGCTTCAAATCTTTATCTCTGTTTCCAGTGACCTCATAAATGAGATCTGATGCATTTCAGGTAAACTAAAATTGGAACGAAAGATGAAATTACAAGTAATTTAGTTTAATTTATTTTTAAAAATTGAAATTTTCACTTTTAGCTTAATGGCTTGTTCATTCTTAATGATATCAAATATTAACTTAAATGAATGCAGTTACGAAGGACGTTCAAATATCAACATGCAAGAGTTCCAGCGCCCAGAAAGTTTCTTAATTCCAGATGAATAAAATATTTTGATGCATGTTGAACCATTCTTGCACAGCGTTGATGTTCTCGGCTGAGAAATATGTGGTTCATTTTCAACTGTTACCCAAAATTCCGTTTGGGGGTGAGTGTCTCTCTCAATCTAGAGTGTATGATTGGTGCAAATCTTTTAAAGAAGTCCAGATAAGAGTATGATTAAGAAATTTCCTGGCACTAGTGTATTGAAACTAGTGTATTGCAGTGGCAGGAGACTGCATAGAAAAAGTGTGTAAGTCATTTCACTGTATTCAATAAATGAAGTTTAAGTGGTAAATTCTTCTTTACATTTGAAGTCTCTCGCATAACCAATACAATCTGGATGAACAAGCAATATTCTTAAATCTGCGGGAGATAACGCCTAAATCTATTGGATGCGATTACAGGGCAATGAATCTGCAGCTGATTAACTCGAAAATGACCACTGACAATATAACAATCGACAAACTGTGTAACAATAAAACTGATATTGGATATTTCAAAAAATTCTGGATTATTGATACTGATTCATTTTATTAATTAAATATACTAAGTCTGTTCAAAAAATAACCGAACTTTTTTCTATATTTAATATACAACTTATTGGTCTATGTCTCATTAACTTGTTCCAGCGGTGTTCTCTCTTTAACATGCAGTCCAGGGTCGAGTCTTTGGACATGAGATCGCGGTTTAGTAAGCATCGCTCATACGTCAAAATTGCGTAAGATCAGAGCAATTACCATTGGAAGGCTTTCACATTACGCAATTTTGACGTATGAGCGATGCTTACTAAACCGCGATCTCATGTCCAAAAACTCGCCTCTGGAAAGTTTCTTTTGGAATATTCTTTGATGCCAGTGTCGATTTTTTAACGTCATCAATGTAGTCGAAACGACGTCCTTTCAGTACTGATTTTAATTTTGGCTACGACAATCCGTTGCCGCGTAATTAAAACAGTCGATTAATTTTTGATCAGACCTCGTACAGTTAAGATATAACGAATTTAAATATGTTAAGATACTGTATAAAACGAAGTGAAAAATATCGCGGTTTGAATTCAAACTAGAGACCACGTGTGTCTTTCAATGAACCGTCACGGACTACTCACTAGTCTTTAGGACATTTGGAGAGAGTCTTGCGATATCAGTGTCCAAGATTCATTATGAGAGCCCCGTGCAATACGACACTAATGTAAACGATAATTCAATTCTTTCCATATCCTCGATAGCATACCGGCTTCAAAGGTTTTTACTTCTGTCAGATCTTTCGATAGGAGTTGTATATATACTTTCTTCACATAACCCCCCCCCCCCCAAAAAAAAAAATCACAAAAGGCCAGCTCGGGTGATCTTGGTGACTTGTGAACCAGATCGTTGGCAGTGGAGCGGCCGATCCAGCGGGTAGGCAGATGTCCGTTCAGACAATGCCGCACCTGTTTGTGATTTAAAAAAAAACACTTTGCGAGTTCTCCTTTTTATAGGTGACTTGCACAATCATCAATAATTTATCTGCAATTGATGTTTAAAGTTCTAACTCCACCAAAACATTATGCAATCGACTGGTAGACCGTGATCGACGTTATTGGAACTCTGTACACAAAGACCCATATGCCCACGCGCACAAACAACTTATCGAGTGAGAATTATAACTTCTTCAAGGCTATGCGAAGAATTTTTTTCTATATCCTTGATTTTTGGATACTTAAGTTATAGTTGTATCTACGTCCAATATGATTATAAAAGAATGTAAGATAACTGTGATTATCATTCCAGTATGATATTTTTTTATTTTCTATTTATATACGACTACCAACTTTCTGATTTAGAAACGAAGCCTTTATAGATCTGCTTACCAATCCAGTGAAAGCAGCTGTTTCCCAGCAAAATCAAAATTGCAGCTTGCAAAATTTTTCCTATTAAACATAACGTATTCACCCCCTCCTCACACGCACAAGTACTTTCTTTGGAAAAAGCAAACATTAAAAAAAGTTGTTCGATTAATTTAATTTATTTTAATCTTCACATAATCAACAAGCAAATATTTCTGTCTTTGTTTGCAAGTATTTTAAACCCGTACACATTTCATTTGCTTGTTTTCTTCCGCTTTTCCATTAATTATTAATTGATTTGGAAACGCTTACACTTTGAGAATCAACTACATCTTCGAATTCCTGTCAAAAGAAAGGATTACCCACACTTCGTTTTGTTCACTTCTTTAATGTTTTTGCTCTCTCTCTTTCCCTTTGAAGAGCTGTCATCCTAATAACAAAGGTTTCCTGTTTCGATGAGTCGGCGATTTCTTCGTTCCCAATTTCTTTTCATTTCCTCCTCCTCCTCCTCCTCCTTTTTTCTTATCCTTAATTGAACTCTATCGAAGTTCGAAAATTAATATTCCTTTCCATAGAGCAATTCTAATTTCCACTTTTTAATCAAAGTCATAAAGGATACGCCAACGCACATTAAGAGTGTCGCTTCAACTGACTGGCGTTGACGTCCTCCTCTTCTTTCCAATCAATCCTCTGAGAAAACGAATCGAAAATGCTTACAACGAACGAGAGTATTAAATAAGAAAATGAAAAATGACTAGGTTTTTATCCTACTACAAGAGTTAAGCACAATACTCTCCTTTGATTTTAATTAAGAGAGAGAAAAAAGAAATATTATTCATTAGACCACCTGTGTTCAGTTTCTAGAGAGAGAGAGAGAGAGAGAGAGAGAGATGACATCTATTTCGGGAATGTAATCCGAAATTTGGGATTACATTCCGATTCAATTTGAACAAGATCTGGTCATCCTTTCAAAACTAATTAGTTTTGTTCTTTCATTCAGTTATTGAATCTCGAATGCCGTGCCTTATATTTTTTTTGCATCTAAAATCAAGAAGATGGGACTTTAACGAACACCCAATGAACAAAGGGACTTTAGAATTTGATATGGAACATATCAGAATAGAAGGGGCAATTTCAGAAAAAAATTAGTTTATTCTTAAAAGTAACATGCTCCTATGTCTGAAAAGGAAAGTCTTCAATCAGTGTGTGCTATTACCAACTTCACTTATGGAGCAGAAATATGGACACTAAAGAGCAGAGGCATCCAACCCACCCAAAGAAGCATGGAACGACATATGCTAGGTATTACAAGGCAGAACAAAAAACGGACCACTCGGGATTCGAGAACAAACGAAAGTATATTAGATGTCATAAAGTAGATACAAATCAAATGAAATGAGTCGACACGTTGCCAGAAGACCAGACAACAGATTGTCCTTGACTGGAACCACGAAATGTTAAAAGCCCACGATAACGACACAATACTAGATAAACCCTGAATATGATGATGGAACAAATGCATGTTTAATTTGGAATGGTTATGGGGAGAGTGATATACAGGGTGTATCTGAACAGTCTGTACAAACATGGAGGGGAGGTAGTATGGGTGATTCTAAGCAAAAAAGTTCATATGAAGAATTTTGTCGCATTCTTGAAATCCGCCTTAATTAATAAGTCAATTTTTTCAAATGGGAAGTGGGTCTTGTGACATGTTAAATAACATGAAACTTTTCTCAGAAATTCATTCCGCTTGACAGAATTGACCTATCTGTCACGGGTTGGAAGCTATCGTTAATTAAAATTCGCATGGCATTTTAAGCTTCAATTTGTTGCAGGTTATTGAAGATTGAAGGTGGCACTAACGGGGTAAAAGAGAATTAAGTTGATCTCTGGGGAAAGAAGCAGGACAGGGGACAAGCCACGATGGTTCTGGCGGCCTTTGGTGACTGCCTGCAACGCAACACTAGAAGATATACGGTGAAAACTGCTGCCAACCGTTCGTCCATATAACAGATTCCATAGACTCAAAAATGGCATATTTACAAAATGAAAATAATGGGCTTATACGGGTGTCTCGTGTCTGAACTAGACGGCTGGAAGTCTCCATGCAACAAGGAGGATAACCCATTGAACACATCATGTAACAGCGTCATACCAATCTTAGGGACAATAGCTTCCCAATCGTTACAGATAGGTCAAAACCGAAAATCTGGAAGTGAATCTCGTAATGGTTGCTTTGTCATAAGACACACTTTTCATCCCGTTGGCCGAAAGCGCTGGACATGTTTTCCAGTTCTCGAATCCATCGAGTCATGGACGTTATCTCGGAATGCATAAAAGATAATAGTCCTGTGGAATTCTCAGGATTGCTTAATTTGTCATATGAAAAGGAGCAAAATGACCTAGATTTTGATACACCCATAAAAATAATGACGAACCAACCAACCATTCAATACAGCGGATTTCAAGATGTTGACCATGTTCGACATGTACGAGGGTAAGTGAAAATAAATTTCCTTTTGTTTTGAAAGTGAACGGGCAAAATATGTAAAGATAAAAAACTTTTTTTTTTATTTCGGCACCATATCTTTTTTTCCGATATAATCAGCAAAGTTATTCAAGCTTTTGTCATAGCATAAAATGAGTTTTTCCATTTTCTGATTACAGATGCGGCGTCTGTCTCACTAATGTTTCACTATTTCGTCTTTCATTTCGTTATCACTGGAAAATCGTCTGCCCCATAGACATTTCTTCATTTTGCCAAACAGAAGAAACTCCGAAAATGCGAAGTCCGGGCTTTAGAGAGGCGGGGAACACATTGCCAATGCCAGGTGAACTCTACTGTACGAGGTCTCTTGTGGTGCGAGTGACATCATTTGCTCCCCTTATGCAGACACAATCCTCCTTGTGAACATTGTGAAAACGGATTGCTGCACGCACCTCCTCCCGTGATTAATATGTAATACCCCCGGATTCTGTTTTTCTGCAGCTATGAACAATGTATCGCTGGAACTACGAGGGGGGTACTATATTAATTTACATTTTATTTATTTTTTCTTCCACTTACGGTACAATTTCACTTGTGACGATATTCGTGCATAGCTAGTACATCTTTCCGCGAAAAGCCAAGAGGATGCCAGCTGTCCATAACACAGCCCACTTCTCTCACGCTGTCGGTGAATCAGCGGACAACGTGGATAGCGATCATAAAGAGAAGCGCTAGACGAGTTCCTTTCTCTGGAAGGAGGGTATGACCATTGCAGAAATTCATAGGCGATGGGTGATAGTTCCTTCACGGAAAACAGTTTATAACTGGGTGGAAGGCTGGAAACCAGAGGCGTTGCAGCGCCTACAGTTCAAAGATGAAAAATTGCAGTTCAAAAATGAAAGACTTTGCACATTGCGACTTTCACCACTTCCCAAAGAAGAAAGAACCCCTTAAGGGACATGAGTTGGTTCTGACGGCGAGTTAAACGCTGCCATTCAATCCTGGTGTCGAAAAGTGCGCACGCATTAACGGAAAAGGGGGCCAGTTCCGGAAGGAAAGTGTCAACGCCAGTCATTATCGCCAGAGTAGAGAAGGCCATCCAAGAGAACAGGTGCATCACATTTTTGGAAATGAAGGCGACCACGGGACTGTCAAGAAACACCATGCAGTGCATCATGCATGGCTACCTTCAGATGGGGAAGGTGTTTGTGAGATGGGTTCCGAAGGTTTTGACGGACTGAGCCAGAGACCAAACAGCAGTCAATGCAATGGAAGCATAAGAGCAGTCCTCTGTCCAACTCAACTGTCCAGGCGTTGGTAAATGGTACTCCAAAAGAATGGTTCCAGAAGGCCTAGAGAAGCTACCACACAGAAGCTCTCAATGGAAAAAAATTGCATTCATTTAAAGGGAGATTATATTGAAGAGATGGATCTATTAGCTGATGCGTAACCTGTCTGTGCAGTCAGAAAAAAAAATAAAATGTAAATCAATATAGTACACCCTCGTATAAACAATCGGATACAAGATTTGCAGCCAGTTCCGATTATTGGTTTCTGAGTAATAAAATAGGGAAACATTTTTTGACTTACCCTCGTAGGCACCCATAGCCACATTGGTATGTTGGAATTTGGAACTTTTGGGGCCACCTTGCATTAATATTAAATTTGTTCCTTTTCACTCCCACTTTCAGGACTGACATCGATGTTCTTAACATCTTGTTTGATAGATATTGCCATCCCCCTCTTTTAACATCAAAATTATTTCAGAGGGTCAAAGGAGGCATATCCCTTGTCCTGTGGAAATGAGTTTCTCTTTTCCTCCTTGCATTTCAACAGATTATCTTCTTTGTTCATAACTGTTTGGAATAATTTTTCTTTAGACATTTTCTTCTGATTAATTTCCATTTTTCACCGCGTGCTCCTGAATTTCTTTCCCCCTCTTTTTCTCCCCCTTTTTCTTCTTCTTCCCTTCAGCCGTTGATCCGGGAGTCATCCTCGATAATTTCGTTCGCTCAGATTTTCATCCTCTCGCTCCATTCGAATTATTTAGAGGGGCGCCTGTGAAAAAAAAACAGGAGAAGGAAAAGAGGCATGCAAAACAAAACGAGTTAAGAAGGAAAGGGAAAATAAAACGAAATTATTAAAGGTAGGACGGGTGGAGGGTTGAAGGGAAATGGTTGCAAAGCCAACCTGGTTTTTGGGGAGGGAGATTGAATCCCCCATTAATCGTGTGATTCCTTCCGTTGTAATCTTGGAAATCAATGAAAGCTTTTACCCGAAATGCGTTTCGCTTTTCTTCCTTCGGATAAAATTACCCTCATTGAGAGAAATGAATTTGATGAATAAATTAAACCCGTGTGCAGAACGATAAAAGAGAACTAAGAAAAACATCGAGACGAATTAATTATTTATTGTGACAGCCCTGGAGTGGGTCCCTTCTCCCCAATTTCTCTTCCCCCATCCTCCTCTTTTGCTTCTTCTATTTTTTATCCTTCCACCAGCACTTCCTTCTTCGTTTTTATTTGGAAATCTCTTCCCTTCCCATTAATCCTGATGGTTATTGGCTAATTGAAGATATTCTCAGCTTAACGTATTCCTTTGCCATTTCATAGAACGAAATGTCGCTTTGCGTAAAAGTTTAAGAGATCAGCATTAACATTAAAAGAAAGTAGTAATAAAAAATTGGCGATAGCAGACTTTTTCTTTTCTTTTCAAAGGCTCATTTAGTAAAGTGATCACTGAGATAACTTAAAATTTGGAATTGATATCTGTACTGTGTATTAATTCCATCATTTTTTTCCATTCAGAAACTAAGAGTTGTCAAATTGATCTGATCTAGGGAAGTGAATTTAAAATTTAGCGATTAATTTCCTTTACATACACTGGCCATTGATTAGAGATATATGTTTAATATTTTATTGGACCTCTTTTAGCTCAAATTTCAGTATGCATGAACTAAAGAATTCATAAGACGAACAGGCACTTGTAAGTCAATTTAAGACCACATTCACCAGACATTCCCTTGGTTTTCGTAGTTTTTTTTGGAAGAAAACCTTGCTGGTCGGATGTGTAATTTCAACAGATCCCAAACATCCTAGGGGTGAGATCTAGCCAGGTTTATGAAGGAATTCATCTTCGTGCTGATCAAACATGCGCGATAAACAATAGCATTGCCATCCACGAAGAAGCCGCTACATGCAGGTAAAAATGCAGCATTGCTGGATAAAAATGGTTGTCAATAATGAATAGGTAATCCGTGGAAGCCCTCGATCTTCCATGAATATCAGCAGAAGAGTTCCTTGCCACAGAAGAAGAAGCTCAATGGCACCAACATTAAAGTTATCTTCATTAGTCATGCTGTTCCATTGCCTCTTTTGGCTCCCACCAAATCTTCTGTCTACCGTAACGTGTTTCGGATTCGTCAGACCACATAATTTTCTTCTAGTTTCCACGTTTCCAATCAGACGAACATTGTAGACACATTTGCTTGTTCTTTGCAGAAATATGGGTTTTCGTATAGGCATGGGACTGCCAATTTGGATCACCTTAAATTGCCGAAGCATTGTTTAAAATCATCTGTCAATGATTGCACCGTGCACAATTATTGCATGTCCTCTTTCTCCGTCTGAGTCTTTTATACGAGGGCAATCTCGCTCATCATAATCAATCTAAATGAGCCGCGATTACCCCTTTTAGATAAATACATTAGCCAACGTCTCCGCAGGGCCGTACCCAGAAATTATTTTCGGGGGGGGGGGGGGGGGGGACTGGGCCATGTGGGAGGGGGGGCCCCCCATGAAAAAAAATTTGTTGACCCCCCCCCCCCCCCCCCCCCCCCCCGGGTACGGCCCTGCTCAAAGCCATGATTAGCGGATCCTGTTTATGGATACTTCTCACATGCTCGCGCTCGACGTTTCAATTTGTAATCCCATAGATGATCGTAGCATGAAGCTGACGAATTCCATATTTGAAATCTGGCGATAGCCGCTCGGACTTTCTGGAAAAGTTATTTTCCTGCTGATAGACTAACTCCCCTTTACGGTACTGCAAACAGTGTGGGGAATTTTCAAGATTTCTAGATAGCGTTGGGTGTTTATGGTTCCATCCATCGCAACCAATGGGCCAACTTCAAAGTAAAACAATACCAATCATGCGGCACTCCACAACATACTCCGATTGTTATCATCTTTCTCTTACCTTACGATACTTTTAATTTTGACCATTAGACTAACACAAAAAAGGATGAAATGTGACTCGGCATTTCGTATCACCTGATTCATCGTTGGTGATCGTAGCATGAGCAGCAGTTCGACCTTTGACCTACCATCCTGGTTAAGTAAGACGCTCAGAGACGGAGATATAATTTTTCGATGGGGGAGTTCGAGTATTCCATGGGAAGAGTTCAAAATCATAAGTTATTTCGCTTTATAAAGAAGAGGCTGACGCTAAGGAGATGAGGGGGTGAACCCTTAACCCCCCCCCCCCCTCTCTTACCTACGTCAGTTTCTATCGATCAAGTGTGGGTTAAGGAATGCCTCGATACCGCCATGATATCATGTTTTCACTCCTGCAGCTTTTCATTTTGACAGCCTATTAGTCTGGATATCACGGAGCTGTTTGGGCGGTGGGGGGGGGGAGTGCATTTTCAGATATTTTATTCACGAAGCTTCCATTATCTGAGTGGAGTCTTTATTAATGCTCAAACACATGGTTTTCAGAAGTTCATTAAGTGTATATTATTTTTGTATATTAAAATTTTACATTAAAATCCATCCATGTTAAGCATCCATATATCTCTTTTTGAATGTTTTTCTTCTTGAAAGTGGCTAATTAAATGGAAAATTTTATCCAGGGCTCTGTTTTAAGCTGCCTATTATATCCCTTTTAATGCGACCAAAATTTTTCTCTATAACGCAGCACAAGTTTGTTCGTTTTCTTTCTTTTGCTTTCGTCCTTCGTTTTGTTTCACCCTTTTGTGTTCTTTTAAATTTTCCATTAGCGTTTCCATAGGTTTTCAAAAGCCTTTTTACTCATGCTCCACTTTCATAAACGCCACATTCAAATTAAAATTTGATTAAAAAGAAAGCTTTAATCATCTTAGCTTGACTTCGATGGAGTATTCACTTCAAATGAATAACACTTTAAATGAAAATTACAAATCCTGACTAGTTCTATTTACAGAGCAACTAATTGGAGTCTCGTGGTGAGGCTTAATCTGAAGTATAATTGCTATATTATTTTTTTATAATTAAAGGGCCTATTATAAAGTTAGCAACTTAACCCCCCCCCCCCTTTAGAGCGATATTTAAAACACTCAGCCAGAGTAGAAATGGACTTCGTAGAAAAGATTTCAATTAACAAGATAATTAGGATGAACGTGGCATCGGATGATTGGCTCATTGAGTCGGATATCGGAGCCTATTTTGGAGCCCGTGTCCGTATGAATGCCGTTGCCTTTATGGCCACTGATTGGTAAATATATAAATTTCTCGTTATTGTCTCAGATTAGTGTCAATGGTTGTGTTTCGGGTGAATTTACTGTTCTACTCCGTAGATGGGGAGATTATCTTTTGGTTATCAAATTAACACCATAAATTAGAGGCGCAATATTAAGTCGGCTTAGCTCAACTCATTTTTCGCTCGTATTTTAAACGCCATTCATTACGAGGGTATTGTGAATGACGGCTGCGTTCGGTTTGAACAATATTTGTTCATAAATCTCCACTTTTTAATCCACTTTAAGTTCGACGACAAAAGAAAACAGAGCTGTGAGATTTCCTTTCTCTTCGGTGGAGCAAAAGCCGAAACAACGCTTATAAGCTCTTTGCTCTCTTTCTCCTTTTGAAAGACCTTCCTGTCTTATTTAGAGAAGGCGATGGGATGTTGATCGAGGCAATCCGTTCGATAAATGCCGAAGATTTACATGGATTATCCCTTCTGGAATGTTCGCCAGGTGGCTTTCGTTGTTTTTAACGTGCCCATTCACAGCATAAAGAGGATAATAAGCGGATCTCTTTTATGTTCATGGCATGCTATTTGTAAATGTTTTTGTATGTAAATATATCGATGAATGTCAGTCAAATATCTTTATCTTGAAATGCTTTAGTGCTAAAAACAACGATGTTGTATTTGAAACGATTATGTTGCCATCTCCTTCACAAATAAGTAACTGTGTTAAAAATATTCGAAGGTTTATTCTACATTACATAGGTCGGCCATTTTCATTCTCTTATCAATATATTGATTTAATTTCTATTTCGTTTGGACCTTATATGAAGGTTGCTCAGAAAGAATTACCTGAATTGCATGGGGTGTTTTTTTCTGGGAAAAATTTATTCAAAGAATATATGATAAAAAAAAACTGATCGTAACGAAGCTTCACAAACAAATACATTTCGGCCGGATACGTAAATAATCAGAATTTCATTCCGGCCTAGACAAATCTCGGACAATGCAGGACGCCGCTCTTATATCAGGGAGTTATGATCTGGGGTACCATTTCTTTTGTTAGCCGGATCCCTTGGTATCAAACATACTATGACTCGTTATAATGTCCTTTGCTGCTCTTTGAGAGCCTCTTTATGAACACTAATTGGTCAGCCAAATCGCCATATCTCTTTCCTTTGATCACATTTAGGATGTGATGAGGCATTGACCAACCCAGGATGTCAACGAATTAGCCTACTACGATAATTGAGGTTTGGGCAAGATATCCTTCAGAACACCATCCACAACTTTATGAATCCAAGGCACATCAGGTAACACTCGTGTTCAGACCAGAGATGAAAAACGCCATACTGATTTGCTCATTTTGTGTACCGCCTTCTGTTCAATAAACTATCCAATTATTCTAACAATTACTTCTTCTATATATTAAGTATACACCATATTGCCATTAACGACCGGACACTTTCGATTTTAGACGTTTGTCGAATATCTAGAAAAATACTTGACGAATTATCCTGAAATTTCAGGGGTGTAAAAAGGATGTTACACCTCATATATTTCAGCGAAGGTTTTCTCCCGAAGGCAAATAGGGGACCAGCAAAGAAGTGAACCAAAAAAATAATGTTTTTAATCGCCCTGTAAAAATAATGCTTGAAAAAATATTGGCTTCATATTGACTTCATATCAGCGTAAGAAGAAGAAATTGATACTGGTGTCCAATCCCAAAATAAAAGTTTGGTAACGCACGCGCATGCGCAGTTAAACATTATTTAGTAAATATGCTCATATTTCATCAAATATTTAATATTTTTCTATTCTGATTGCAGGGTGTTGTCTGTACTGTAGTTTGTCAAGTTTTCTGTAAATGGCATTGCATTGGGTTGAAAATCTTGCGTGTTATAAACAAAAAACTTACGAAAACATTTCGACCTTTTTAAAGAAACCTTTATATCTCCATGAATATACGTGCTATTCTCATACAAATGAACACAGAAAAGTAAAACAAGCCTCTTAAGCACATGCTACAGCTACAATGCATTTCAAGCATTATTTTTTACAGGGCGATTCCAAACATTATTTTTTGGTTCACTTTTTTTCTGGTCCCCTATTTGCCTTCGGGAGAAAACCTTCGCTGAAATATATGAGGTGTAACATCCTTTTTACACCCCTGAAATTTCAGGATAATTCGTCAAGTATTTTTCTAGATATTCGACAAAACGTCTAAAATCGAAAGTGTCCGGTCATTAATGGCAATATGGTGTATATACAGGTATTGGACATTGAAACTGAAACACCTTCGCAAATAGCACTGGATACCCCCAGGGCTGAATAGAACCTTTTGCTAGGTAATTAATCGTATGCATATCAATGAATCACGTGTCAGAGGTCTTGGTAGTCACTCCAGTAGAAAAGTTCGATAGTAAGCTTCAAATTGTCTGTGCAGAGCGCTATAATGGGAGACATATCCGACTTCAAAAGAGGGCAGATTGTTGGGGCGCGTCTAGCAGGTGCATCTGTGTCCAAAACTGCCACACTTTGTGATGTCTCACGTGCTACAGTATCCAGGGTGATGTGTGCATATGAACAGGAAGGACGAACCACGTCAAGGAGGAGCAACTGCAGGGAAAAACGGAAGTAGTCGGAAAGAGACGTCAGGACATTGACCAGGATTGTTGCACGAAAGCGGAAAACCACCGCAGTAGAAATCACCGCAGAAATGAATACACACCTCCAGGAACCTGTGTGCACGAAGACAATCCGTCGTTACCTGCATAAATCCAACATCCATGGCAGGGTTGCTATACCGAAACCTTTCATCAGTAGTACAAATGCCTCCAAGCGGGTTCAGTGGTGCCAGACGCATAAAACCTGGACGTTGGATGACCTCAAACGCGTCATATTCTCGGACGAGTCCAGCTACACTGTCTTCCAAACAACAGGGAGGGTATTCGTCTGGAGGAGCCCCTCTGATGCCTACAACCCAGACTGCTTGGCACCCACAGTCAAACACGGAGGTGGATCAGTAATGGTTTGGGGTGCAAACTGTGCAGGACCTCTACCGATCCTTCCCAAGACGTGTTACTGCTGTGCTGGCTGCCCACGGTGCCCCAACACCTTATTAAATAAAGATTTTGGATTTCTACCAGGTGTTTCAGTTTCAATGTCCAATACCTGTACCTTGTATCAAATTCCGTGCAAAATGCATACTTCCTTCTTGGTCGATTTTATTGTCAAATGTGTAGGCCTATATGAAAATCAATCTTAATATAAATGAGTGTTTTCTTTACACATCGGGGTGTCTAATTTTTATGCCAGCACGAAACAGCTATTTATATGCTACGGGACAGGATAACTGGGCGACAGAAACTTGGTGATTCACTAACGACAAACATAATGAACTTTAACGTCTCAAACATTGAAGAGTGGAAATTTTTTGAATATTTAAATCTAATCGATGTATTAATGAATAGATGTCAAAATTTATTATATCTGTGGTTCTAAAATTAAAAATTTATATTTTTTTGTTCATGTTCAATATTATTATGCTGGGGCAACATTTCGATTTGTGATGCGCCGATCCTTGCGAATCATAGGATCAGCACTGGTGGCGGACAGAGCGCGGTTGATCGTGCAGCTCCGTCTCTCCACATCCTGAATCCTCTGGCCTACCCAGCAACGGTTCCTCATATCGACTGCATAACTTCCATGCATAGCGATACACGCACGCGTTTATGAATTTTCACCACAGTTTTTTCTACGCAACCAATGGTTTATTTACAGCTCATGGTTAAATTTTAAGGAACTATTAATATGACTGATACAACATTTTACAAACGCTAAAAATAATACGAGCTTCTCAGAAAACAGGTATTCCACTGGAAAAATGAAAAAATCAACTAAAACTCAATTTCACGAAGCTTTTCAGGAATTACTGCGCTCTTCGTCGGCTTTCGATTGAAGACGACCTACCTGCTTATGGAGAACGACAAAATTAATGCAAGAATTAAAACTTGATTGGCTTATGAATAATTTTTAAATAGTTCCTAAAGTAAAACTCTGAATTTTGAAACATGGACCGAAAAATTAATATAAAATTTAATTATGGATTAGAACACCACGCCGTATTTCAAAATTCAAAATTTACTTTAGATTAGGAACTGTTTCCAAGTTATTCATTAACCATTCAATCAAGTTTCTGCATATGATTTTTGTCGTTCTTCGTAAGCAGATGTCTCTATCTTCGATCGTCACCCGATGAAACGCGCAATAGTCCCTGAAATGTTTCGTGAATTCGGAATGAAGTTTCATGACTTTTGGTCGAGTTTTCTACTATTATATTCAACTAGATGACGACAAGGATATCTTCGATGGACGAAGGAAAGAACGATTATTCAGTGGAATAGCAAGCCGTTTTCTTTATTTATATTTCAAGAAATAAAGATGAATTAAAGTGAATCCATCATTATGAATAATCCTTTAAATCTCAGTAGATGCACAAAAATTTTAACATTATTTTACTCAACGATATTATTAAGTAGAGGGAAAATGCAGCGGTTTTACAATGTCCGTCTGTAAGTCCCCTTCATATTTCTGTATATTTCATATACAGTGGGTCCTAAAAGTATAAATAATCTAAGTAATCCGTCATAAAACAAATTTATTAATTTATAATTAGCTTAATCAATTGTGTTTTTTTTATCAAAGCTATAAATGTACCATCAAAATGTCGTTTGATTTTATGAAGAAATTCTGTAAAAATATTATTGATTTTTCTCAAAGACAGACAAAATTTATATCCCATAAATATATATACGTAAATAAACAAAAATACTTTCAGAAAAATTGAATATTGATATTTTTTTATTTTTTAATACTTTCTTGGACTATCATTAGATTAATCACATCAAAAACACGATTCGGCATACTTTTAATTAATGTATGAATGCCTATTATATTAACTGCCAATGATTTGTTTTTTTAATTCTTCACAGCTACTAAACTGTCTGTAGTGGGCATAAACAATGCTTGCTAGAATCACCCCATATTTCTGAATAGGATTTAGGTTCGGAGGTCTTGCTGGCCACTCCATGGCATTCACATTGAGTGCTTGTAACCAGCTCAAAGGTCATTTTAACAAACGTATGAAAGTGTTATGTTGTAAAAATCCAGTCTAATCGCTCCTCCTCCTCGTTCTCTATTATAGGAGTTTCGATCTTGGGTCCACAAATCATCCCAGTAATACTTCCACCCGTCAGGACCGACCAAATTAAACCTCTTTTCCACACGACGAGAATTGTAACGGTTTTAAATTCGAAATCGAATTTGGAAAATTATTTGTGAATGTGCATTTGTTTTCGATAAAGATTGCGTATTTAGGTTGACTGTATGTCTTTTTAAAATTCCAAACCATTCGTCATTGAAAAGGCAGGATATCCAGTCGTCAGTCCAAAAATGAGTTTTTTTGCCCATTGCAATCGTGCAGACTTGTATATCAGCGGCGGTTTCCTGCTCTAAACTTACATTCCAGGTTACCACTATACATTTGCAGTCTTCTGTAGGTGGTGAGTTTGGTGATGTTGATGCCTAATTCTCGTTGAATTCCTGACGTTCCTTAATGAGCAGATAATCGGAAGATATGCCTATTATCTCTTGAAGTTGTGGAATTCGCTCGGTCCGAACATCGTTTTTTAGGCTTAGAGGGATATTTCCTAAAATGGAATAGAATGACAGCAACGTTTCGACCAATTTTCTTTCAAAAACCTTCACTTTTGTATTTCCAAATTTCTGCTATTTCAATATCAAGAACGTGGCATTTTTGGTTGGCAATAGCAAAATTTTTTTTTAATAAATCTGAAATATATAGTAAGCGCTCCTTGAAATTTATATGTTAATTTTATTTTAATCAAATTAAAATTTTTGTGGCCAGTTGTGCAGTTATTAATATTTATGAGACACATATTTTGTCTATCTTTTAGAAAACTCAATAAAATTTTACTGAATTTCCTCATAAAATTAAACCATATTTTGAGGGACGTTTATAAGAATGTTATAGCCTTGACAAAAAAATGATTAAGCAAATTATAAATTAATAAATTTTTCTGACTGATTACTTAGATTAATTATAGTTTTGGGACGCACTGTAGAAGGTTGAAATTCAGATTGTAGCTTATCAAAGGCATGTTCTACTTGGCTATGAGTTACGGGTGGGTGAGGGTTATAGGGAACTACCTAGTCTGTGGTATATATGTATGTAAAAGAGTGAAATGCGATATGCAGATTCCTCTAGGCAAGATCTACATTACTAGAAATGTCCCAGTGGGTCGGGGTTGTGTGAATATCAATCACGTGGTCTTAGAACAATTAACGTTTTTATATGTCATCATATGGCATGTGATATGTCATTCGATTGGAAATGACGTGAAACGAACGATGATGGAGCTCTTTTACATTTCCTAAATACTACGTTCGAAAAGAAAATCAATTTTTTTTTGATTAAAAAAATATGGGGGTTAAAAAGTGCAGGTAAAAATAGATGGAACTCAGGGGTTCGGTATTTCCAAACCTAATCTTCTCAGGGGGATTAATGTTTTGTTATACACGATTTTAATTGGAGGAATGTATATAGTGTGTTTTAATTTTAAGGTTTTAGCATCATCTAAAACCTTATTAACGACGGTACAGATGTATGTAACATGTACGCCATAACTTTGAAAGGATTGATCTAGAGGCTTGAAATTTTCTACACACGTAGGCCCTATACAAAGGACGGAGCGAAAAATATAGCGAATCCTCTTGGGTGGTCCGGGGCCCCTCAGGGTCCACTTGTTTGAATTTCATGATTCCTTTTTATCTTTTGAACAAAGAGGGCAAAAATCCTGAAATTTTGTAAACTTTTAGTGCGGTTCTAAAAAAATAAAACCAATATACAAGAAAAGTGATATATGCCTCTAGGGCCCCGTCGGAGGTCCCGAGGCCCCAAATACAATTGAAGCGATAACATTTGAACGGAACGACCTAGGAACCTAAAATTTTGTATATTTATAGTGTTGTACTAAAAAATATAGCAAAAATACAAGAAATGTGATGTAGGCCTATGCGGCCCGCCAGAAGACCCCAAGGCCTCAAATACAAATCAAGTTATAACTTTTGAACGGAAAGGTCTAGAAACCTGAAATTTTGTATATTTTTATAGCCAATATAGAAGGAAGCTGATATAAGCCTCTTGAACTCCGCCAGGGGCCTCGAGGCATCAGATACAATTGAAGCTATAACGTTTGAACGGAAAGGCCTAGGAACCTGAAATTTTGTATATTCATAGTGTGTTACTAAAAAAATATTGCCAATATACAAAAAAGTAATATAAGTCACAGCAGAGACTCACAGGCCCCAAACACAAGCAACAACTTTTAAACGAAAAGGTCTAGAAATCTGAAATTTTGTTTATACTTACAGAAAATTACTTAAAAAAATAGCTAATATACACTAAAAATGGTATAAGGCTCTTGGGTCTCGACATGGGAGCCCCCAGTCACAAATCAAGCTATAACTTTTGAACCGGAAGTCCAGAAATCTGAATTCTTGCATATTTATTGTGTGTTACTTAAAATTTTAGCTCTTATACACTAAAACTTATATAGTCGTCTGGGGCCCTGGCAGGGGCCCTAAACACAAACAGAGCTATAATGTTTGAACGAATAGGCTTAGAAATCTGAAAATTTGTATACTTACAGCAGTTTACTAAAAAATTTAGCTAATATACACGAAAAACTGGTATAAGGCTCTTATGTCTCCACAGGGGCCCTGAAGCCCAAATCACCAATAACCTCTAACATTTGAATAATAAAAAGGCTTAAGCACTTGAGGTTTTATATTTTTACAGTACGTTACTTAAAATTTATTGACAATTTACAAGGAGACTGGTATAGGCCTCGGAGCTGCTGGCGGCCTCAAATACAATTGAAGCTATAAAATTTGAACGGAAAGGTCTTTTTTGAAGCTATAAAATTTGAAGCTATAAATTTTGTTTAATCTTCGTGTGGTATTTAAAAATTTAGCTAATCTATATTAAAAACTCCATAAAATTTGAACGGCAGGGGAGTTGCGGCCTGAATCTCAAATCAAGCTATAAATTTAAAACCGGAAGTCCAGAAACCTGAAATGTTTTATATTTACAATATGTTGCTTAAAATTTTAGCTATTACACACTAAAATTGATATAGTCCTCTAAGGCCTTTAAATTGAAAAAAGAAATTTAAAAAATCTTTTTTGTAATCAAATAAATTTTAGTGGCTATGTTAATTTATTGATTAGGTGAATTTAATTTATTTATTTAATTTATACAGGATTAATTTTTAAGAAAAAAATCAATATTTAATTATAATGAACATTTAGTTGGAATTTCTCACCAGTTTTTATTGTGAACTTGGAATGTGAAGTAAATTCAAAATGCACAGGCACTGATGTAGTAACTTTTGACGTTGAGGTGTTCATTAAAGGTTGTAGATAATTAGTTATTTATCTATAGGAGCTGGGATCCAAGGTATTAAACGAAAATTATTATACTTCATCTAATACCTGTGAATATATTTCTATACTTTCAAAATCAATATCTATAGTGAAATATAACTTATTCTACCAAATCTCTTTTGGAAAACCCTCTACTATTCACTGTCTTGGTAATTGAGGCAAAAAACGAATTTGACAAATCGCCGGCTGATCACAGAATTCCTGGCGGCGCAAATGATTGTCTTGGAAACAGTAACAAACTAATGTAAGTAATAAGAAGGGAAGAGGTCCCCAGCTCGATATGGAGCACGGTGCAAAGTCTCCCTAGCCAAGGTTGTTTATCTTATTTCAGGTGACACGTGCTGTAGAGAGTGTCGCGTTGCCTTGGAGAAATGCGTGACCCCCTTCATGGTTTATCTGCGCAGTTTCTTTTAGCGTCAAATCGTCAACGTAATGTGAACCTTCACGTTCTGCTCATTGCTGTAATAAAAATATTTTAAAAAATTGGGATAAAAATTTTTATGAATATCATGAATATCTCCTACACGGATCACATATTACATTTCAGAACTGAAACTCCTTTTTTTTTAAATAAATGATATTGACTAAAAATAAATGCCATCTTTGGAGATCCTTGAAATATGAATGAATAAATAGTAACGAAATCAATAAATAAGCAATTAAGAATACTAATAATGGGTAAGAGCATGGCACTCTCCTCTCCGTTTTAAGTATAAAGGATTCTAATCTAATTCCTTTGCATTAGCAATCCGTCGGAGGCTTTTTCATCTTGTTGTTTCGTAAGCGATGCTCACGTCTTAATCGAAATATTTTTGAATTTTATAGTGGGAGCTCTCGGAAGAGATTTCTGTAGGGAAAAATAATTTCACTTATTAAATAATTCATAACCTCAATCTTGAGCTGCACGAAATGTCGGAAGAAGAAGAAGGCGGGTGGCGGTGGACCCCCCCTTTTTCATTAAAAGTATTACTCAAGTAGCTGCCAATTAAAAATTAATGCCCTGAGAAAGAGAAATACTTTTTTCCCTCCATGAAATTGGCTCACATCGTGAACAAAGTTTAAAGATCGGATCAAATGAAAATCGTTTGATATAGAAAAAAATTATTTTTAGCTTTCGCCGGCCAGTGCTTGCACAGGAATAATTACGGCGGATAAATGCCCAATCTCAACACCGTGCGTGTGTGTTCAGCTTAAACCTTAATTACATATTTATAAAAAATTTTGCCAGAATCTTTAGGTTTAAATTTTAGTGATGCCGGGTTTAAAGTGGGCATTCTTAAAGATCTTGTTAATTTTTAATTCGCGGGATTGTTAATTTCTAATTAATAACACTCCTGAAGACATCTTCTCATGAGTGTGGCCTTTGGAAATTATAAAGTCGAATTTTATTTCTCGGTCCAATTATTGAATATCAATTGCTGGCCGTAGCATATTGATTTAGATTAGATTGCAGTAATAATGAAAACAGCTCAATATGGTGGGCGTCTGTGAATTATAATTTACCGAAATACAGACCCCTGAAGCATTTATTCAAATTCCATGAAGCATTTTAGAAATTCACCACATAAACTTACGCGACGGATAGTGGTAGTTCTTACGCTTATAGAAAGGCAATCTCTCCAAGATAAATATATATACGTTCTCGTTTACTTCACAACTGCTCAGTCTATCCATCTTTTTTATTATGGTAGACAAGCAGACGTCTCTCCGATAATACACTGTATATTTCCTCCAATGTCCGCTCACACAGTGGCGATTTTAATGTCAATTTTTCCTCCAAAAGCACAACCAATGATTGAAATTTTAGACACAAATGCAACTTCATAATAAATCTAGGAGTAGCGACCACGAAATCCGAGACTATGATTGACATAGAATTTATAGATATTTTGAATAGTTACAGTCAATGATTTATACATCAGTTTCAGTTATCATTTAAATTAATAATTTCATTTTAAATTGTGAATAAATGGATACTTCCTAATTGAATTGAATTTTCTTTCAAATCGTGTTGATGACTTCCATATTAATATTTTATGGATTTAAAAGCTTTTCATTTTTACATAGCATATTATCTGAATCACGGTTATGCATTATAATGTGTGTATTAAATATTTCATACTGTTTGCTAAAGCTAAATTATAGCAGAACATTTACCCTTCTTGATCGTTACGCCTTTTTCTATTGATAACTACATTTCCCTTGCATCTCCCTATTACAGAGTCGAGTCACATTATTATGACCACCAGCTAATATCCCGAATAACCGCCTTTAGTGACACGGACAGCAGCTAGACGGCGTGGAAGTGAGTCAATAAGATTCTGGTAGGTTTCTACTGGCATCTGTTGCCATGCAGACTGTAAAGCATCTGACAGCTGCTGAAGATGACGATCGAGGTGATCCCAAAGGTTCTCGATTGGGTTGAGGTCTGAGGAATTAGGGGGCCAGGGTAATACTTGGAACTTTTGATCGTGTTCCTCAAACCACCCCCGAACAATTGCAGCCGCATGACACGTCGCATTGTCTTGCTGGAACGTGTCATCCCCCTCTGGGAAGACAGTCGCCTTGTATGGGTGTACTTGATCTGCAATTATGGATAAATAACCGAATCGGTTGAGAGTGCCTTCCACAGGTATCAGTGGGCCCAGACAATGCCATGAGAATACTACCCACACCCTGAAGCTGCCGCCACCAGCCTGGATTTGTCCAACAATGGTTGTAGGATGCTTGTTCTCGGAGGTTTCTCGCCTCACCAGCCAACAGCCGTCGCTTCTGTGGAGCAGAAATCGTGAAGACAACTTTTTTCCAGTCAGAAGTGGTCCAGTTTCTATACTGTTGGGCAAATTGAAGCCGTTTTGGGCGATGAACCTTCGTCAGCGTGGGTGCGGTGACCATCCGTCTGCTGCGGTGACCTATACGTAGCAGGGTCCTCTGTGCTGTGGTTTTAGAGACATGTCTGGTAGCACCCTCGTTGGTTTGAGCGGTAAGTTGATCCATTGTAGCTCTTCGGTTGGCTTTCACACACCTTCGTAACCGACGTTCACCTCTCTCATTAACACGTGGTGCTCCACAGTTTCTATACCATTTATTCTGAACGGTCCCATTTTTCCAGTCATGGTACAGTTTAATACAGCAGCACGAGAACAGCTTACAAACTGCGCGGTTTCCGAAATACTGCCACCCTTGGCCCGAAAGCCGATTATCATTCCCTTTTCTAGATCTGATAAATCACGTTTCTTACCCATTGCAGCAATGATTGATATGTTTTTAACATAGTGGAAACTAACTTATATAGTCACCTAACCAATTCCCAATGGTCATAATAATGTGACTCGACCCTGTAATAAGTTTTATTTATAACGCGCTTGGCAAATTCCGCATAGATACGTTATCTACATTATATGCTTTAGAAGAGTACATTTATTTGTGAACTTAACAGAAGCCTCATGATATGATCTTGCAGTTTATCATCAAAAACACACCATCTAATTTTTTTTTTCCTTTCGGAGTATTTCAAAAGTTATTTTTTTATCTGTATCGTTTATTCCTATTTAACACATTATGAATGCCAGGCTGTCTGTTAAAATGATACTGCTCCCCCTCCCCTATATATTTATTGAAGCCACACATGTTCGAACCAAATGTGGATGAAAATTTTTGATAAAACCAAAGGGCAAATATTTAGCTTGCATAAAAATCCGATTTTAAGAGAGAAGAAAATCTGAAAACCACAACATCAGACCTCAACTGAAATTGGAAGAGAAAAGAGAGAAGAATGGTTCAAGTGTTAGGAAATTTTACTCCATTAATTCAGTGAATGCAATGTTACGTTTCTATTTCTTAGGTTTTATAAAAACCACTGCAAGAAATTAAAAAAACAACAAATTATTAAAAATATTATTATCACAGGCGAGTATAGGGCGTCCAATCTATGCATTATATTAAAAATTTAGGAGAGTGTTATATAAAAATTTATTCATCTCACAATGTATTTCTTTAATCTTCAATGACTAGAATTTTTCTAGCTTCGATGGTTTTTATGATCATATGACAAAAATCATTTCTTTGATTTGAGAGGGAGAAAGAAAGAAGAGAACGTGATGTATACTTGTAAAGACTTTTTGGAAAAGATTTTGTAAAGACTTCTTTTTTTTGGAAAAGACTTTAACCTAAAAAAAAACCCACTTTTTTATAAATTAATTTTTCAAAAACATTTTGCCGCTTATGAATATTCCGATGTTTAATCGAAACTCGCGAACGCCGAGCTCTTCGAAGGCCTCCAGGACCGAATTATTATTTATAAACGAAACAAGAATAATTTAACCTCTTGTCTTGATTTTATTCACGGGTGACCTTCTGCTTTAGGCCACTTTGCTAATATTACTATTAAGACCATCCTACCATCATTATCACTCATAATAAGTCTTGCCGATCGATACCAAAATGTTATTATCAGGTTGGGAGTTTCGGGAAGTATTATATTCTCATTTTGTAATGATGATAATAATAGAAATGTTAGAGAAAAAGAGAGAGAATGGGTGGGAGTGGGAAGCCTTTTCTTTTTTTTCCCGGTTATTTATTCTTCTGGTGGTGGTAGGGGCTGAAGCGCCGACGGAAAACGTTTTGCGTTGAAACGCCAGATCAGCATTTTGTGTAAAACCACAGAATATTAAAAGGAAAGTCTCCGAGACATTTATTTGGCTCCGTATTGTATTATACACTGCGGCGAAGGAAACGAAAGGAGGAAGTAAGTAGTGGGAAGGAAACCCCGCAGAAATGTGGGTGGACCATTTATTTGCCATGTGAATTCAACCGAATGATAACAACAAAAGCCTGGATACATACTTTCCTTCTTCTTCCTCTTGATTGGCCACCCTACTCAACCCAATGCACGATCTTAAATAGACACGTGTCTCGTTTATTAGATATTCTTCATAGAAATATCCTTGATTTAAGTTTCTGAAGGGAGTTTTTAAATTTGTTTTTCCAATACGACTAAAGAGGAATATGAGATTTCAAATAATGGCATTCATGCCATCATAATAACATTAATGGATTGAAGAGGAGCTATGATTTTTAGTGTAATAACACGCCTATCTTGCTACTGGAGTTTATGCTTGCAAATTATAGGTTTAATTTTAAAGAGGAGAGAGTATATACACTCTAATTGATGTTATCTATGGACATTTTAGCCGGAATTAATACCTTTAGCCTTATTTGGACTAAAAAAAAATGTGGTGTATTGTAGAAGACTAGCTACACTGACGGCACTTCGGGAAGAAATTAAAACGACAATTTGACGCCTTGGCCGATTTTTCTCACATAATAATCATATATTGAGCACCTTTTATAATTAAGAAGTCAAAAGTGACTCCTTGATATCTGTATAAAGGTTGTAGCTGTATTAACATTTTTTTAAACAAGAATAAATGGATCGAAAAATTAAAATAATAAAAATAAAACAACAACTGACAAATGATTTTAACCAAGGCTATTTCTACCCATATCAGGCAGAACTATGGTCGAGTATTGAAACTGGTCTAAATCTGCATCACAAGCTATATAAAAACCTTTGATTTCTGCAAAGAATAGGAAAGTTCTGACTGGAAGAAGGCTGTGTGGTCCGACGAATCACGATATACCGTACTTTGTTTTGTACGGAAGGTAGGCAGAGGGTTTGGCAGGAGTTCCATGAAGTAATGGATCCAGCATGACTTAACAAGATAGCTCAAAGATCTGGCACTGGGATCATAGTAAGAAGCTTGTTTGTTGGTATAGAACATCGAGTGCGTTTCAAAGTCTATCTAAACAATGTTATAGATGAAACTAGGAAAAAAAAATTCCACAGCCTGGATTCGAGCCTGAACGCGTTAATCAATTGCGCCACTGTGGACGTGGAAGCAGTACGCTATCTACATATCCTTAGGGCTGGTTAGAGCAGTTACCTAGTTCGCATGTTGGGAATATCTTTCCTAATGGCGTAATATTCATTAAAGAATATCTCAAGAATGGTCAATGAGAGTTTATGCTATGCCATACCTCAGGTGTTTAAATTATTGATGAGATGTTCTTTAATGAACAATGTTCCCGACCAAGTCTATCTTGCAATGCTGCATTATTATCCTGGTCATGGCAGTTTGGTCCAACTCGTCGCGTCTACCAACGTGTATGTTGGAGCATTAATTCTAGTTCTTATTTATTACTTTTTCCAGTATATTTGAGACATGTTGGAACGGTATATCCGAGAGCAAGACCCTCTTCTAAAAATATTTCGAGAATAAGGGAATGTCTTCTATCGACTTACAAGTGCTTCATCACCTTATTGACTATATGCCAATCCGCAAACCTGCTGTAATTCGGGATAAAGGGGGTTCACTAATCTATTAAACAGAAGTTTTTAATTCATTGGCGTGTGTATGTGTTTATGTACCTCATAAATTCGATCATCATTTGATAAGATATTGAAATTGTGTGATATGGTAAACAAAGTTTTAATAAACCATTAAGCAATGACATAACCAAGTACCGAAAGGTTAAATTAAACCATTCGCGGAACTATATTTTTAAACCGCCCTATGTTAACATTGTAAGTTTCTAATGGACCATAAAGATAACATTAAACCACGTACCTTTGAACCAATTGCGACTATCATTAATTTTACGTTATATTCATACATGACACATCATTCCAAGTCGTTTGATATATTACATGCATTTGAAAGTTCCTATAAACCATAATGGTTCCACTAAACCAGGTTGCTTGAAACCAATCTGGACTATAATTAATTTTATGTTATACGAGGAGTATCCAGAAAATAAGTTCCGTTTATTTTTAAAAAAACGCGTGTTTATTGAAAAAAAAATGAAATTTACAAGAATTGTACTTCAATATATGTATTATTTTTCTATGTAATCCCCACCGATCTCAATACAATTTGTATACCTGGAAACGAGCTTTGAAATCCCCTCCTTGTAAAAGCTTGCCACCATCTCTTTTGTCCAGTTCTTGACTGCTTCCTTGACCTCCTCGTCAGAGCTGAAGCGTTCTCCCGCTAATTTCTCCTTTAATTTCGGCAACAGATGATAGTCGGAAGGGGCTAAATCAGGGCTATAGGATGGATGGGGCAGAACATTCCATCCAAACAGCTCAAGAAGCTGAGTGGTGACACGAGCGACATAAGGCGGAGCATTGTCGTGGAGGAGGCGCACACCTGCAGTCAACATTCCCCTTCTCTTGTTTTGAATCAAATTTTCAATTTTTTGCATCATTTCGTCCGTGACGAGTGAAGGTCGACCTCTTCCTTTGAACCCATAATCTCACCATTGCTTCAGACATCACATTCTCTCCATACACAGAAACAAGCAGTTGGTGAATGTCCATTGACTTGAAACTGCGAGCATGGAGAAACTGAATGACACCGCGCACAACGAACCGAGGCGGCTTGGGAACGATGGTGGCGGGAACAGAACTGGAGGACGCTATTTGTAGTACCTCTCCTGGCCGTATTAGTCGAGTGATTGAGCTAACTCATGCCGCATTCGTTCACAAGGCCGTTCTCTTTCACGCAACATTGTCGGATTTCGCATTACTCACTTTTTTAAGCCTACATAACAAAACGGGACTTATTTTCTGGACACCCCTCGTATCCATTCATGACACCTCATTCCAAGTCGTTTGATATTTTACATGCCATATCTTATCATTGAAAATTTTTGAGGGTGTCATAAAGGTACCATTAGAGCACGTGCCATTGCTTCGATTACAACTATATTCAAAATGGTTCATTTCCTGAACCATAATTATCAGTTGGCGAAAATAGTAATTTATATCTGCTTCTATCTAGTCATTGCGATTTGTTAGATATATTACTTAATATATCTCTCCATTGAAAATTTCTAGATGGGGTCGTGAAGGTACCATTTGTGCATGTGCTATTGTGATTGGTTCGTGCCATGTACCATATTCATCGACTGACGAGAACAGATTTTGAAAATCTTTCATAGCCTCGGAGGAGTTAGTTACAGACAGACAGACACGTTTCCCAAGACTGATAGCATAAAGCACCTTTCGGTACTTAATAAATCACTTCAGATAGGTTTCATCCATAGAAGGCGTTCGAAGGGGAATGAAGAGCGTTTATATACCTTAAAATTGTATGCTACCCGTTGCATCTTCAGCATATTAGTAAATTCATGTGATAGAGAACTGTGATGTTTCTTTATAAAAAAAGAATAAAATATTTTTCTTAATTAATATCTATATCGTTTATAAGAATATTTGGATCATTAAGCTTCCAAAAATGGAAGGATTTTTTTGTGCTATGTATGTCCTGAAGTCATTTTTAATACAAACGAGAAGCATTTTAAATTTAATTTTTTTTTATTATCTTATATCGAGTTATTATACTAGTTTTTTCCCCACTTTTTAATATTTCCAGCGTCTTTAATGAGTTTAGAGATTTTCGATTATTATTATTATTATTATTATTATTATTATCCTATTCCCTGTTGTTGTTACTATCAATCAATATTATTATCATTAGTATAGGGTCTCCTTCTAAAACCAAATTAAAATTCATTTTTTTTCTTTGGGTTATCTTATTATCTTGGAACAAATTGCAGTTCTTCTTGAAGCACTTTTACTTATACGATATTTATGATGAACCGAAATTAAAATTCAGCCAGAACGATGGCACCCGTCCAACGTGGGGGTCTTAACTCTTCTCCATTGAAGGCGCGTTTGCTACTTTGCAGGGATTTCTCGTTATAATCGTCAATTTTTATCCCTTTGTTCCTTTAATATACTAGTGAACACGGGAGATCGTACCGAAGTAGTAGTCCTGGGTATAGATGAATCGCAGTAGACCACGCATTGATTTCAGTCGATCTATAAAGCTCTAGGTGAGTTTCAATCTTCGCTGTTCTCCTTGAGGAGAAGAGTTTGGTCGTTTAACGGCAAATCAGATAAATCTTAGGGGAAATAAGAAGGAACTCGAGAAACTGACAAGAGCATAGGGGGTGGAGAAGAGAAGAGATTAAAGCGTCGGGTTCAACTCTTGACAAGACGGACTTCGACTCGTTTTTTTTTTCCTTTTCTTTTTTGGTCTTTTCTTTTTCGAGCGGCTGAGGAAGGAGGGCGGCGGCGGTGGCAATAAACCGCTGCCAAAAATCTCGCCATTTGTATTCGGCTGATTGTGTTCCTGCATTGCAAATTTTTCCTCCCACGACATCGACCATGTCGGAGATTCAAATCAGTCTCTGTGCCTTGTTATTTTTTTCCATTAATACTGATAGCTCAGAGCGAATTCGTCTCTCCTGCTTCGCCCGCCCCGCCCGCCATCTCTGTCGATTTCGGGTGGTTTCCCAGCGTCGTGGCTTCCGGGAATCTAGCGCGCTTGTAAATTTAATTTCATTTTTAATTTAATAGCAATCAATTTTTTTCCCTTTTCTCCCTCTCTTTCCTTGCCCCTTTCTTTCTGTCTCTTCCATATTCATCTAAAGTTATGAACTTCTCCCACCTCCTCCTTTCATCTTCAGTGAAACTTCCTTCTTAGCACTTCTCATACCCCTCCGCTCTGGTTGGAACTTTTTTCTCAGTGAATAAAATAAAGAAATATGACCCGATCAAGAAATGAATAAGAGAAGAAGAAGAAAACCTTCGTGTTTCCATTTTTTTTCTTTTTTTTGTTATTCATGTCCCTCATTTTTTATCGCATCCCAATATCTCGAATAATGGCTCATGTTGCCGCTGTCTATTGAAAAATCACACGCACCGCCGCTCAGCTCGTTCATCATATAAACGCAGAAATTCCAACAACTTTGGTCATATATTTATAAGTTTAAAAACTGGTGCATTAAATCCTCTTCTGATTGTTATTTAAATCTACATCAACGTTTCTTAAGCTCCTGGAAGTTCAATTTGTACAGCAGACTGAACGAGTAACTCACCCTGAAACTCGTAGAAAAACTCGTAGAAACTCATTTATTTAAATCTGCACTTTATAATATTCTTAACGCTCTTATATTGTTATCTGAGGATTCGTATTCAGCATAGAATTTGTGCTTAGCAAATTTGCTGATTCGAGTGGATGTGGAAGCGCACAGGGAAACGAAACGAGTAAAAATTTAAAAAAGTTTGCAAATAAAGCAAATATTCATAAATTAATCATCGACTCGAATCTAGTCATGCTGGAATACGAACCAACAATTAATTATCGACACATTCTCTATAACTTTATGAACTCTGTGGTATCAAAAACAACACACATTCTCTATGCGAGTAAAGAGCATTGTGAAAAAGTAGTACAATTCAAATAATGTTCTTTGTTCTATACAAAGTGGTAACGAAATCGGGGACAAACATAGAGAGGTGAAGACTACGTACTTCTTGTTACTCCACTAATAGGAATTAAAAAATATATATATCAACGTATAGGTTAGGAAAGAAAGTACGAGAAATTGCAGGCTAACCATTTCGCCGAACATTTACATAACATCTTCAGGCATTTTCTTGCATCAGCCATAAAGACGAGAGTCAGCTAGGAAGTACACAAGGAGCAGATCTGCCAGTTTATGTTGTTGCATGAGTTGCGAGATAGAACCCCCCCCCCCCATTCTATGCTGCAAAGAATTTAACCAGCATTTACGCCCATGCCAGTCTCAGTTCGCTATTGTGGGCTCCAGGGGAAATTTTTGATCTATCAATCGTTCTTAAACCAGAAGACCAAAAACACTGGATATGAACGTGCAAAAATGTTAATAGAGATCCCACTCATGTGTAAGCATGCATAACTCTAACTCATAATGAAGATTACCCAATAGAGCATTACCAGATAATTGCATCAACTTAGAAAGTTGAATAAGAGTCCACTCAGCATTTTCCGTTACAGTATTGAACCGTTCTTGGACTACATTGTGACAGTATCAGTTCCGAAAACAGTGGTTGGATACATATAAAACCCAAATGGACTTCGTAAACAAGCTTACATATATTCAATATCTTTCTTTCTATAGTACATGCCGTCGCATTCGACTTGATGTCCCCTTTAGGCCCATTTTCAAGTCGAGAACAGCCAAAAGTCACTAGGAGCGAGATCCGGAATGTTTTTGTTAAGGAGGAACAAAAACAATTGTCGGGCTGCTTCCTCCAACCGCATTGCGCAACCTCTGCAAAACGTGCACGTAGAAATCGCCTGTAACAGCCCGGTTTTCACACGAACGACCATCACTCATGTGTACTTCAAATCAAACAGTAACGAAACGGCGCAGTGAAACCTGTCAAGCCTTATTCCGCCTGCGAGCAGAGGTACTGTTCTCCCTTCCACAAAAGTGGGATTCCTAGCTCGTTCGTCTGTTGAGGAATTCCGGGATTTTTTTTATTTTATACTCCCCCTCGTATACTGCCATGAGTTCTATGCTTCTGTATCTCAAATTGAGACGTCAACCACGAAAACATCCTTATACGACAAAGATGACCTGTAGAAAATATAGCTGCAGCATGATCAGATACTGGAGTGGAAACTGTTACCAGACATTTCCCTAAGCGCGACTATCATAAATTCCCAGTCGGCCTTCTAACGAGCCAGTAACTGATGACGATTAGTGTCCGATGGCTTGTGCATTCGTATGTATACGCGGCGCTCCAGCATATCCCATATCAGTTCAGTAGATTTTTAAATCCCGACACTAGGCAGCAGCTTGATGTTATCAAGAGTGAACATGCTTTGGTTTTAATGAACCATGGAGCACTGTCTTACTGGAAGAAGCAATTTGGTGCGTTTGCTAAAACATTATGCCATCGGTCCAGAATTTTCCAATATTCTTTGGAATCTAGGGGCATTAAGCCGCATGTAGACATCAATTATGTATTCCACGCCTGCTATATATAAGGCGACCCTACAACCAGAATCCTTCAATGTGGGCACGAGGCACTGTTGATAATATTTCTCCCTTGCTCGCTTCGAGTCCCGCACTCGACTGTCAGATTTCTGGAGAATAAGGCGGCTTTCATTGCTCCTTTGCCTAATCATCAATAGTCCAATGGCGACGCTCCTTACACCACCACAGACGACGAAGAGCATTCAGCTTTGAGGGAAAAGGCTTCTTGTTTCCGGCCCTTACGATAAAGACCATCTCACATTGTACTGTGCGAACTGATGGGCCATGAACTACAGTCATTGAGCAAGTATCGTATGTGTCCGCTGTAAAAGCATTAATGATGTCATGAAGTGCGCTTTTGAGCAATTCTTCAGCAATACCAATGAAAGAGCATCTTGGTCCTCTTCTACATTATTCTCAGTCGCCCGGAACTTTTCTTCCTTATTGCTCCTTTCTGTTCGTACTTTTGAACAAAAACATGTACAGTGAGTTGAGGATGCCAGAACAGAACACTCATTTCGGCTACTGACTTTCTACTAAAGTTGGACAACTGAATGCTTTTCGTATTAACTGCTGTTAGATTTGCTTTACATCAAAAGTGAAGGAATGCATCATAGAAGTTGAAACCAATAAAAGAGGGATGTCCGGAGAAAGGATAGTATAAATTTAACAAAATTTTAAAGAGAAGGTTCAGTAGACGTTTTATTTATAGCAAATAATTGTTGTCGTTACACATTACAGAAATATGCATTACTCCCAAGGGAGTGTTCTTGTATGTATAAACATTTAGAAGTAATAGAAAAGCTGCGATTTTTACAGAAAAGAATTGAGAATAGACTAAACCATGGGATAAGAGTAAATTGGGCGTATTGAGAATAAAGGCGTATTAGAAAATAGATGAAGTATACAAGCTCGATCCGGAAATCAAAATAAATATTGGAGAGAGAGGGAGAGAGAGAGAGAGAGAGAGAGAGAGAGAGAGAGAGAGAGGGGGGGGGAATGAAGGTTTCCAAGAAACGCAAATAAACACGAATACAAGAGCGAGAAACAAGATCAAATATACGAGGAAAACATTACATTTTCATTGATTCATTTATTTTGCCATTTATTGTTTCCAGTACATAGAACATCATTTTCATAGTAGAACGTTTAGTATATGCGTCTTAAATGTATTGTTTGCCCCTTTTAAAGCCATTTCCATTTTCGATTCCATTCGTTTTCGATGTTTAATTGGGGAAGGCAGGTCGATAAAGGGCCGAAAGCAAGCAACGCACACACGCAAACACACAAACACACACTCAAACGCAAACACTCTCACCTGTGAATAATTGTTGTTGAAGTGTTCAATAAGTGAAGCGGGGGAAGGGATGTGGCGGCCGTTCGTTTAATGAGGAAAACAAAAATGGCGGGTTCGCTGAGCGTACGCAATTTTAAGTTGTGTGCAGCTGTTGCTTGCGCTCGAGATAAATAGATCGCACGTGCAGGTGAAAGATCCCCCTTCCCTTTATCAGAGGGACGGACCGAAAAATATAATTTATTATATTTATAACCATTGCAGATGTTCGTAGGCAGAGATAATCTGTTTTCGTTCGCGAGTTGCGATGTTAGCGACCTACAGAATGTACTGCGTGTATGGAAACCTGTGAAAAACGGTTTTTGCTCTGAACAACACTAGCGATTAAAAAGCCCACCGAATATGCTTTTAAATTTAAATTTGATATCACGCGATAATAAATAATACTGTAAAAATTAAAAAAAGAAGTAATGCCGATTCTACCTTGATTTGAAATCATCTTAATATTTTTATTATTTTGGTTGGTCAAATTATCTTCCGCAACTATTAAAATATCGGGCTGGCCAAAAAGTAATAACGTTTTCTCCTACTAATTAGCTTTACATGTAGGTTAACTAGACTTGAACATTGACAGCTTATTTGAGAAAAAGAAAATGTGTTATTTCCTTAATTTCTTTTTTTGGCATCGATTTCAAAATGGGAAATCAAAAGGTCATTTTCATCATGTTTTACTTTATTACTTCCGAAAAGGAAAAAAAAAAACTGTGCAAGCTCATAAAAAGTTATGTCATGTCTATGGTGAAGATGTCTTCTTAAAAGTACGTGGTGGTCAAAATTGGCTTGCTAAATTTCTTTCTGGAGATTTTCATGTCAAAGATAAACCATGCTCAGGAAGGCCATTCTAAGTTGATGACAACAAAATAAAGGTATTGATCGGAGTTCAACGACACAAAAGATTGCTGAAAACCTTTTGGAGACTGAGGTCGATAGTGAAAAGGAAGAGCAGCAAGCGGCCAGACCAGATGATAGAAGAAATCAGAGCAGCTTTCTTTCGCTTTCAAAAGTCCCCAATATGGTTTCCGTCCAGGCATTAATCGACCTTTTATCTGGTGGTTGTTTACCGTTAGTTACCATCTATCTCTTCTGAACCCAGGGGCGTAACTATAGGGTGACTAGACTGGCAAATGTCCAGGGGCCTACACCAGTTTAGCCCGAAGAAAGGGGGTTCACGCCAGTTTAAACTGAAGAAAGGGGACCCCCCCTCCCATAAAAGTTTCTAGCCAGGAGCCTCCACACTTCTAGTTACGCCAGTGTTTGAGCGGTATCGTGACTTTGTTTTGGCAAGCCAAACTACATATTGCGCTTTCTCTATGGTAGACGCCATCTTTTGTTCTGTCGATGCCATTGCCTTCTATGACCAGTTTCTGAAATAAACGCACGCTATTATATTCAAAAGTTATTAAATGTTGTTATGGCGCAAATTTTTTATGGACCTTGTTTTTTATGGTCCAATGTTTAGGTTGGTGGTTGACAGTGGTTCATGTAAATTTCTCGTACAACTGCATTATTATATTCGGATCAGTCGGCGGGGCTGGTTGGTCGGTTATGATAATACCAAACGTGTACAACTGTGAATGTCTTTACGCGTAGTCCGAAAAGACCGGTAACGTACCAGAAAAAAATCCTCACCTCACACACAAATCTTCTCCAGAATTGGTGAATCACCGAACTGGCCACTCGTCAAAAGCCAATGGGACCTGGATTGGGTGGTTACCATATCTACTATATTCGCCAGACCTTGTACCATCTAGAATGATATTCTGATTATTCTGTATTTCTTTCTTTGCAAACAGATGGATTGGTAGACGGTTCACTTCAGATGAGGATATCAAATCGTTCTTGGAGCTATTTTTTTACCGAAAAATATAAAATTTTATTTTGAGCTCAGTATGATATAGTTGCCTGAAAGATTGCAAAAAAATAACACTATTCTACAAATTTAGAAAAGTTGAATATTATGATATAAAAAATATGGTTTTTTTTCGGGTCACTGAACACGAAAATGGTGCTTAATTACTTAATGATTGATTAGCACTTGTATTCGAGATGATAGCATTTGCCAATGTCACTTCTCTACATATATAGCAGAAATTATCGGGGTTATTTACACATTGCCGGGGCATTTTTCTACTAGCCTATAAGAGCAGAATGTCAGATGAAATTATAACAACACAAGTACACATCAGCAATTCAACCACTGTCGTTTGTCACTTCGTAAAAAATGAAAATCCATCCAGGCAATAACACTGAACAGGTGATAAACACGCGAGAATACGCAGAGACGATAGTCGATCACGTAATGGCACCTGCTGTGAGATTGCTGCCAACAGTATACACCCAATATTTAGTGGAAAACTCCGTAATAATGTATGAGGCCAGGTCATAGCTGTAGTGCGAAACTAGAAATTTCAATGTCGTTTTCGAATTCAGTGACCCTAATTAGTTAAAATTAGCTACTCGTGTCTATAATATTTTTGTGTTGATGAACAGTGTAATCGAACAAAATGAACCGAACATTGTTGAATGAAGTTTGTTTTCCAGGGAAAACTATTATTTTTTGACCCAATAGAAAACTTTAAAATTGTTTATATTCAAGGAAAAGTTTGTTCATAGAAAACTTTCAAAATTTTATCCTTGTTCCAGTTTCCATTACGCATTTATAAATTTTTGATCTCAAAGTTTCGAAGCATAAATTACAGATCTCGTTGTTTCCACTTGGAAGCAAAGAAATTTTATTTGTACACGGAATCCCAATTTAAAATTTACATTCGTGCTAATAAAATATGAAACAAATGCGGAAGCTGAGTCAATAGCTCCCGATGTGAACATAAATTCTCTTTGCGCTGTCCCCATCTTCACGAGAATTTTCAAACACTCCAGAATCAAAGTGGTAATGACTGATTTGTGCCTGTATACATTTCCAAAAGGAAAACTAGTGTGTATGTTCATCGCTGATAAATAGAGAGAATTAACCTCGCAAACTCTCAAAACAAGTAACGTATACAGAACTGAAAGTTTAAAACAAGTTTGAAGTAATATTTTTAGATTGATTTATTCTAAATGTGGAGTTCCTGAATTGTATTTTACAGAACTCTTGTTTACACTGATTTCGGATTCAGCTTGAAAAAGGGGGGAAATAGAAGACGATGAGGGAGTTTGAATTTATTGCCTCCAAGTGAACCTGTTGTGGGCTTGAGCGTTTAAAGATTTGACGACGAGACAGAAATTTTCGTTTTGTATATATACATACCCATAAACAACCCTTTTTTGGATGATCACGTGATGTCACCCCGGGGGGTGTTGACTTCTCGGAGTCGGACGGGAACATCTGTTTGCCAACTCATTCGCTCCAACAATGCTAACAAAAATTGGGTGGAAAAAAAAACGTTTTCAATCAATCAACATGAGCGCCCAAAAAGTGCCAAGAATAGCTAACAAAAGGAAAAAGGCAAAAAATTTCGAAGGAAATGAAGACTCCTTTGCAAAGTTTTTTTATAAAAATGTGAAACTTAATAACTTGATGAAATATTTTTTTTTTTACTGAGAGACGTGTAATTTAAATATTCTTCTTAAATTTAATATAGCAATTTTTTTAAATAAAAGTTTTAAATACACAAAAATATATTTTTCTTTCTAATTCCAGTTCGCCGAGTGAAAACTGTTTTGTTTTCTTTACCTTCGAAAACTGAGACCGTTTTATTTTTATTTTCCTTTATTTTTTATTTTGTATTTTAAGATAATTAATTTCGAATTTAACCTTTCCATTGTTTTCGCGATTCTTTTTCTTTTTAGGATGGCATCCAGATTAGGCGCAGAACTTTTGCAAATTTATTAAAGGAATGAATAAATAAGACTTGCCTCCCCCCCCCTCAATTTTCATTTTAGTTTTGATGTTTTTTATTCCTTTGTGTAATATTAAGTTTAGCGAACTGAAATGAGTTTTATTAAATATTAAAAAGTAATTTGAAATTTCAGAGCTAGAATATTTATTTGAAATATGAATACAAGTTTTAAATCCCTTTTTATGTCTTAGTTTAAATAAGCAGATAGGACAAATTGAAATGAAATGGATCGTTTCAACTTTACAATCTCAAGAAAGAAACCACACGCGAATATATTTTTAGATTAAATATCATAATAAATTCATGCCTTTAAATCTGAAATATTTTGTCTGTTCATTATTTAACCTCTAAAATAATAAAATTTAAATTCACCAAAACGTTATTAGAAGTGATTTTCTATCAAAATCTTGATCTTGATTGTAGGTTTCATTAAACAGATGACAGCTAAACACATTTACTAACAAGCAAACACTATCCCATTCTCTATGACATTACATCACAATCATAAATGATCTTTAGCTGTCATCTTTAGTGGTTCCTGCAATCAAGATCAAGACGTTGATAGAAGATCACTTCTAGCAATATTTTTGATGACTTTAAATTAATTTGTGAGTGATCACGCGCTTAAAGGTTTGAAGATGTGTACATTTGTATGTGTATTAAAGTGAGTAAACAACAAGAATTCGTTGATTTGTTTACTATAATAATGTTCTGTTTAGACTAAAATAAAGTTGAAAGTCCAACGATTGTAAATCACCAAAAAAAAAAACACACACAAAAAAAAAACATTTCTAATCCTTTCAGGTCCCTTTTCGCGTGACCACTCACATTTTATTATTTAGTTAAATTTTTTAATTTAATTATTTACATATTATTTTAGAGGTTGTATAATAAACAAAATACCTCACATTTAAAGATATAAAATCATTTAGAGATTTGTTCTTATCATTTACAAAAAACCCATGTCATTGTCATATCAAAAACTTTTCACATCGTTGATGCACTTATAAATATAAAAAAAGAATATTATAAATAAAACGTTTTTTGCCAGTGTAATTGTATAAAATATTATTTTACACGATTTCTGAACCTACCTGTCCCTTTCTATTATTATGGGAATTTCGAATAAGCCAATTTCAAATATTTTACTGCTTCAAGGACTATAATTTGTAATAAACGCCTCCCTGCCATAAATAGCCGGACACCTGTAGATAAAAAGGAATTTTTATTGTATCATTAACTATTTTGTGCTTTGATGACGGCGTTCAATGTTCGTGGCATATTTATATCTAATGTTTCTCTATCCTGGCTGGACAACCAACTTTTCCAGATCTTACGAAAGCATAGGTATTGTCCTGTTAATGCATGTATGAATTTTCCATGAAGCACTGCTATAATATTGTAATGCGTAATGGTACAATATTGCAATGCAAGAATGCCCTGGTACCGAACAACATTCACGGTTCTTGTCAATGACAGTAAATACCCAAACAACGATGGCAATGAAGCCATCAAACTTCATTGTCGGGACGATGTAATCTGTAAGGAATTGTTTCCCATCTCTTCGCCACATTCAGCATTTGAATGGGATTTCTGCCTTAGGACTCTTTTCCACTGTTCTACAGTCTAGCATTTGTGAAGGTTGCCCATAGCTAAACATACGCCAAAAGTTTGTGATTTGAGATAGCAAAATCGATTTAAGCGCACATTATGCGCAAAACTCTCTTATCCCTCTTCGTCAATTTAGATTGTTTACTCGGCTATTTTGTCGGCAGATTTAACTCTCCTTTTCCTCTTCAATTGTCACTAACAAGGGAACCCCACATAGCCTTTTTTTGCGCGCAAACACACCGTGGAAGCGATAGCGTTTCGCGACAGTGAAGCGATCCGGAAGTGCGCAGAGTTCAACAAACATGGCGGTAAGAAGGAAAAGCAAACTCGTTAGCAGCGGTCGCCAAAGAATTGCAGTTAGAGCACTGTTATTAAGCATAAAACTTTAATTTTGCTATACAATTATTCGTCTGGATATAATTTATAAGATGAGGTAAGCATCCATGAATACTATTTTTATTTAAAACTAGAAGAAGTACCCGGCGTTGCCCGGGATAATTACACTTGCACAATCTTTTCCTTTCATTGTTAGTCATGAGATATTGATTGTTGGTTCTTGCAGAGCGTTTGTGAATTGCGTGTTGATACCATTGTTGATACCTATTGTTATACAAACTTTGCCTTGCATTGTTGGTCATGAGATATTTCTCATTAAAATGCCTTGCCATAACAATGAATATCGATTTTTTATCGATATTTATTATTTTTCCGAAATCTGAGGTAGACAGTGACCTTCCTCATGCTTTGAAGGTCATGTATGCGAAATTTTATCAAGATCGGAATAAAACTGTAGATTTGTATAAAAAACATACAGACCCACAGACAAACAGACCCACAAACATCCTTCTTTATATATATAGAAGACTAGCAAAGGTACCCGGCGTTGCCCGGGATAATTACTTGGATGTTAACAGAACAATCTCAAAAAATTAAATTAAATTTTGCAATATCTTAAAAATAAACACATGAAAATGCTTAGAATTAATACAGTAAAAATTCTTAATGAAAATTCGAAAAAAAACTTTTTAAAGGCTCACAATGGCTGGACCTCCAAGGATGCCACTGCAATTTTAAATAATTTCTTACTCACGTAATCTTACCTCAGATGTATACTTAGTGTTGTTGCAATTTCCACTCTTCTCTCGATGTGTTGAAGCAAAATTTGGCCATTCATCACTTTGTGCAGTCTAGCGGTCGCGGATTTTTCTATTTACTTGCTTCCCATTTGCTCAATACATCACGGAGCTAAAGGAGTGCTTCCTCTCTCGTCTTTCCACTCTTTCTCAATAGCCTGCTAACTCTCCATTGTCTCCATTTACTGATCATTTTTAAAGATTTTCAAGAAATTGTTAAGTACTAAGAACTCTCTTTTCTAAGAAAAGCCTGAATAACAGGAATTCTATGCATTGTTACAAATTGAAACTTATCCATATTGCATTGTTATAATTCTTGGAAAGGACTGCTTTATCATTGCATCATCATTTTGAGCTCATTGTTATTGGTGAATTGCGTGTTGAAACCATTGTTGATACCTATTGTTGCACAAACTTTTATTTGCATTGTTGGTCATGAGATATATATTGTTGGTCCGTGCAGAGTGTTTGTGAATTGCGTGTTGATACCATTGTTGCAAAAACTTTGTCTTGCATTGTTGGTCATGCGATATTTCTCATTAATATGCCCTGCTATAACCATGAATATCGATTTTTTATCAATAATTATTATTTTTTTCGAAATCTGAAGTAGACAGTGACCTTCCTCATGCTTTGAAGGTCATGTATGCGAAATTTCATCAAGATCGGAATAAAACTGTAGATTTGTATAAAAAACAGACCCACAGACAGACCCACAGACAGACCCACAGACAGACCCACAAACATCCTTCTTTATATATATAGATTATTATAATGCACCGCGATATATACCCCTCACCAACGCAACGTATTACTCGACGTTGCACATGAAGCCAGACCCGTGTTTGATTACCGATTACTTAATAAAATGAAATAATAAATTAAGGAAATGGTTATTAATTACTATAGACATTTTGTACTGGAAGGTAATTAGCTAATTGTAATAATCTATTTTTAAAAACTAAGTTTGTTTAGAAACCTGAGAAGCCATTCAATTGCCGTCTGCTGCTGTCTATTTCATCTGAAGTGGATTCGTGCTTATTGCTGTGAGTAGTGGAAGAAAGAAGTTCCATTAAGCGCATTAATACATCACTTTAACAATGGAGTCCTTGTATGACTGTGTGCTCAACTTTTTTCGCTTTCGTGGTTTATTTTGAAAGAAACAAAATCTCGTAGCTTCAATTGAGTAACATATTTCAGTTTGGTGGAAATCTGTGGCATACATGTTCGAGGGAGTCCCTTGTAAGTGTAATTTAGGAATACTCAGAAAAAAGATTGCGATGTTTCGTATCAAAATTTTGTTCAAGTAACATCGAAGTCTCTTGCTTCTGATTGTGGCTTTTCTATGCGAGATCTTTACCGTTCGAAGCACAGATGCATTCTTATAGCAAATTCCGTTTTGCAAGCTCTATTTCATTATCGATGAAGTAATGTTCGAATATTAATGGTAGGGGAGTGTATACTATGAAAATAAAGTTTATAGTAATAATAATAATAATAATAATAATAATAATAATAATAATAATAATAATACAAGTACTTTCGTTTTTATTATTTCAGATGGGCTTTCTGGGTCGCTTTAAAATCGCCTTGTGAAGAAGTGAAGTTTCAAATAGCGGAAATGTTTTTTCAAGAAGGATTGATCAACGTTTTAACTGATATCAATGTAAGTTTAATTACATATCTTTTTTAATATGCAAATGATAGTAAAACAACAACATCAACAACAACAAATAAAAAAACATACTGCTGTAAACAAATGACAGTATTCTAGCGGCTTCTATTGGCTATCTTTGGAGTTCCTAAGATTTCACTTAGGAATACCACAATTTTGCTAGTAGCCTGAGACGTAAAGAGACTTAGGTACTCTGAGCTTGTTCCAGTGGAAAGAACTATGAAAATTCGAAGTGTCCTCGCAATCAGTATATGACTTCTGCGTGATTTTTGTGCGATCTGTCTTGTCTTGCAATAAGTTGCCTTCGTCTGGGTTACACAAGATCCTAAAAGAACAACTGCATGTAATTACACATATTGTTCTATAAGCAGCCTCGATTTAACAATTTGATTCCCGTGAGTACTCAAAAACCGAGGTTTCGAGGTTACTATCAAAATAATGAACTAACAAAGTCCGTTATTGCTAAAAAATTTCCTTCGCATGCCCGCCAGCCCGCCAAGGCAAACTAGGATTCTCAGTTCCCAGCGAATGGCGATTGCTCAAACAGAAGACTTTGAATTGATTTTTTATCACACGTGCTACAATTGACGTACTACTTGGCTGTCATTCTCTTCGGCGTACTACTTCGTGGTTTCACTGATGTTGTACCTTGAAATTTCCACTTAACAGTAATGTCACTTACAGTTGAACGGTGTACTTGCATAATACAGGGTATTACGGAGTTGAAGTGATATAAATCTCGCGTAATACAAAGGTTGAGTCAAAAGCAGTGGCCGATCACAGCGCAAACTTTTAAATGGGCACCAGACAGGAACCACTCATTGCTAATCTTCAAAGTAGAGTCCATCATGCTCGATGGTCTTCATCCAACGATCAGCCAGTTGGCAGATGCCCTCGCGAAACCACTCCTCCGGTTTCTGGGCGAAAAAGTCACGCACGGCGTCTTCAACCTCAAAGTCAGGAAGTGCGCCATGGACCGGAAGAGATGGTAGTCGGAAGATGCCAGGTCGGGGCTGTTTGCTGGATGTGGCAGAACCTCGATTTTTTCCAGCAGTTGAAGACACACCTTCACCCGTTGTTGTTGTTGCGCGGGCGTCAGCTCCTGGGGCACAACTCGGCATCTCCTGTTGACCTTTCCCATGGCGTGCAGATTGTGAAGTCCCGATGTCCGCCGCTAGTCCACGGGTGCTGCTACCTGAGTGGGTTTCCACTTGTTGCCGTAGGGCTGCGTCATCCATTTCTTTGGGTCTTCCGCTCCTTGGCGCATCTTCCAGGCCCATGTCTCCAGAAGAAAAGCGGGAGAACCACTGTCGTACTGTCCGTTCATTGGTCACACCCTGACCTTCCATCCCGCAAATTTCGGGGGCTGTTTTCTGCCATATTTTTACACTGGCTGACGCAGGTGGCACAATGTCTATGGCATTCAAATTCGTACTGACGTTTCTTCCCACTCTTTACTCTTAATAAACTGCGATATACCCTTGTGGTAAATGGTCTTAAACCAGAATTCGTCAAACTCTAACCCCCCTCCAGAGTCGCCCACTACTTTTGACTCAACCTCTGTATAAGTGAATTCAGTTTGTTCTGTTGAACGACCCATACCGCCTCAATATGATTCACAGATAAGTCCAGTAAGGCATATAAATTAGGACACCTAAGATTGTTTTGGAGGGGTGTCCGGAAACTTTTAATCGCGTTGTGTAAAAAATGTACGAAAAACATTTAGATACCACTTATATATCTGTACGATTGCCGAGTTTATAAGTTACATCGTTGGAAGAGTATTGTAATCATATATATACAGTATATAAAATCAGTGACGGTAGACTTTGTCACAACAAAGGAAAAAATCTAACAATGGGTTATTTCCCGATTATACAATCGGGTGGGTTCGCTTCTAGTCCCTAATATTGGTGCGTTTCCATTCAGCCTGTTGACATCTACGAAATACTCTTGCGAAAGACTTTTAAAATAGTATTCCCGTGTTAAAGAATGCCTGATTGCTGGACTTGGTTTCTGGATATGTTAAGCTTACAACTTAAAGTTTAAATTTTTTTCTTGTCTTTGAAAAATATACAGGGTTTGGACAAAATAACGAAAGCGTCTAGAAAAAAGATAATTAGTAGGATGTAAATCCGCCTTTTGCTTATAAATCCGTTCAGGGCCGGCTCTACCATAGGTGCAAGTGGTGCACTTGCACAGGGCGGCAAACGTTTAGGGGCGGCAACGGCAAGGGCAAAATTGCATTCTGCACGGGGCGGCAAAATTGCTAGAGCCGGCACTGAATCCGTTTTGAAATGGACGCATATAACTCCTGGATTGTTTCTAATGGGATGTTCAGCCATTCTTCATGCTGCTCAAGTTCTTCAGGAGAGGCTGGAATAGGATAACGTCCCCTGACTCTGAATTGAACACTTCCGCCATTGTTCTCTAGATATACACACGTCCTGCGATGGGAAATAAATGTGAATGTTAATTCCTCTGACCACAGGACATGTTTCTGTTGCTCGGCGGATCAAGTATTGTGCTCATATCATTGCTGCTGTATCCGTTTTGTATTGACTTTGAGTTGCTCACAAGTATTTTGGCTATAGCAGCTCGTCCATGAATTCTTTGTTTGTGACGTTACCTCAGCTTTGTTTTTGTGGAAATTAGATGCTGCAAATATAGACAGAGTTCGTTGCTATTGATCTTCTTGATAATACTGACAATTTTCTTCAATGTCCTCCTGTCGCTGTCAATTAGTATATGTTTCCTCCCACTCATGTGTTTTGTAGACGATGTTTTCCCACTTGCACTCTATGCAGCCGTGACATTTGCTACAGCTCTTGATACTCCCAAGTAACAGGGTGTGTTTTGACACTGCGCTCTAGCTAGCCGGGCCCCAACAGTTTCCTCTCGTTGGAAGGCTGTCAGATTGACATGATGGCCACTCAAATAAATATAAGGATACCAACAGGTATGTGGAAGTACAAATGTTCTTGTATAAGGTCACGCTTAGCAGAAAACAAAAGATGACCATTATGCAAAATAGTTCGACAGAACCATTAATGGAAAGAATCAGTGAGAGATGGCAGCGTTTCCATTAATTTGTCCAACCCCTGAATACTGACTAGCTGCGTTTCAATGCGGAAGGTGGGCAAATGAATTGTTGAAAAAGACAAGTCATCCTCATGTGTCATGAATGAATATGACGAGTAATTAATGATGGTCGGAATTGTTTAGAAGTAGATAATTGGAAGGTGTACTAATGGTAACATTACTGTACCATTGGGACTTTCAATGCTAAGGTATGGCATGTAATACACTGAGTGAGCATATTATTATGACCACCTGACATGTTTATGCAAATGCGCGCACGGACGTCGCCACAATGTTGCTAGCGGACCGGACCAATATAAAAAGGGAAGCTGAGTGTCGTCGACAACAGTAGAAGTGTTCCATTCTTCAACTATGGGTAAACGACGCGATTTAACAGCCTTCGAACGCGGGATGATTGTAGGTGCTCGGAGCTATGGAGCGAGTATCAGCGAAACAGCAGCATTCGTGGGATGCTCAAGAGGAGCCGTCGTTAAAGTATTTAAAGACTGGACGGTTAGCCGGAAGACGGGATCTGAACGTTCGCGTTGTGGCCGCCCGCGGATGGTTGATGATCGGACAGAACGGAGACTGTCACGACTGATAAAGGATAACAGAAAGGCAACTGTGCATCAAATCACTGCTGACCTTAATCAGGGGAAGCCGAAGACCTGTCCGCACACCTTTGCTGTCTGCAGCCAACAAGCGGAAACGACTCCAATTCGCTCAGGAGCACAAGGACTGGACTATCGAGCAGTGGAAACAAATCATGTGGTCTGACGAGTCACGATTCCAGTTACATAATGCAGACGGCCGCGTGAGAATCTGGCGGAAACAGCACGAAAGCATGGACCCCGCATGCATGAGTACAACCCTTCAGGCCGGTACGGGCAGTGTTATGGTCTGGGGAATGTTTTCCTGGCATGCGTTGGGTCCGTTAATACGTGTTGAACAACGTCCGGATGGCACAGCATACCTCCGTATCGTCGCCGATCAAGTCCACCCTGTCATGTTGATGGCGTACCCCAATGGAGATGGCTACTTCCAGCAAGACAATGCGCCATGTCACAGAGCTCGTATTGTGCAGGAGTGGATCCAGGAACATGAGGGGGACTTTACCTTACTTCTGTGGCCCCCACAATCCCCAAATCTCACTCCAATTGAGCATTTGTGGGACGAAGTCGAATTAACCATCAGACGGCTGGCTCCACCACCATCCAATCTAGCACAACTAGACAGTGTTATCCATCAGGCATGGTGTCAGATTCCTCCCACCACCTCCCAACATCTCGTGGAATCAATGCCACGAAGAATCACCGCAGTATTAAAGGCAAAAGGTGGCCCAACGAGATACTGACAGGGTGGTCATAATAATATGCTCACTCAGTGTATATCTAACAATTCCTAACGAGTTGTTAGGCCTATTGTTATCCATAGCTAATTGCTATCATAGCTAATTTCTGTTAGGCATATTATTGCCAATAGCTAATTGCTCGCTTCAACACTACGTGATTACGTAGAGACGCTTTAGCAATGGAATATGAAGAAATATATTCGGGCATTATAGGAAGACACATGCTCTGCAAAATCTTTCTTTGAGACATGGCAGTGTTAACACTTTAAGAAATTGAACAGCGGCTGAGGAAGAGAGGCTACGGTTAAAGATGATTGGCTGCGCTGGACATGTGACTATATTTTTCATTTAACCTTTCGGTTCTTCAATTTTATTCATTTAAATTCTCTTTTTACGTTAGTTTAATTATTTAGGAATTTACAATTCAGTTTTATATTTATATAGTTTTATTTAAAGTGTTAAAATGCATCCAAGGCTGATGTCTCATAGCTGTAACACGAAAATGTGCGGTAAAATAGATCTTGTTTCTTCTTCAAATAACCATAAAAACTGAAGTGTATCCATAGTAATAAACAATAAAAGTCTGTGGATAGTCTTGTATATAAGGAAGATAAATGCATGTGAACAAGAGATATTATTCTTCCTTATATTGAAGAATACAGACTTTAGTGTAAGCAAAATAATTTCTTTGCTCTGGCATTGAAATGAATTTATTTTTCTCTTTTTTTCTGCCAAGTGTTTTTTTAAAATATTAGGTTGAAATTGATTTTCTGCATTTCTCTTTCATTAGCTGCCTCCTTTGCAGTCGTCATGTAGCACTTAAAAGCTTATAACGACGTGGCTGCATTTTTATTAATGAATGCACTTAAAAAGAAAAGTAATTAAGCGCAATTTCTTATGAGATGTTTATTTTCCACAACTCGGTTTTTCATTTCCAGGAGAATTCATCAAAATATAAGTCAGGTTTCAGTTATTCATCCGCTTTATTTTTTTATTCCCTCTTTCCTTTCCACTCAATGTAAACATCACTTTGATTTCCGCGACGAAAACAAATTCCTGCTCATCATAGAGAACCCAATTTTTTTTTACATCTTGGTTTTTTGAATGTGTTTACTAAAATAAAGCGTCCCTGCTTTTTAAGTTTACTTTCTGTGTGAAATTAAAACCTTCATAAATAAGCACTCGGCGGAAATATTCGGCATCGCAACGAAGAAAAAAAGAGAGGAGGGAAAAATTTAACGCTTCAGATTGGTTCCTTCACAAGTTCATTCATTCTTTCTTTCTCTCTCTCTCTCTCTTTTCATAAATTGCGAAATAACGGTGGTTCAGAACGAAAAAAAGCAGATAGCAATGAATAAATAATGAAATAGATAAAACATTGTGTAGCGTCAATGGCTAAATCAGCCGACAACAACCTAAGATGATTTGACAAGGGATGACACATAAACTGATAAATACACATGATTCAGTGTTTCAGTGCTTGAAGTACATATCCATTGTACTTAAAGGAGCGTTAAAGTAAATAGCGAGCGTTATTTGCTGGAATTATTGTTGACTAACATAAATTGTTTTTCTTCAAAGTGTAGTTTTATAGGTTTCGAAATCAAGACCGAAACCAAGCGAAGAATTATTAAAGCGCATGAAAACAAAAAAAAAATGTCAACATTTCTCATCATTTCAAACTCGATAGAGCTTCTTTTTAATTTCCTTGGAAGCAGAAAGTATCAGGTTTAATAAGAAATTTTGCATTTAGGTAACCAAGCAAAGGGCACGCTCCCTTCCAATTACGCTATGTCTCCTTGGATGTTGAATTGAGCGAAATCTTTGCGATGAAGAGAGTAAATAAAAATATTAATAAGTTAGCAGCATGGAAATTTTATAGCTGTAGTATATATTCTATTGCATTTGCAGAAACTTAAACACTTCTATAGCCTTTCCGATCGCCTAGTGTGATTTTCCCTCCCATTCTTTACTATCGGAAGACGGTATTTGCACATATATCAGAAATGAATTTTGCGTTTCTCCTTCTAGCAATGTTCTTTATAGACCAGTGCAAATGAAATTTGAATTTCTAGATAGCGTCTGAATATTTTGATATTGAACTTTATTATGGCCTCTACTCTCCGAGGAAAACTTTTCACCAGATTTTGGTAGATAGCTTCAAAAATTTTCTTCCACTCTTCCCCACGAACATACACTGTCTCCTCACACACTTTATGATAAAGAGCATTGTGGTGTTGGTACGTACATGAATGGGCCAAATCCCAAATTTAATGATAATTGGAAAATGGTCTTTGGAGGATTTTTTCACGCTATTACATCCGTTATTGATGAATAAATAGAGAAAAATAGTAAAGAAAATTCCACGGCCTGGACTCGGTGGCTTAGTGGTTAGAGCATCGGGACGGTAACCCGAAGGTCCCTGGTTCGAGTACAGGCCGTGGAATTTTCTTTACTATTTTTCTCTATTTATCAATTCCAAATTGTTGCCACGATGTTGGCAATACAGAATTGTCCAAAATGAGAATGGATATTAAATTTAATTTAACCCTATTCAAATTGCGAATCTCAGAGTGCCGAAAGAGTACAGATCCGCTTGAATAAATTTAATTGCCAATTAGAGGTTGGAGGATTTTTTTCATATTTTAATGTTAATATTATTATGCAGGCTGACTACGAAAAAGGAAAAATGTTGAAGAAATATAATTAATTATTGAAAAAGACATTGAAAGCCTAAACGATCATTACTGTTAAAGAAAAACTATCAGCTGGTAAGAGGAAGGGGGGCCGGGGGGCGAAGTTCCCCAGTTCTGAAAAAAAAAAAATCACTTTCCTGTGCTTTTTCATTACTCATAATGATGGTTTAGATTTTCAAAAAATGTGATACGGAAACAATAGTATTTATTGCCTAATGCGTTTCAATGTTACATCATCATCGGAGGCTACTATGTTACAAAGTGTAGCCGGGAGATAGTGCCCCTTTAATAATAAGTGGGGCGCACCGAATCGGACGCCTTTACTAAAGCGCCGACCTATTGGGGAGCTCCTCTATGCTTCCGGTCTTCTTCCAGTCCGATCAAATAGTCTATCATGCCGTCTCTTTCGAAGGATGTTTGGCCGTTTAGGAGGAGGACCTCGCCCCTGCGAAGGTGCTTTCTGATTTCAGTTTCTTCTTTGAATAAAATCTTTTCTCTGTCGTGTCCTTTCTACAATATTCCATGGTCAACCATCCGATGTCTGGATTTAATGAGATGGTCAACGAAGGCAGACTTTCCGTCTCTGTTGACCCAGGCCTTCCGATGCTCGCGGAATCTCTCGTGGAATGTCCTGCACGTAGATCCGATGTAGACGGCCTAACAATCCGGGCAACGCAATCAGTTTACGCCGGCGCATTGGAACCTGTCCTCCGTGTGGTTCTTCCTGGCTGGATTCAAAACCCACTTGGCATTATTGCATGTTCGGAAAGTCACACCGATCCCATATCTCCGAAGAGATTGGAAATCCGGTGGACATTTTGTCCACTGTATGTGAATGTGGCGTAATCTCTAGGTCATGGTTCCTGGTCCGGTCACTTCTCTCGTTCTTCTCTCTTGACATTCTTGAAGATAGCATTTGTGACCTCCTGAGAAACTTGGTTAGTCTCGCTATCTCGAATTTCGGGCAATTTCGGTGATTGGATAGGACCTATGTGCCTTGGGGTGTGTTGAGTCGTAAGATATGATACTGGCCGTGGTCAGTTCTTTCGGTGAATAAGGTATCCTTCAGCGTCAACCGAAAGGACTCGACCACGGCCAACGCCTCCTATAAAGAAAGCCTCGGCACTGAAACGTCATACATTGTTATATCATCATAAGTCGACCAAATTTAGACCTTATTATTGGTAGAGATGCGGTTATCGTATCCTTTCCGTATCGCATTTTTTTTGAACTTTTTTCTTATAGGTTATCCCACGTGATACTAGTCATGGATTTTCTTTGCTTAGACTTTCCTGCATTTCCGGTGTACGGTTTCTGCAGTTTTACCCCGGAACTTCACATAGGCACCAGGCCGTTAGATATTAAGCGTTCTCCGGGCATTCGCCAGACTTCACTCGACCATCTGATTGCATCTTGCGAAATCTTGCATAGATGACATCATATGCTGGTATCACTCTGGAACTCGGCAGCGAACAGCTCGATATTATTATCGAAAGACGTTTTGTTCCTTTCAACGAGAACTCTGTGCCAAAGACATAGGAAGTCGAGCGTTCATAGGCATTCTAAAAAACTTTTTTAGTGGGAAAAAATTGTCATTTGGTAAGTTCAAAATCTGTTTATGTAGAAATATCGCAATTGCGACTGTGTACAGCGAACTGTTTTAGCAACTGATTAGCGTCCTTCATTAATGCAATCAAGTTATTTTGAGAAACAAAGGGAACGTGATAATTTAGAATAAAAAATAGTTTAAACGGAAATTAATTTGCACTCATTCTTGAGTGGAACTTGAGTAACTTATTCATTTCGAATAAAGATCACAAAATGGAAAAGAAAGCATGAAAGTGGAGGAGGCTTGTGATTATTTCAGCGCAAGCCTGGGAACTTCACCCGAAATAATCTGTATAATACTGAGGATATATCAGATGCAACGCAAGATAAACTGGTACACAAGAAGATACTGATATTAATGAATTTAAAAGGCGAGTTAGCAATAGTTGATGCTCTCATGCTTGCTAGAAGTTGGCTAGAAAGCGAATATCGCCTTGAATATCGATGGTGCGCAAGTTGGGTAACTTTCTGAGGTGATCGAACAAACTTTGAGTTGGTGATTCGAATAAAGTAACTTTATCTTTCCATTCTGAATATTAATGTGTTTGCAATGTGTCAGTGTTTCATGTGCACCTTGTATTGTTGTTTCATGAACGATTTGCTTTTATTCCTTCTGTCATAAAGATTAAGAGGGAATCAATGTGGCGGGGGGGGGATCTCCGAAGAAATCGATTTTCCAGTCTATTTAGATAAGTTTCTTTTTCGCGTGTTTCTTCGTAATTCAATCTCCACAAGAACTCTGCATTACGTTGATTTTTAACAGCATTTCCGAAGTTTTTGTTTCGAGCATTCTTTCCCATCTGTCAATCCATTGTGCTTCGTTATTGAGTTATTACTCCAGTAGAATCTCATTTGGGGAGGATAATGGCATTTAGGGGCTTGGAGGAGGAAGGCAAAAGAGTTTTTCGAGAACGTCTTCCTTCATGAAAACACAAAACATGGACCAATGCCGTTATATATATGTGTTATTGAATAACTGCAGTTGGAATGATCTAATCCCGATAATCAGGAATTGGATGGCACACCAACACCCGTCGTTGAATGTTCGTTGGGAAATGCCAAATACGATTGAAGGGGGTGGGGGGGGGCTATAGCACGTGACGACCGCAGTCGCATTAAGGTAAACGCCCCGTGACATTAATTCATTCATTAAGTGAGCGCCTTGTCAAAACTGTCAATACAGCGAGAGAGAGAGAGAGAGCGTGAGAGTGAGTGCTTTAGCCTCGGCGGGCAAATTGACCGCAGATGAACGCGGCAAAATCGAATTGACGTCGTATTAGTGGAAATACAAGGCTCGAATTATCCAGAAAATGTCATTTTATCGTCCCTTTCCAAGAAGATCATTGGGACAACAATACGATTGAGCGAGTCATAAAAGGAGGGGGGTGGAGGGGTTATGAATCAATGTGTTGTTCGTGGAAATTAAGCTTAGTCAAAATTCAATTAAGTGTCATGTCTGCGAAATTAATTGAACTGCCGTCGATGATCCTAACATTTTGAAACAAACTGACCAGCCGCCTGGTGTGTAAATATATAATTAAGTTGATTAAGGACGGGGTTTGGTTTTAAAAACGTTTTCAGCTTTAGCAACTCAAAATATCAAAACGAAAAACAAGCGCCCTTCTCACCCCCATTGGGGACCCAAAAGCAAGTAGTTGTGTTCATCCCCGTTGTGTGTAATGGGTTCATTATGACGATGGGAATGACTCTTTGAGTAAATTATTTTAATAGATCGAACCTAATGAAGAGTGTGTCAAAAATTGATGACTCTGGTAATCTTTCAGTAATAACAATGGGGGCCCTCGTACACAGACACAATGGGGGAAGGGCCCTTGTATAAGGGGAAACCTAGCCGTTTGTAACCTCATTGATCGGCGTTGACAGATGTCAAAAGAGCAATTATTGTTCAAACGTGTTTTGAGAACTTTATCGCAATTATTCCATTGGATTGAAATATGTTTGCAAAGGGAGAAGGGGGAGAGGGGCTAGAGGGAAATTTAGTAATATTCAGCCCGAGCCACTAATCTAATTCGAGCATTCGAATGTCCCTCTTGAATCTTAAAAATTAAATCCACTTCAGAGAGTTCACTTGTTTTAAGTAACACAATAAGGCGAACCCCATAATTCTTGTCCTTTGGCAGCGTCGTCTCGAAACGAAACCGCAAAAGCAATTTTGGAACGGTTCTCGTTAATCAACTTAGAATGGGCGAAATTTTACATGTCCACTTACGTTTGTTGCCAAGTGTTGCCAGTCGCGCGCCACACATCTCGTGTTCACATTTGCGAGAACTGTGCAAAAATATTAATCTCTTAGCTAATTGCGTTTTCAGGATGAGACTAGAGAGAAGAAGTAAGTGCAGAATCTAATCTCCACTGTTTCTGAATTCCCCCCCCCTTCCATTTAGACTAACAACTTAGGGAATGCATAGAATTAAGCAAGCATTCAGTTGAAGCGTGTGTACTGAGAAATGTGCTCATATAGCACTCTATATTTATAAATGTTTTTTTCTCAACACTTACAGACCAATTTTTTTTAATTAACTATGACATCTGTGTAATTTCAGTAAGGCTTTCTCCGTGCTAATCCATTTACCCTAAGTAGGTACGGAAAGAGATTAAGAGAATCCATCGAGTACGGCCACAATTTCATGCAAAAGGGAGTTGGTTCTTACTGCACGATAACGCCAGACAGCACACAGCAGTACTTGTCAAGGAGTTCTTAACCAGTAACGGAATCGTGGAGCTGTATCACCCTCCCTATTCCCCAGATTTGTCCACCAGACTTTTTCCTCTTCCCAAAGGTAAAAACAAGTCTGAAAGGACACAGATTTGAGAATATTGACGACATCAAAAAGAATATTACAGCCGGACTTGGAAGGGTTAAGACAGAGGTCTTTAAAGCATGTTTCCCAAACTTTTATGAACGTTCCAATAAGTGTGTACCCTCACAGGGTAACTACAGGGTGTCCATAATTAAAGGACCATATTGTAAAGCTGCCTACAGGCGAAACCAGTCATCAGAAAAGTGCAAAATTTTGTGGAGGACGTAATGAAGCGATGGGAATTTATATATATATATATATACGAATTTCGCCACCAGAGGGCGTTTTAATAATTAATTACACATTTGTACAATACAGTACGTGTACAATAGCTTATCAAGTTCAACTTGTGTAAACCCAACAAATTACAACATAACATGTTCCACGTTATGGCCATCATATTCAGATACCATCTGAAATCTCAAGATGGCATGTTCCACAGCTGACCGAAGTGTCTGCGGCGAAATGTTGGTAAAATTTAGGTAAAGTTCTTGGATTGTCACGACTTATCAGATGTTTCAAATGTTCCCAAGGCCAAAAGTCGCATGGAATGAGGTCTGAGGATCGGGCAAGCCACACAAAATGGTATTTACAGGTATTCAACGGGGAAAAAAAAACGCGCTATATTGGCGAAATTCGTAACTATTTTTTTCCCGCTGAAACAAATTCCCATCCCTTCATTAAGTCTTCCACAAAATTTCACATGTTTCTGATGACTGGTTTCGCCTGTAGGCAGCTTTGTAATAGGACCCTTTAATTATGGACACCCTGTACTTTGAAAAATATTAAACAGTTTTGCCAGAAATATCTCTTGCATTTGTTAAATTCCTCCAGTCTCGTTTATTAATTGCGTCGTATATAAGATCCAAAATACCCGCAGATAATAGCAAGTCCTCTGATCTTTCAAAATGAGTGAAACCTTATTTCTTGTATGTAGATGTTTCTTGAAAGCCCGATAACAACTATAATACAGAAGATTCGGTGTACACGTCAAAAATAATGAATGACAAAATACAATTTGTGTTAAGATATAAGAAGTTGAGAGATTATTAAGAGTTTACCTCTATAGATTATTGCATCATCTTCAATTCAAGCTCAACCAACCACTTTTCGAAATGAAGGAAACTGACATCCTCCCAAATCCTTTACCAATTCCTTTATGCTAAAATATTTTTTTCCTATAGCTATAAGTTTACATTTTCAAACGCTTTCGACAATTTTCACTAACCCCTTCTCCAAGAAAATAAGTTGTTTATTCAGCGTATTTTTATAAATCCCTAAGTCGTTACTGTTTGTAAATGCGTTTGCAAATTCGAAACCTTTTTTTGGTGTATTTAAAAGAGAGAGAGAGAGAGAGAGAGAGAGAGAGAGAGAGAGACGACCAATAAACTTCAAATAGCCGATTGACTAGGCCCTAATCAATTATTCTAGCCCCTTTAACTGTAAATATTTACTCGTGAACTGCGTTCGATGGCTTTTGTTGAGGTAAGCATAATCGTAACTCGCTTAACATAATTTCACCATTAGTATTAATTGACGACATGAAGATCGTGCTAAACATGAAGCATACGGCACTGTATAAATGGCAAACACGTTTGTTGTTGCCCTTTCCTTTTATAATAGAAGAAAACGAGTGTTTCGATGTAACTCTTTAATTTAATATTAAAAAAAGTCACAGAGCTGAGGTCAGGGAAGTAAAAGAACGAAAAGAATCAACCGTATTGCTGACAAGGCGCTTACTCTTTATCGTTTAATTCGTTTAAGTAGCTATATGGAGAGTTTTGGCCGCATGGTTCCCTTAAGGGGATAAAGGGGGAAAAAAATTCTTAACACAGATAGCTTTCATAAAAATTATTTGATGTTTCATTTGATTTTCGAGGTAACCTTTGAGAATACTCTCTCTCTCTTCCACATGGGAGTTTTACAGAAAAAAATTAAAATTCTCAACACGCAGCGACGCCTTCTCGTGTAAGCAATTGACGGCTTTAATGGACAACAGGGGATTGAATAAAACGTCTAAGAATTTTTCATATTTATGCTTAATTAAATAGGATGCACATTTCTGTAATGTAAATATGTTTAAAGGCATCCTGAAGTTGAGAATTAAATTTATTATTTATGCTTACTACATAAATAAGCTGAATAAAATTCATTTTAAAGTAAACTGCAGCGAGATCTTGGCCAAATTCAACGACACTTTTAAAATTTTCATATCTTTTTTACGCGTTTTGTAAAATTTGGATTTCTTGCATATTAAATGTCTTATCTCGTTAATCATTAATTGAATAAATGGAATTATGTTCATCTGCGTAAGATTTGAAATGATCAAAGAGTGGACGGCGCTCACAGTTTTTGTCTCTGAAATGAGGAAAAAAAATTCTTCAGAAGCCTATCTAAAATATTACTGATCAGTCATTCGTGTTTTAAACATTCGTCATTATTTTTTAATAAAAAGGACTCAATGAATCATCATGATTTTTTACATATCGATCAGTAAGCTTACATATGAACGTTAATCAGTTTCGGTTCATCGTCTCCTTCTGCGTAAAATAAATAATTATGGAATTCGCGAATTTAAAGGGCAGTGTTAAAAATGTTATAAAATAAATTCATATTCTTTGCAAACCACGAGAGTTTCCCACAGTTTTCACAATTGACATGGGGTGAGTTGCGATGTGTAACTCCGAATACAGCTGAAACAGAGCAAGCCAGTCCTATGAACTCCTTAACAAAGAGGGTTTACTCTTTTTATACCCATGAAGATGATGGATTTGTTAATAGGATTAAGCTTGGACAAAATCAAGCCAAGTTTGTAATCATATCAGTAAAGTATGTGCAAGAGTTGTAGGATGTTGCTTCTGCGTTATATTTGGCGTATTTAAATCGTAATAAAAGAGCCATTGTTCAAATAAAATTAGAAGACCAAGTCTATAATGAAACCCGTCTAGAATATGCGGAGACGCGTCAACAGGCCGCTGGTATATATTATTAAGTAACGGAATAATGGAACTACTTATTGGTTGCACAATGTCCGTCTCTCCGTCTGTCCGTACCCTTCATAATTTCTGCGTAGAAGGTTGAAATTCGGAATGTTGCTTAATACGGGCATGAGCACCTTCACTACATATATTTTATTTGGTTTTGATTGGCCCATTGAGGTCGGAATTACGGGGGTGGGAGTTAGAGGGGACCAAGTGATCTATGTGGTATTTAGGTATGTAATGGAGTGAAATTCGATATATTGCATATTCCTCTAGGCAAATTCTACATTCCTATGAAGTTTGGAGCAAATTATCCCTGTGAGGTCGGAGTTGTAGGGGTGGCAGTCACTTGGTCTAGAACTATCGAAACAAATGGCGTGTGATATATCATTCGATCGAAAATGATGAGAAAGGAAAGAAGATGTGCACCTTCACTATTTAGTTTGGTTTTGATTGGCCCACTGGGGTCTGAGTTTCGTGGACGGAAATAAGAGGGGACCCAAAGGTCTACACGTATTATTACATATAAAGGACTGAAATTCGGTATACAGATTCCTCTAAGCAAGATGAACACCACTATGAAGTTTGGGCCAAATTGTCCCAATGGGGTCGAAATTGTGGGGGTGGCAGTTACTGGGTCTTTAGAACAAAGGCAACATATGGCATGTCATATATCATTCGATCGGAAATGATGAGAAACGAAAGAAGATAGAGCTATTTTACACTTTCTAAATACTACGTTCGAGAAAATCAATTCTTAGATTTAAAAAATTGGGGAGGGGGGTAAAAAGTGAGAAAAAAGGATAAAAATACGGAGAGTTGATTCAGATAAAATGAGACGACTTTAAACGCCGCGTATGACCTTGACGGAATGTTATTTGCATGACTCCTCCACTATTCATGGGGATTAGCTTTGTATACACTTGTTGCTGTTATTTGGGACATTTCGTGCTGAAACATGGCTTCCAAAATCACAGCTTTTTGGGAAGGGTATATGTTTGGCCTTTCCGACGCTAACTTCAGCCTTTCGTGCATTGTGGAATTATGCAAACGAAATGGTATTGTGGTATCCAAAGCTACTGTGGGTCGAATAATCAAAAAGAACAAATTGCGACCATCTAATGAACGTGGACGAGCAGAGAAGCAGACCAGAAACAAGCCCCAGCCAACACGCCCAGTTCAGGTGGTGCGAGAAATCCGGTCTGAAGTGCTGAAAGAAAATCCCCCTACACAGAGAAGTCTAGCCCAAAGGAAAGGTATTTCACAGCCAAGAGTCTCCAGAATAATTCATGACCATCTTGGGCTGGAGCGACGTCATAAAGCGCGCGGTCACAGACTGTCGGCCAGGCACGTGCAGGAACGATTCACCAACGCCAGAAAACTGTATGAAAACCATCTTGCAGGTGACCGATGGAAGTGGGTTGTCTCCTTGGATAAAGCTTGGGTGTACCTCGATGACACCAACAAACCCAGGGCAATTTACTATCGCGAAAGAGGGGGCAAGGCCAGGTCCGATTTTGTCCGAAGGTGCAAGAAAAAGTTTTCAAAGGGCTTCATGGTGGTTGCCGGATATTGCTCACGTGGACTGCTCACGATTCGTCGAGTTCCTGGAAACTGTAAAATTAGTGCAACTTACTTCCAGAGTAATGTAATGGACCGCATATATCGGCAGGATATCCCACGTCTGTACCCTGGTGAGCAATCAAAAGTTTGGATCCACATGGACAAGGCATCATGCCATACTGCCAAGTCATCTGTGGCTTACTACAGGAAGATGGAACTGGAGACGGGCATACAAGTTATTCCCTTCTCTCATGTGCCTGTAAAATCTCCTGACGCATCACCGATGGATTTCTGTGGTTTTGGTCTCCTGAAACGACGGTTCGGAAGTCGCCGACCGAGAACCGTTGATGGGCTATGGAAAGTGTGTCAGCAGGTGTGGCACGAACTTCCTATGGAGTCCCTCAAACTCAGCCTACTTCAGTGGAAATTACGGTGCCGGGCGATAGTCCAACAACGTGGTTCTCACATCGAACACAACCGATGGTGGCGCCATGGTATTGCACCATCGTAACAGAACTGCAAAGTCGTCTCTTTTTATCTGAATCAACCCTCCGTAGATGATCTCAGGACTTCCACTACTTTCCTATACCTTCCTCGGGAGGCTTAATTTCTTGTTATCTAGAGTGTACACAAAAATATCTTTATTTTAATTGGCTATATTTCTTTATTATAAAATATAATGAAAAAGTAAACGATTTTTAAACCTCATGAATATTGTAAATGTTAGATGCGTCCCCACCAGTCACTCGAGCAACTATTATATGATATTCAAGCTCGTTTCACACTCCGTCATCATGTTAGTCGTTATAATTCCCACTGCTGCTGTGACTCGAAGTTTTAACTCGTCCAAATTTCCCAGCAGTGGGGACTATACAAGAGTCTTTTACATATTACCATAGGAAAAAGTCCGATCACTCACTACCAACCTATATCGTCGTCGTTGTCATGTAAAGCTCGCTGAAGGAAGTCGCAAAACTCCACTCGCTTCACTTGGCCTCCACCAACTGAAGCTTGTACGGCTTGATGATCATTTAAACTACAGAACCTCTTATTCATGAATATAGGAATAGTGATATTTTACCCTCCAATATTTAGAGTTATATTGAAGGCAAACAGGAACGTTCTAAAAAATAGTCACATCAGTGGCGAAAAAGAGCTCTTATCCGCCCACCTTCTTTAAAAACAAAAATAAAATATTCAAGAACATCGTGGATGCTTTTTAGAAAATTAAGCCAATAAATAATTATTATTTAAGATGAATTCTCTCATTCTTGTGCCATATAGCTTGATTCTTAAAATATTGGCAGAAGTTCTTTTCATGAGATGGTTTTTAGAGGATTCCTTGCGTAATCAGATTACATTTCTTCTTTGCTTTCAAAGATGATACCCATTACTGTATCTTCGCTGATATGTTTATATCCCTCTAATATAATTTGACACTTAAAACTTCGTTAATACTTTATCTGAACTGGGAGGAGGGGGGTAATAACTTAGAGTACGATTTTTAACCAATAATTTAAAAACGATCACATTAAGGATAAGAAAACCAAAATAAAAACTGTCTTAACTGTTTAGAAAATGCGTCAATAGCGAAACCCGTTAAGTATCGGCAAGTGGAGGCGAGAGAAAAGGAAAAGAAGGCTTGGGAATGGGTGGGAGGACTCTTTCGATTAAACCCTACGTCTAAATAGAAATTAAAGAAAAGGATGTTTCTGGCGAAAATCTCCTTTTTCCAGCGAACCGTTGTTATTTAGCATCTGAGGGGGGAGTAGTCGTAGAACAACAAAAAAAAAGTTGTTTTTTTTTTTCCTGACCATGCGCAAAAACCTCTTTAAAGCAGAGCTAAAGGAAGCCCCGCGTGTGTGAGAATGATTTCCTTGAGTTCTTTTTCATCTCCCACAAATTTAACCCCTCCCCTAAAAAAAAGAAAAAAATTATAAAAAGAAAGCTGAGAGGGAAATAAAAAAACCAAACTCCAACATGTTTTTACTTTTTGAACAGATATGGAGAGCAAAGTTAAGACTTTTTCTCTCTCTCCTTTTCCCCTTTCCTTGCATGAAGTGAAGAAAACACTGACAGAAGGATTGGTGGGAAAACTCCATTTCTTTTGCCTCATAAATAAAATGAACCTTAAAAAAATTAAGGAAGGGGAACTTTTGAAATATTTAAGTAATCAGTACACTTGATGCAGTACAAAAAACGAAAGAGAGGAAAAAATATTCGACAATATTAAAAATAACGGTGGCACACTTTAAGCATTGGCATACGAAGAGAGTGAGATATGTGGTGATGTTAACGCCGACTTTGATTAATGTTGCGTTGAGAAATGTTATTTTATCGTAAACGAAGAAGCGATAACAAATGTATACAGCAACGAGAGAAATTGAAAACTTTAAATTCTTCCATTTAGAATTTTTATAAGTAAGGCTGTTGAGGAATGGCCAATATGTGTTGATAAAAATTTTTAATCCTTCGGTATTTTTTACAGGCCTTCTACTTTTTTTTTGAGAGAAATGGTTCAAAGAGTGCATTTAAAAATTCGTGACTATTTCACGCTGGGTAGAGGAGCACCCATGCCGTACAAGCCTTAGCAGAGAGGTCAGACTTAAAGTGACCTTACTAATACACTTTACGAAGTTAAGCCAATAGCCAAGCAGCAAAACTGGAAAGTGTAAAGAGTACTCAGAGTAACTGCTGAAATTTGTTTCATTTTTCAACATAATCGCCAGAGACATTTAGACACTTATCCCATCAGTTTATAAATCTTAGAAAACCAGCAGCTTAGAAAGTCAGAAAGTTATCTTAGAAAATGTTGTGATTGTTGTTTCAGTTAATAATAGGATTATGGCTGAGTCATCTTCGAAACTGCGACCATCTATGAGATCAATCTACAGCACACGCTGGTCATCACCAATCATCACTGATCGTTACCTTTTCACATGCTGGTCCAAAGTCTGCGGTACGACCAAGAGGTTCTCGAACTGTGATGCTTCGTCAATCCTTGTTGAATCCCTGGATGCAATGGATTTCCGTGTCATATACAGTTCTCATCATACACCGGACGCATTTCACGATGCTCGTCCTCCGTGCATAGTCCTTTGGCCCAAAGAAAAGGCATATCCGCGACCTGTTCTCATGTATAATTGTGAAACGGAATCCTCTAGATTCGGGCAAGCGGGCTCAATAATTCAGTTTCTTTCTTTATGAGGGTGCCCCTATTTCAGTTTGCCCCGAGCTCTGCGATATCTAGCCTACTTGCGCTGGTACATACCAGCCTAGTTTGCGAGTTGAATTTAAAATGGTATTTGCCCCTATGTCGACTTATTTTTGATTTACCCTTGCACTTTTGTCATTTGCTTGGAATAATATTAAAGGAAATAAATAAAGATAATCCAAGTTAGCGGTACCGTGTTGTTTAATTTAATTGTGGCATTTCATAGTTTACCAAAACGTGTTAGCTATATTAAACAGCACTGTATTGCTTACTTGGATTACCTCTATTTCTTTTATTAAAGCAGCAATGCTAGAACAATACAATACGTTTTCAGTACTATGTATTATTAATACCTCATTAAACGATTCAAATGATTGAGAAAAAACTTGTCAACTTTACCCTTCGAAACACACCTTATAAGATAAAACTAGCCTACAATAATGGAAGGAACCACTCCTTATTTACATGAGATCTGACTTGAAAGCGTTGGACCAATAATCGCACATCAAAAGCTGATGTGATTTTATTGTGTTTGTGTGTGTGGTAACTAGCTCGTGTAACGTTGTCGTGAGTGGAGAATAGCTAAACGAAAGATACTGACTTTGAGAGAGGAATAATAATCAGGTAGCACATTGCGTGCATGACTATCTATTCGTAAAAATTCGGTAATATTATCGCAGGCAGTTCAAGAATTGATGTCGTGAAGAAATGGATAATTGCAGGCTTTGGAATATGCACTTCCCGCATCGGACCTTCAAAACTCAATGAACACAACTGACAGGTATTGAAGCGCAAGGTTCATAAAAACATCAAGAAACCACTCCAGGTCTTCAACAACGAGTTTTAACAGACAAGTGCAGATAATGTGCATTACAACACTTTGAGGAAGAAACTGGATACACTCAGCATTCACGGATTATTTCATGGCGTGGCTTGGGACAGTTGCATTTGGTTGAAGGCAATTTTAATTCTGAAACCTACAAGGACATTTCGGACAATCGGGTGTTTCCTACTCTATGGGAATTGTTTTTGGTAACAGGATTGTTACTTTCAGTACAATAATGCACCATATCATATTTCGGCTTCCTTCAGGCATGAATGTTAATCATCTTCTGAGGCCTGCATAGAGTCATGACCTTATTCCAATCGAACATTTATGGAACGACTTGGGACATCGAGTGAAGGTGCAGCAAGAACGAACCCAAATATCGGAAGCTGTTAATCGGAATCCTATAAAAAGTATGGCCAGAAGGGTGACTGACCCAATTTCAGCATGCGGAGGTCCAACAAGATATTAAATAAAAGTCGCGCAGTTTGGTTGGGATCTCTCGGTACGCCCCTCCCCGATACATCTTAAAGACTTTCTGTAGGATTAAGATCAGGACTCTGGAGTAATGCGTTGAAATAACTGATCATGAGACCAGAACCAGTCAGTTACAATTCGAGCTAGGTGAATCCTGGCGTTGTCGTCCTGCATATTCCAGTGCCATCAGGCAAGAACTCGTTCGTAGATTGAATAATCTAGTCAACCTGTATATTCAGATACTCGGTTGATGTCATCATATATCTGCACAACGTTGCAGAACCCAGACCAGATCAACAGAAGCAACACCAGGTCATTAACAGCCTCCACAGGCTTGGACAATGAGTATAACGCATGTTGGGTCCATCACTTCTTGCTGTTCTCTTCTTACTCTGATACACCCATCACTCTTTGGAATATCGTAAACCTGGATTCTTCAGACCACATGACTTTTTTCTACTGCTCCACACTTCAATTTTTTGTCCTCCCGGGCGAACAGATACCATTTTTTCCTATTGGTTTCACCGACAAGCGGTTTTCTTATGGCAGAACAACAGCTTAGTCCCATTCCTTTAAGTCCCCGTTGCATTGTACGCGTGGATATGCTTTTGACTTCCTTGTTAAACTTTTCCGTCAGTTGTATTGTGGAATCGTTTCAGTTTACCTTTGCCATGCGTCTTAATGATCTCCGGTCACGATTATTCAGAATTCTTTTCTGATCATAGTTCCTCTTCGAGGTTGATGGCTCAGATCTTTCCTTCCAAACTTTAATAATGCCAAGTTGAGCAGTTTTTACTCCAGTTCCAGTAATTTCTGCAATTTCTTTGCTTGTTTTCTCTGCTTGGAACAGGCCAGCAATTTGTTCCTTCTGAAACTCAGTGACATCTTTTCCGCGACCAGGTGCTGCATCCACAGACATTTTTCTTCCGAACAAATGAAGTGATAAACTACTGCAGGATAAGTTAAAGGATGTATTGCTTGTGAAAATATCAACGGCAACTTGTTTTCTTGGTCAGGCAGTGTATGATGCGTGACTGTTGGCTCATCCTGTGTACAGGTGCATGTGATTGCCGACTGAAATTAAAAAATGTGCTTATATCGTTATATTTGTTATTGTTCATAATTAAACTTGGATGAAAAGTGTTATTGTCGTTTAGATTAAGAGCAATTTGCTTAGATTTGCACTTTGCTTCTATATAATTGTCTGTTTACACAGTTTAAATTAAATTTGCAAGCCAAGCCTTTAATAAACGCTTATTTTGCAATATTTCTCATATTAAATTTTGTTTAATATAAGGTGGAGCGGATTTCAAATATTGCAACCACAATTGGTAGCACATTTTCATATTTTAATTTTGGTAGCACATTAAGGGAGAATGGAAACCTTGCGCTCCAGTTGTTTTTTGAATAATAATGATACGTTACTGTGTTGGAAAAAAATTCGACTATTTCATTTTATTTCTATTATTAATAAACTTAAGTATTCATGAACTATGAAATGACTTCCTAATCTTATTAATGAATTTTCTCTTCAATGAACGGCAATGGCAAAATGGGCTTCCGCCTGCTGTCATTTTAGAAGGGATGAAGACGATCCACTAAACGAGGTTTGCTCCTTTGTTTTCCTTCGAAATCTTATCTCTTGTCCCTCTTCTCTTTACTCAACTGTTCTTAGTTACAGGGAAGTCCATTACCAGTTTGCCTCTCGGCAGGAGTTGCCCACGCCAAAAGTTTCGTATAAGCATTCTTTCAGTATAATGGTGTGGTAGCCCTCGGTGGGGAAAACTTTGGACGCCGATGGTCGTGTACATGCTCCTCTTATGCAATTAGCACACACTTTCGCTCATCCCCTATTGTATTTTTGTTTTCTCAACGAAGTTAATGAGAAGAATAGCTTGGGGCCACTTTAATGGACGATGTTGATTACAGTAAAGTTTTGTCTAATATACCTTAAGTATATTTAGCTTCGGTAGGATTGACAAACTTTTCTTCCGATAAAATATTAATAGAGGGATCATTAAATTTAGTGTCATATGGAAAAGGAAGCGTTACAATTTTTATTATATTTGAACAAAAGGCACGTTATTTCCGCGTATCATCTATTAATTCTAAGTTTAATTAGTAGAACTTCATTTTCATAATTTGAAAACACACACACACACACACACTCAGTTTAGAAACCTTGCAGAGCCTGAATCACAAAGCAATTACAGTTTTAAATATGGAACGTCGTCATTTTCAAAACTCTCGGAAAGCGCGAGTTTCACAGTTTGCAGACTTAATGCATATGTACATATGCTCTCATAATGCATTTCACTTTACTTTATGTATGTGAGTATTTGTGGTAGTTCGGTGATTTTCAATGCAACTCATTTATCGGAAGTATTTGCGGTATTCTTTGAGGTTCCAACTATTTTATTTACATAAATCAATAATTTATTTACATAAATTGCGATTTACAGAATCGGGAATTGTACATAACTAAAATTGATCCGTGTAACTCGTTAATCGTGAAATCAGGTATCTGCTTCGAAAATCTTGTGAAAAAGAATTATTGTAATGACCTAAGAAAAAAAAAATAAATGACACTGTGATCCGTTACAGGTGTATTGGTAGATATCCGTGTAATCCAGTGTCTAGATTTATTTTCGTTATTAAAAACAAACGAGAAGCCACCATTCGAACCAGCCATTTGTGCTCAAACAACATTTTCTATCAAGATATTTATAGAGATATATATCTCAAAGGAGTGAGATATTGTTGGGTGCTGACTCAGGCCACATAAAAAAATAAGCTCGCAGTAATGGATAGTTAAAGAGAAAGCCTTGAATACGACTCTTGCTTTGGAAAATCTTAGAAAACTCCGCAAACTAAAACTAAAGGACTTGTTTTTGAGGATAAAGTAAGTTCGGCGTTAAATCAAATCTCGTCCAGTGGAATGATGGTGGTGCCCGTTTCATTTCCATTGTGAACAATTCATAAGTCGACGTTGAAGATTCATGGCGAAAATGAAAAGGAAATGTTTAAAAATTAAAACAGGCTTGACAAATTTAAGATCCTGTTTCACCCAATCACTTGTTTCCAAATTCTCTCTGTTGTTGAGAAGGCGTCACATTTGTAGTTGGGGCTGCTTTCTTTATTCATGGGCAGAATTGCGTTCGCGAGTTTTGTGGATGTTTCGCACTTCATAAATAAACTGCTCCTTCCTTTTAGATCGTATTGTTTCTGTAGATACTTTTTTATTATACAAAATTAAACAGAAACCTTTTAGGTGTTATCTGGAAAGCAACAGAATTTCATTTTACTTGCAAACAGAAAACTAGTTATTCTTATTTCGGTACGAAAGAGAAGCGCAAACGGAAATCAACATTTTGTATTTTAATGCTGTTATTCGAGTCCATTAATGAGAATAAACACTTTTGTTTACGTTTTAACACTTTGGTGTTTCGTATTTAATTGCCCTTTATAATTCTCTCTGTACAATGCCTGACTAAAACGATCATGTCTGCATGAGCACTTGACTTTTATGATATCGACCCCCGTCGTCTTCTTCTTCGTTAGCTCAGGTGACATTTGACAAAGGTGAACGTCAATGCAATCGACTCCACTTCCATCTATAGAGTTCAGTTCATCTCTTCGTATTCAATTTCATAACACTTGAAGAGAGGAATAAGAAAAAGGATAAAGAAGACTCTTGTCTCTCGCCATTTACGTCATAAGAAATCATTTTTCAGTTTCAATAATGATATCCCATGTCATTTCCTGGCAATATGATTCCCTCTGGTATCAGCTATAGGGAAACTTTTCTGGCTATTTTTTAACTCATAATTTAAATAACAGACTTAAATGTAAGGACAAAAGTTAGAAATGGATTTCTAAGAGTCTTATGTATATGTTAAATGAAAATGGTTAATGGCTAATCATCGTCTTTCTCTGAAGTGAGTCTGTTCGCCGCTTTTCCTTGAAAACGATTATGTCGTAAGAGCTGAAAAGGAACACAATAGAACGTCTCTTTGAATAGACTAAAAAAAACTCTTCATTTAGTTGGAAAAAAATTGGATAAAAAACAGAGCGGTTTTCATTTTGAGAACACCTATGTTTGTAGTCAAAGAATTATTACAATAAATGCTGGTTTTAAGCGGATTCACATGACACTATTTTTGTAAAAGCAGTAAAAATGAGAGAGTAAGGACGATAAAAGTTAAAAGATATGATAAGCTAAGAAAGGACGATAAAAGTTAAAAGATAAGATAAGATAGGACGATATAACTATCATCTCTATAATTTGTCATATTGATTTGGATGTCTAGAGAATTAACCTAACGTTCCTTCGTTTTTTTTTCAGATTTAGTTTAAGTTTATTTTGAATCGCTTTATAATGTAGAACTAAGATTTTTTTCCTATAACAGTCTTTTTTACGTTTTCTCGTTACTTTCTTCATAATTATGAATATTAGCTTTAAAATATAAATATTAGATGAGAGGAAACTTCAACACAAAAACAAATCTTTACTTAATAAAATCTTAATTAAAATTTCACTTAATTGTTTTTCGCTAACGACAGTAAACGTTGAGGAAAATTTAAACAAATTTAAGCATTAAAATTTAAACAGTTTAAACAAGATTAATTAATTTTTATTGCAATTTTAATGATGAAATTTTGAGAATATTTTACTGTGAATTTTAACAGATATATCACAATATACTTTTACATAATAGTTTAAAGAATTCTTCCTGTCCTATTTTTTCTACTCAAGTCCCCAACTAGATCATGTTTTTGATATGACTTTATTAATGTGCTTTCATTAAAAAGGTCCGTTTTAATGACGATTTTGTTTATTTTCTCGTTGAGGTTTTTATATTAAATTAGGATCCCCCCTATGATCGAAATTCGATCACATTTCTGAGAGAGAAAAAAATATATGTGTAATTGTTCTAGCCTCAATCTTGCTTATTAATAAACTTTGAAGAATGAAAAATAGATAACACAATAAATATCCAAAATGCTTTGCATGACATTTCTGACACTCCCGATTCATTTCACCGCAATGATAACTTTGAAAATTTCTCGGAATAATATTTAAAGCAATCTAAAGGTATCTTTTAATATATCTATTGAATTATTATCTAAATATAATATTTATATTTAAGCTAAATTGTCCCTCCCTGTCTCTGCGTCTCTCCCCCCGTCCCATTGTGGAAAATTAAGGCCTGTTTCAGACCAAAAATCGATAACTTTTTTGTTAATAAAGAAAGAGTTTTAACAAAATTTTTTAAAAAATAAATAAAAATCAAAATTGGTATTTATTTTATTTTTAACTAAAAATATTACTTTCAAAGTGCATGAAAAAACCTTAAAATAGCTTAGAAAACGACGAGAAGTACATAAAATGCTTACCTATGCTTACATAATTAGAGAAATATTTTGAATAGTTGGTTAATAACAATTTTTAAGCAGTAGTTTCTATGGAATAATGTATAGGTGCATTAAAGGTTACTATATTATACTTGGGGACCTTCAGGTTCTGAAATCAGTTCGTTGGCTTTCAAAAGCTACAGAGTATTTGTTATACAGTTTTCTAATGCTTTCAAATGAACATCAAGAACACAACAATTAAAATTCTTTCAAATGAACATCAACAATGATTTGAGTTAATTTGATATTTATTAGTTAAAAAGAAACAATAAAAAATGCAATGCTACATGCGTTGTCAAATATGGTGCACAACCTATTCGTTAATGCTACCTTTTTTGAAACGCTTTTTACCCTGTGTTAACTTGAACAAATACGCAAACAAAATATAATGTGCACATCTAGAGTACAGGAACTTCCCAACCACATAAGGTTCATGCGTATTCGTCCACGTTAACACAGGTAAAGTGCATAACAAAAAATGTGTTGCCGTATTTATATATAGATATTCTCAAATTGTTTTTTGTGTTGAAGTTTTCTCCCAGTTAATATTATTTATGCATATTCACTTCAACATATCAGGTATCATTGATTTATAAGGAGCTAATGAAGCGCTAGCTTTCCTAAATGCTTTAAAAAGTGGAAAAAATACGAAAACCTATTTAGAATGGAAGTTATTTGTATTTTAAAATGAAACTTGTCTGCTAACCACCCTTTCCATCTGTGAAAAATTTATTTCGATTTCCATTGATACATAAAGTTGTTTTAATCCATTTTTATGCAAAATAGCTTGAGGTCGTGTTATTCAAACGCATGTATATCACCTATTTAAGAATGAGTTGAATGAATTGATCATAGAACTTGATCAGCGTGGGCAAAAAGAATAACTTAACAGATTCCAAGGACTAATTGTTGGTACTCATCTACACAAAGGTGTAGATTCGAAAGGTGTGTTATACAAGATACTTGATATCCAGAATATTCGATCTTTGTCTAAAGGGGTTAATGAAACTCAGAAACTCAAAAACAATCAATCATAAGCGAGACCCCCGTCGTTGAAAATGACTTGTACGGAGAAATAGAATATCCAGTGTGCAACAATTGGCAAATGATTTTAACCAAGACTGTTTCAAGCTCAAACCTGGCAGAACCACGCGCTGGAATTGTGACGCAGATCCAATTGGCAGTCGCGTGCTTATACGAAAACCCTGGAAAATTCTTCTACATTGTGGTGTCTGGTAGATTGTGACTGTACAATGTGAAGACTGGAAGGTTATGTGGTCTGACGAATCAAGATACAGTCTGTAGACAGAGGGTGGAGCGGGAGCCTCGTGAGCAATGAAGACTTAAGGTTCTGATCGTGGTCATGATATGGAGAATCTTCTGCTATGCATAAGTGATCCCCTGGTATAGATGGAAAATAGGGTGCGCACCACGGACTGCTTGAATAATGAATGATCTATATATTTACCAAATAAAGGCGTAACTAATTTGTATCGGAGTGCCGGAAAACTTAGAACTCGCTCTTTTATTTCGTTGGCCAACGTTTAATGATGGAACTCGCATTGGCGGTCTACCAGTCATTGGCTGCAGATCGCGTTGTTTGGGAGTTAGGCTCGTGTTGCATATTGGGAATCTATCTCACATTAGATAATAACCTCTGTCATCTACTAATTATAAACTTAATTAGTAAATCTTCCTAAATTGAAAATGCAGCCTCAGTTTACGAGTCTCGAAAATCAGGGTTTCCAAAGAATATTTTTATTGTATTATTTTTCCTTTTATTGGTTGACAGTTGTCCTGTTCTCTTAGTGATAGTGGTGATGCAATCTTGTTTTGTATTCTGGCGATTTTTGCAAATCATCCGTTAAGAAGACAAACTGTACAGGACGAGCATAAAGGATGTTCCCGATTTGAAGCCCGTTTATAATGACCTTCATATAGATAAAATTTATATCAATTGAGAGTGAAACTTGAGAAGTTTTGTATCAGCATATTACAGCTAATAACACTATTGTATACTACAAGATCCCCGTAAAGATAAGCCATCGTACATTGCCGAATACATTCCGAAAGGTTGGCGGTGAATTTTCTGCAGTTAGTTTGAGATGGACATTTTCAGCTCCCTTTTAGCGTTCCCTTTTAACGCTCCAAAGGTAAAAGTTGGGAGGGCTGAAACCATGGGATCGAGCAGGATATGATAATGCGGTCCGCAAAAAACGTTGTCCACATAGGCGAGTGACACATAAGCTAGTGCGCTGTCTTACTGGTATCATGTCTGTCCAATTTCTCTCTCATTCCAGGAGAGGGCATTCTCCTCCAACCCGGATCACAAATTTCTCGTTCAAACAACTTTACGGATAGCCAGTATGAATTAGAATGGACAGAAGAGGTTTTGTGACCTGTATCTCCACCCACATTCAGCGGTCTGTTATTAGTGTGCAAAGATATTTCCGAACGAAGTTTGCTGTAGATCCGCCAAGTAGCATGTAATTGGTAAGGGGTGCTCCAATTTTAAGGAAACGTGTTTACAGGGACTTGATTACAGGCTGGATGTGTGCCGAGTTTCTGTGAGTTTCTCTCTTGATTGATATGAATTGTATGTATCTGAGTTTCATTAAGCGTTTCAAATCGGGAAAAAAGAGCAAGCATTGCAAATAAAAGAACGCAAAAGGCTTCTTGGCGTGCGCGGCTCTCTTTTTATTTTCGAAAGTTTTGGGAAAGCCAATCGAAGGCCTTTGCATTGTACGTCCGCATTTTAGATTTTCTTTGCATAGGGGGACACGAACTTCCATTAGAGTAAATTTTGCTTTTATTACGCGGGTGTAGGTGCATTAACAAATTTCACGGAGCTCCGAACGCTGCTTGCAATCCCCTTAATTAATGCTTACAGAAACTTTAAGTTTTAATGTACGAGCAATAAATAACTGAGAGCGAGGGGGCGTGCGGCGGCACATGCGCGATTCGCGCTAAAAGTTAACGGGGAGGGGGATCAGGTTGTTTGTTTCCGAGAAGCATGCTCCCTAGTTCATTATCGCAATGTTTGTTAATAAGAAAGTTTCTGAAAATCTTCTTTTCATGGCCATCGTCAGATGTCATCCTTTTTCGAGCGGCGAAAGCGACGTTTCTCGCGTTGCTGGAAGAATAAGCGCTGAATTCCAAACTCTTAACTCTCGCCCGTAATGACCTTACAATTGGATTAAAAGTGGGCGATAAATTAGATAGGTGTCGGTAGCGTCGCTCACCAGGATACTCTTCGGGTTATCGGGTGAGCTGCGAATGGTCCGGTGTAGAAGGCTCTGAGGTTCTTGGCCCCGGCATATGCCTCCGCCGCACACTCCTTTTCGAAAATTCAATTGAGGTTGCCTTCTCGAGCGCTCTAATGGACAATCGAGCTGCGCTGCCCGTCTTATCAGAGGGTCGCCGGCTAATTGAGTTTAACGCAACTCTGGCGTTGACCCATTCTTCCCATAGTTGTTCGATAAATATTTGAGGAAAAGGGTGAGAGAGACAACAAGGAGCTCGGGAACATCGCTCGCGGTTCCGCCTGGGGCTGAATAGGGCCTCTCGCACCCTTTCCCCTAACCCCGTTCGAAAACTTCTTAAAACTAATGAGATTTGACTAATTGAAACTTGGACACTATGCGCCGCTCGTCATAATGACGGTAGAAAAGTGAGAACCCGATTTAATAGAGAGACAAAAGAGAGTGCATAGATTGAGAAGGGGGGGGGGGTAGGTTTAGAAGTTAAATGTTTTAAAAAATTTTTTCTTCCCTATCATGTTGTTGTTGTTGTTGTTGTTGGCCGTACTTTGAGCTAATAGTGGAATCGTGATTAGATGAGGTCTGGCGCAACAACGAAGCAGCAGCATGGAGAGCGCAGCTGGACTGACCTATTCGAGCCGCCTAAGCGGCTTCCTCCCCGCGCTGAGGAATGGGAGCATCCGAGGGAGCGATCGATAATGTTTCTCAAGTCACGTGATTCTGTGCGGCAGACATTCCTGCCATCGTTTTGTTAGCTCGTGTGTTTTTCTGCACGAGATAGAGAAGAGGACCAAGTCAGTAGGAACGAGGTAAGAGCGAATAAGCGTCCCCTCCCTCTCTTTTTCTTCAACTCTTTCTTTGGAAGCTCTCGATCCTGGAACCACACGCACTTTCCTAACCCCTCCTTCTCCTCCTCGACGCCCAGGGTGACCGTAACCACGCCACTGAGCCAACGTGGTGGGACTCACGTGCGGCGTCTATTGTTGCAACTGAGCCCGAATCGGCGCAAGAGTGCATTGTCGTCTGATTAGCTTGTCGTTCTCATAATTGGTAGGTGTGAAGAAGGGAGCGCCCCCCATTGGCTCACCGCCGTGACGTCGTCGCAACGAGCCGAGCCTGCGCACTGGACGCCGATGGAGTACCGTAGCAGTGGGAGCAGCAGCATCATCGCAGCAGCAGCAACCGAGTAAGAGTGGTCCGGCGGCCTCTGGCCATCATGTGATCATGGACGTTGCCGTGCTCGCCTCGTCGGCTCTCGCCCTTCTTCTCTACTGGAACACGCTCGACGCCGATTTCGCCTACGATGACAGGTAAGTGATTCATCTCTTCTCGAAAAACGGCGCGACACAGACCCAGCCAGCCAGCCAGTCGAGTCCGGCCTCTCAGAGCCGTTTTCTCCCCCCCTTTTCCGCTTGGTAAACCAACCAACCCGCGACATTGTGCTCCGAGACGTGATTTCGCCGAGAGGATAAACGAGACCCACCGGCGACCTGCACAGCGCTCTACCCAGTCTTCCCGAGGCCTCCTCCAGCTACCGACTACTACTACGTTAACCCCGCAGTTTCGGCGACCGATGGACGCTCGAGAGCGACGACGGATCCTCGTACCTGTCTCTCCGATCGCCTCGACCTTGCGAGCTCTGGCGGCCATCTTCGTAATTAAGGGCCTCGCTGTGTTACTCGTCGTGCCAAAGATACCCTGACACCTCCAAAGAATTGAGGGTTAGGGGTGGAAGGTTCAAATAGCTCTTAACCACCTGTAATATCACCACAGGTTAGATTGCCCTAGAAGACCCTCCTCTTGTTTTCCCCTTTTTTATCCACCGACCTCGGGTTCCCTCTTCTAAACACGTTCGTCGGGTGGTGTTTGCAGCCATGGAAATCTGTTCGTTTTACAGGCAGCGTATCATCATCTTTCATTTGCATAAAGTTAATTAATGAAATTCATGCGTCGGCTTAAAACAAGTGGTACCCTCCCCTCCGTGACCCTCGCTCGTTTGTTTCCATCGGGGGATAAAGAAGGAAGGAAGAGAGGGAGAAAAAGAAGAACCAAAAGTAACATTGTGAATCGAAGAGAGAAAAAAATTTTCGTGGAAAGGAAACTTTGTTGCGACTTTTTTTTCCCGCGCCTCCAGAAGAAGCAAGTTGGGAGGAGAGATATTCAATGAGCAGAAGGTAAAAGATTAGGGGTTATTGACAGTTTGGAAGAGGAGGGAAAAAAAAGAGGGTGTGTTAAGGCAAGTGATGGAATGGCTCCTGCTTTTGACTCTTACGAGGAGGAGGGAGGTTGAAATCATGGGGAAAGGTTTTTTCGAAGGAAATCGCAGGATCGCATCCCGCACCGACAGCGTCGCATCTTCTTAATGGCGTTGGGACAAAAGCCGCTCGAACGCAGCCTTATCAGTCGACGGCATAAAGCGCCGCCCAATTGGATTGCCAGCAACGCGAGCCGGGATGGGTTGAGTAAAGAGGGGGGAGAAAAAGAAGGGGAAAAGGGAATAGAAGAAGAAGAAGAAGGAAGAGGGGGTAAAGAGTAGAGAGTAGAGGAGGAAGAAGGCGAGGGAAGAACGTTGGCTGGCTGGCTGGCTGGCTGGTTGTATTGATCGGCGGCCGCCGCCGTTGCTTCTGCCTTGTGCGAGTGGCGGCAATAAATTCGTCGGGGGTTTTGCTCGTTTCTGTCGGGACACGCGTACTTGGGGAAACGCCGGGGCCTGAATTTTAATCTAATAACGTAACGAGGGTGAACAGCAGCAACCGGGAGAAATCGAGATAGCAGAAGAGAGGAAAAAATCAGAAGGTAGAGAGTAGGGACTTGTTAAAAAAAAGAGAGCGCGAGAGATTGAGAAATTGAAGAATCGTAAAAAGAACGAGTACAAAAGAGAAGAAGAAGAAGGAAATCATTTTGAGGGAATTGTTTGTCTCTCTCTCCCTCTTTATTTGCCTTCCATTTTGTGTATTTTATATATCTTACTCTCATCCTTAAAAGCATATCCGTGTATGATCGGCGTAACGAAGAGTAACAGTAGTAGCCTATAGCTCGGCTGACCAATAAAACTAATGGATTTTCCACCTCCCCATCCCCTGCGAAAAGTTAACCCCCCGATTATTATTAAGATAGAGAAGGAAGGGGGAAGAAGAAGAAGGATCTAAAGATTTCACGATTAAAAATAATTGCGCTCCTTTTTGATTTTCTTTATTTCCGAAGCACCGCCTACCAGCAGCAGCGCAACCCATAGACAACAACAACAACAATATCAACACCGTAATAGACAGTGAAAGTTACCTTCTCTATATAGGCTTCTCATTCTGTTTTCACCCCCCTAAATTCTCCCTGCTCTATTATTTCTGGTTGAAGAGCCATTGTAAGGTTTAGCCACAGGGAGAGAGAGAGAAGAAACGAAAATGGGAGGGGGTCTTCAATGGTCCCTGATTTCCGGAGTGTGCGCTAAGCACCCTAGTTCTTCCGTAATTGGGAGGCCTATTCCGTCCCCTTGGGATAAAGAGAGAAAGAGAGGGGGGGGGGGGCAAGGAATATAGGAGGAGGGAAATCAAAGGTTCCTTGTTTTCTTTACGTTTCAACTCACTGCCAGTTACACTGTCGATATAATTAACCCAACGGACGATGAAGAGGAGCAACGAGGAAGAGGAGAAAAGGCTAGATATCGAACGGTGAGGGGGGAATCGCTAGCGAAAAGAAGGATTTACAGGGATGATGATGATTATGATGATGGTGTTTTCTGGTGGTTGCACGACGAGGCAAGGGTCGTCGAGCCACTGTGTTTCCATCGTCAGCGCCATGGTTTCGCCAAAGTGGAAACGCCCATTCGCAGCCGAAGGGGAAAGAGAGTTTCCCTAGTTTTCTCTCTCTCTCTTTCTCTCTCTCTCTTCTCTCTCTCTCTCTTTCATCTCGATCGTCTGTCTCTGTACAAACAAAGGCCGCTGATGAATCGATAAATGAAGTATCGATGGGTTGTTCTGGCGTTCAGGCCGAGAGACACATGTGACCAATCTGTTCGGGTGATGAGAATAGGGCTGACCACGGGGGCCGAGGCGATCTCTCCCTCGGTGACACCCGCCGCCGACACACTCACACACACGCACACACACGGAGCTTAGCAAAACGGGAAAGAAAAAGATGGTCGCTTTCCTTCTCCTCTCTTCTCTCTATCTCTCTCTCTCTCTCTCACTTCCTTTTCTATCTCTTACTCCATTTTTTGTTATCTTTTAAAATCCGATAGCAGATACTTTTTAATGGTTCTATTTAAAAATGCTGGATAGGTATAAACATTCGCGTAGAGCTCCCCAGATTGATTTTTCCATTTTGCATTGGCGAGTCCTCGCTGGATAGGGGCTCTTTAAGTCCTTTCCAATTATTAGTTCATAGAGATAATTAGCTGCATAGCATCTTTAGAGTTTCTGTAGCGAGTACATAGTGATACAAGCTTATAAGCATCCCGTGGATTTGGCCGTCACGGTGTTTCAGTTTGATACTGAAGTTCAAAAGGAGAGCGTTTTCTAAAAAAGTAAATGTTCTATTCTTCATGTTGTATCAATAACATTTGAGTTGTATTCCCTTTTTGAGTTTTGGGAATGTATGTATAAATGGATGTTTTAGTTCAATTTTTGCAATGTATGCATTGGATAGGCTGTATTGCATTGTTTAGTTTAATCAAGCCTTCCAACTCTACTACCCTCAATGTCAGAAATTAGGCCAAGAGAATAAAATTCTCTTAAAGTGTATTTTGTATATGCATGCAACCTCATGGTAAAGCAAGCTGTTGAGTTGAAACGAGCGAACTGCTTTAATAATTTGTTGCTGGTGTGGTTTCTTTTAAAGCTTGAACGCCTCTTCTAGTGTTGTCTTATTGTAATAGCACTTTCGTATGTATTTGTAGGAACTATGGCTAGTTTTGATTAGCTTCCGTCCCTATACGTGTAAATATCGCCTTTCACCTGTACAGGGCTCATGTGTATAGGCATGCGAGGGGGGTATGGAGGATAGAGGCACTCCTCGTGCTCACGCGTGTCACCATGGTGACGCGATAATGCCGCTTTGCGTAGTGCAGGTTGCCATTGTTCTCTGTTGTCGTGGCAACCAGCATCCGCAGTGATAATGAGTTGCTGGATGAGGTCGATGGAGTTTTCTATCCCCCGCCCGCCCACGCGTTGCTTCCGATTTTCCTCGGATCGGATCGGCGGAGAGCGGATTGAAGAGTCGGCGATAGTCTGGAGCACGACATTTGCCGCCAATGATCTCCCTTGATAACGGTGATGGGGTTGCCATGGCAACGGGGTGGGGATGCTGATGGTAATGGTGGTGATGATGAGTGCGTTTGCACCGTTGGGGGAAAAAATGGGAGGGAAAGTTGTATAGGTGGGTGGAAGAATCGAGGCGTCGACAAGTGCCTTCGTCGCGCATACATGGTATGCACGCAATATCGTTGTTGTTGTCATTTAAGGTAAACGTGGAGGGGGAGAGTGAGAAGAATTATAAAATCGTTTCTGCCCACGTGGATATGCGGTTTGTTACAATTAAAAAAAAAAGTCGAAGTAAGCTTTAAGTGAAAAAAAAACTGGAGTGAAGGAACGGGTCGGATTAGAAATCGAAATCTGGTCGCTCGTTGTTTTTCAATGTCCTTTTCAACTCGTCCCTTTTTCATTGAATCCAAAACCGGTGGCGTAGAAACACCAGCTGTTCGACATCATTATATAAGTCTTTCAGACGATCGGGTTGGCAAGAAAAGGAAGAAGAAGGGGGGAACCTTAAGCCTATTCGCGATGAAATGCAGAACCTCAGTAACCGACCGACAGCTCCGAAATATGAGCGGATGGACGGATGACGATGGGCTGATGAACACCAGTATGGTTTTAACACGAGCTGCAGGTTGTTTTGAAATAAAAATGGGCGAATATTTTTGCGTGGGTGGATAAATAGACAAAAAATTTGAATGGGACCGTCTATTTTTGATGAACATCTCCCTCGACGCCTATGGATTACATAATAAAAGAGTCAGTGCTTAACGTTGGCATAGTTTTTGCTGTTATTCATACATTCTTAGCCCTTGGATTATTTAAACTTGAAAAATGTACAAACATGTAATTTACTAAGCTCCGCTTAGCTCTTCCACACGACAGCGAAGTTATTTATTAAATTCTCTTTTGACCTACATATGCATGCACAGATTGCTCTGTAGTGATTTGCTCCATGTATTAAAATTTGCAATTAATCAATTAGGACGGCCTCTACTCTACCTTCCACCTATCTTTCTAGATTATTCTATGTAATTTCATAATTTCCCTTTTGGTTTTCGATTATTGTTGTTGATAATTAATTTACAACCATTTTAAAGAGACCATACGAATAGCGCTCAAAGTTTCCCTCTGCATTTGAACAATTTTTCTGCAATATTTTTTGTTTAATCGAACATTTAGAAGACGTATACTTGACTTGTACAAATTTACTTTAGAATGAACAATTTTTTTTTTTAAAAAATAAATTGAAAATTTCGTTTATTCTGATTATTCGAGTTTTCAGATGTCTGATGTTAGGAAGCTTTTTTCTCATGTTTTGGTGTTCGTTTGTAAGCCTTCTAAAATATTGGATTGTTATTATTTATTCTTAAACACATAGTTCGGTCAAACAAAAATGCTACAAAAAACATGTTTTGGGTGGTTGTTGTGGCCAATTTGAGATCTAACCAAGAGCTTAGGAATTGTCCAAATGCCGTCAGGTGCTCAAAGAATCGCTGTCTTTTGTATGGAAATGTTAAGTTAGTTCAATTTCGTGAATCATGTTGTGAACATTTTCGAAATCGGTCAATTAATCCAATAGTCATTGGTGCCATTTTCGTTTATTTTTTCCATAATCGAGTAATTTCAATGGCCAAGTCATGGTATTTAGTCTTTTTATTTCTTGTCCTTTCTCTCATACGCGTGTATTACCGGCTATTGCCACATCTGTTATGTAGACTTTCTGTTCTTTATGATCATTATGTCGTGTCTACTATAGTCCAACTGGCGGTCGGTTTGTAAGCTGAAGTCACGTAAAATTTTCGCATTTTTGTAGTCTACAGTGTTTTCGGTTTTGTAGTTCCACCGGTCTTCTTGCGGCCTTTTCTGTCATTTCAAGTCAGTTATTATTAATGTTATTATTTTTGAGTTATTTATTTATTTATTTATTTATTTATTTATTTATTTATTACATTGATCCTGGTCGAATACTGTATTATTCACAGTTTTCGAATTACAATATAGGTTGAAAGATTACAATAATAACAATAACAACAATAATAATAGAATATCGGGTGATCCAAAAGTGTGTTAAATTTTTTTACATTTTTTCATGAAACTTTGTATAACAATTCTTCGATAACAATTTGTGTTTTATGATACATCGGTTACGGATTCAATGTGTTTGCCTTCTCTGGCAACACAAATTGCAGCTCGGCGGCACACGTGTGCCATAATGTCATGGTAAGTCTGAATTGGTATGGCGGCAATTGCATCGTTAATCTTCTGCTCCAGCTCTACCAGAGTTCCGCACTTTTCACGACACACCACCTCCTTTAGATATCCCCAAAGCCAGAAATCCAATGTTTTGCTAAAGAATTTGCCACGGTAAAACAATTATTAGTTTCATGAAAAAATAATGTAACACACTTTTGGATCACCCGATATAATACATTGCTGTCATATGTATGTAAAATCCAGGTTAATTTCAGAATAGTTTCAAAGATTTATTCTTAGCAATACAAAGAATTGTTTAAAGAAAGTCTAGGCTTATATAACAATGTAAGTTTCAGATAGTAAAAAGGGGATTCGTGTTAGTAAGTGGATTGTTGGTTTAAAAGGGAGTTTTTTCAGTAATTTCTTGAAAGTTGAGCTTGTAAGGGATGAACGAACTTGTTCCGGTAAACTATTCCATCATTTATTTAATGCCAGCATATGAGACGCAACGCTGTTGGTAGTTACTCCTAATAGATGGTAGTCGAATTAAGTTTGTTTGTCGGGTAGAGTAGGAGTGTATTTGCTGGCGAGCCATTTCCGAAGGTGTAGTAAGAATTAGACGATGATTATTAATTTTGTAGACGAATGAGCATAATTGAATTATGTAGATTTGGTAGATAGTCGACTAAAATGATATGAAACGAAATCACAGTTATTTTTGTGTAAATAATTAACGGAAGACGTAGTATAAATATTGAGGATCTGAATAAGGCGTCAATGTTATTAGGTATATTGTAGTTCATTAGAGGATAAAATAGTTGTTTTAATATAAATATCTTTATTTAAAAACCTGAAATGAATAGAAAAATTTAAAACATTTGTCATAAAACATGGCTTGTCTTGATTGAATAGCATCTTGAGGTACCAGTTTCGATTAAAGAATTATGATAATATAATGTATGAACTTGATATTGAAATATTTTCCAATGGTAATAAGTGTTAATTATTTTATTAAAAAAATGTTGTTCATTTAAGGCACATCGTATTTTGTGACAAATGTTTGTTTTCTGTTTCCTGCTTAGTTGAGGCGTTTTCATTTTTAATTCCGTTTATATTATGCTCTTGTACGTATATGTGAAATGACTTTTAGATTAGTCAAAAATTAATGGCTTTACAGGGCTTTAAACTTTTTTCGAAATTCGAAAAAACGTTAAATTTCCAGTTAAAATAAGGATCATGTTCTAATTTCTTTTCTTTCAGGTTAATTAAAGCCCATTTGACGTATAATTAAGGTGGGATTTGTAACCTGGATGCAGCATCGTTAAATTAGATTCTTCCCTCTTTTAGTTTATATATTATAAGAGCATTCCAGAAGAGATCACTTTAAAATTTAAAAAACGTTTTCACGAGCAGAGAGCCATTTTTCTAATTTGGTCAGTGGAAGTGCCGCCTTTCTTTCTTCTCTTCGATTTGGGACTGGTCGTCATTTACGATTGTGCATGTTCATTAAGAATCGTTCGTAGATTTTAAAGCCATTAGAAAATGAATAAATTAAAAGGGATAATTTCATCTTATATCCACGGAAATTTTCGTTAATTATGAAGGGGGAAAAGAAATTAAACCTTTTTTTTTTTAATTCGTTCTCTCTTAGCCATTGATGATTTGTCTAAAGTTGATGATTGCGTTTTCCCACTCCCGACGGAGGGAATGAATTTGGGCTTGAAAATTAGGACTTTCATTTCTCCCTTATTATTCCTTCTGTATATACCTGGTGGGAATAAGGAATGAATTCCTCGTTATTAACGGGAGAAATGAACTTTCGTGGCTTTTGAATGTTTGTTTTATTTCCCTAGCTTCAGATTGGAGGGCGAAAACGAAATCGCACCTCGTTCCATCATTGGAGAACTCACTACCAAAAGATCTTAGTATCGAACTGTGTGTGATTCGAAACGCAATTTGAATACGGTGTTAAACCGAGGTCGTTTCGAAGAGGCTGCTGCTCGAAATTGAAAACAGAAACGGCTTTAAGACTTACCATAAGATTAAAGAAATCAGATCTCCTGGTACGTCTTAAAGGTTGTGGGTTTGAGTTATGCATGTCTTTTAAAATTTCGGTGTCGTATAGCTAAATCTTTGTACAATTTTAGCATCTTTCAATTTCAATAAGCCTTACTTAAATAATTCATAATATTTTGGCAAACGGACGATGTTGATATAAATTATTCCGTGCTTGCGCTCTTTGAACATTCCTACCTTTAAGAGTGATATAAATTTTTAATTAGAGATTTTCACCTCGAATCCACGTTTTTAATTTCCTTTCCTTTTTTATTTGAAGGCACTTTTGTCGCCGCTTTTTATGCCCACAAAGTCTCTCTCTCTCTCTCTTTTTTTCTTTATTTTTCTGTTGCCATTGGGATTGGCGTTTCTTGGACCCGACAGAAGACGACGACGACGACGAAGTAATAAGATTTTCTCAAACGTTTCTTGGCTTCGGTGCCTATTTCCCCTTAATCCTTTAATACACAATCTTGATTCGCATTGAATTGCAGCCTCACTTTCTTTTTAACGTGATTTAAACGTTTAAGGGGAAATTTTTAACGTGATTTATAAAGAGAAGTCGTCACATTTTTATGGCATCCGTAAAAAGGTTTTTTATTTTTTTTTCCTTTTCTTTTTTCTTAAGTATTTAGGAATTGACATCGACGAAATCGTATCGCATTTAGCACATCTCAGGGAAGCTTAATCTTATTAAATGTTGAATTTTTTTCCTCCCTTTATTTGAAATTCTCCGTCTTTAGAATCTCTGGCGAAAATTCAAATGAGCACGAAGTGAATTGCATCCAATCGTTAACTATTAAAAAAAAATGAATGAAAATTTGAACGAGATTGCTCTTCAATTTATTTTTATTTTGGTGCATGAATGAAGATGTTTGAATTCTTATAAATTTTCATTTTGCCGAGTCTTACGTGCTATTGAAGACAAGCTTAGATAATCCTTTTATAGCTTTCTCGTGTTTCTTATTATTTTTGAGGTCTTATTAAAAATCTTTTTGTATATGTATATTGTATCGATAAGATTTCTTTGTTTAATAAGAAACGGCGACGACATTATTGTGCTTCGTAAAGAAAAGCCGAAACCTGTTTGCTATTGAAGACGATTCTCATTAATTCACTGTTTAAAGAGATTACAGTCAATTAAGCTTCTTGTATGCTTGAAAGGCTCGCCTTTCTTCAATTTGATTAATTTTTTAAATAAATAGATTGGGTACAATTTTTCTGAAAGCTTTTGGTGCCATTAATCTTGAGGTGTATTTTAAGCAAAACAAATAAATAGAAACCTGACTAAATGACTGCTTTTCCCTTTCCCCCTATCCTTGTCATTAGAAAAAGTTGACTTGTCTTCAGCTTAATCACTGCTAAGAAAATAATGGGGGGGATAACAGAAATCGGAATCGTTGGTTGTGTGCTCTCTTGAAGGAGATAATTGTACGGTGGGGAGAGTTGGCTGCGAAAATTTCCTACGGTTGGAGAGGCGTCGGTTTGCCTTTTTTGGCCTCCGTTTTTTTGTGGAAGGACCGTTGTTGGAATAATTTTTCGCTTCATTATTACTTATCGTATTGCTTTCTAATTGGTGTGAAAACATTTTTCGCTCTTCAAAGTGAATTTGATGCTCTCCTTGAAGAGAGAGAGGCTTTGCGGCATTGAGTAGTGCAACCTTAAAGACGAAGGCTGCCATCTCGAATTCCCGAGTTAGGAAAGAAACCCTGAGCAATTATGAGAGTGAATGCTCATCATTGGAGAGAAAGGGTTAGAAGAGAAGAAGGAAGGAAGGAAGAGTTGCCTAAGTCCACATGACGTTTGACGCTCTGGTGATCGATGGTTGAGCGCCGCTGACGCCGATCTATGACCGCGTGTAACAGTAACAAATTGCAGTGGCCGCCATCCTCCCAGAAGACGGTTGCCATGGCGGCGATGGATTTTCTTTTCCCTTTTCCTCTCTTCATATGCATGAGCTCGACTCGGCTCTTATCAGCTGTTGATTCGGCAGGTAGGAGCAGACAATGCGCCTTCAATGAGATGCGATGGGCGAATGGGATCGGCACCACCCGATTGGCACCGCCGTCGCCGTTCTCCTCCTCGTTCGTCGCCGTTCTTCGGTCACCCCCCCCCCCTCTTCTCCTCCTTTTGCAGATGGCCAACAAACGAAGAAGCGACAAGAATTAGTCAAAAGCAAATGGCCGCCGGAAAAGAGAAGAGACAGAGAGATGCTTGTTTCGCTCCCCAACCCATCCAACCATCCAACCCCCTTCTCCGTACTTTCTAAAACCTTTCTTTCGATCGTTATTGTTGATTCTACGGGTTTTCAACCAACCCTCCCTTTTCCTTCCTTCATACCCCCACCCCGCTTTTCTTCTTCCTTCGAAAGTTTTCCTCGTTATCTTCGAGTCTCTCGGCGAAGTTTACTTTATTAATGATTTGTTTCTCCTTCGTCTTATCTTCGCCAACGGTAATTAAATCGCAAAATTAGACCTCAATAAACTCCATTTTCTCCGTTACTGAGAAATTTAGATAAAAGATACCATTATACAAAAGTAAGACCTTGAATGGAAGCCACCATCTCCGCCATTCAATATTCATGTAAATTTTCAATCATCCCTTGCCATGTTGGTGCATCCAACACAAAACGTCTTCCTTCGTTTGCCTAACAAAAGCGTAGATTTCCTTCCTTCCTTCCTTCCTTGCAACCCGCTGTTTTTGTTTTCCAAACTCATTGGGAAAAGTTTTGTCGAAGTTTTGAAAAGTTTTTCGCAGCCTCTTTTATCGGACTGATTCTCATTGGAGTTTTCGTGAGTCTTTCTCAAAGCACTCTTCCCTTTGCATTGTACGCCGAATTGATTAAAGACTCGGTACGCCATCGAAATTTTGAAGGAAATATCTGTTACTTGTGAATTTAAATGACCACCTTTATGCTTTTACTAACTTATTCTCTTTAAAGAAAGAGGACATACGCATGTTTAAGATTAATATTCCGAAAGTGTTATTTATAGCTGTATATGGTAACAGTGCCAATTACAGGTTTTTTAAATACATTTTTTCAAGTGCTTTGTGTAGAACTTTTGATTTGTGCATCATTGTAAATTCTAGAACAGAATTGCAGTAAATTTAATTTCTGTAATGTACGTCTTCATTTTGTACTATATAGTTTTTGAGGTTGAAGTACAGATTCAAGCATGTTTGTTCTAGTCGTTCTTCTTATTCGAAATCAGAAACTTAATATATAAATTTTAATACACACTAATGTTCTTTTAACAATTATCATCCAGTAGAGTTCTATCAACAAAGCTATTTATTTTTGAATCTATGATAATACAAAGGGATTATGTATATACATTTCAAAAAAGGAGAAATCTGTATAAAAGTCGTGATACTAAATATATAAAGACATCAAGGAATGACTTAAGACAACTTTGACTTCTACAATTACAGCAGGTGCTCAAAGGGGTTTACCTAACCTAACCTTCTGATTTAGGCGAACTACTGCTTGACCTATCCCTGCCGTTTCAAATTCTTCCCGAAGATAGCTGGTTTTTTTACGATACAGCATATTTTATAGGATTCCTCATAGGTAGAAATCCAAGAGTGTTAAATCATAAAAAAAAATCCATAAATAAATCTAGTAAGTGCGCATAAATTTCTATTGAGCCCCTCTGTATATGTTATTCGGTACATGATGAAAAAGGTTCATTCACCAAAATTTTCTACTTGTTCAAAAATTTATAAAACGTGCTATTTATAAAACAGTACATTAGTTTTGTTGACTGCAGGATAATATTTGTTATATGACTAATTTCAGGGACCCACTTTAGACAATCATGTCAGTTGTTTTTCTACAAAATATTGGTCTTTATCAGTCCTGCTAGCAAGGTTTAAGCGAACAATGCCATCATGTTTCCCTGATACGATGATGAAACATTTTCTGATGAAGGTAAAAAGAAACAAATTGCCTCAGCAAAAGCTCAATATACTCAAATACACACTAGTGACGTATAGTTTGAAAATAGTTGCATATTTTCGTGTTACAGTGGAAGCCACAAAGCGAGGCTTCCACCAATATATGAAGGAGCAGGTGAAATACAAACTGTCCTAATCATAACTATAAGACAATCAAAGAGAGGAAACTCCTTGCCTGTAATTAGATAGTCATTAAACTCTTACTTAATTGAAATTTAATCATTTTGTATGAATCTAATCTTCATGTTTTTTTTCTGGTAATCATAGTTATCAAATATCACTTGAAAAATTGTTACGTGATACTTGATTGCATATTTGGAATCACCGCCTTAAATAGCATAAAACAGTGAAAATATCTAAGTCAGCTGAGGAAATTTTTTCCAGACGCATACCTGTATTATTAACACTTACCGTAAATGAATATCCCAGAATTTTCATTTAACTCTATTTTCATTAATATTTCAATAATGATAAGACGCAAACCATTAATAAAATCCAAGCGCATCACGAATAAACTCATTTTCTCTTGTTAAGCTATCCAAAAGAATAACATTTGCATAGCATCAATATCATTTACATAGACTCCTGGTGGTGCAACCAATTCATTATCGCGTCGCTGAATCGCAGTATTTTCTTCTGGGTTCACGGAATGTTCGATGAACATTTCTCATCATCATCCCCGTAACAAGAGGGATATCGATAGTCGGGGGCTGGTTGATGTCAGTGGTTGATATTTCCCTCTAATCATCCCCAGGTTGTTCATCACGATCAGTAGCCGCACTGTGTGCTTGGCCGTCCATTGATAACATTGGCAGCGGTTTATCGAGGAGGCACTCCGAGAGGGGGAGGCAAAGGTTGCTGGAAACTCTTTTACAACGGCCGGGGAGATTAAGCCGATACTGCCGGGAAACATGAGAAGCACATTAAGGGAGGAGAACGCAATACACACACACACAGACACTCACTCAATTCGCTTCTCTTCCTTTTCCTCTCTTGTTTGCAACCCGAGATTCCACTTGTGTTGACCTTTAATCAACTGGGCCCAAAAATAAACTCGACCTACAAATTCGTAAGGCCCTCAACTCTTCTTTTGTACGGCAAATGAGGTGCGCTCTTCTGTAACACTGTAGCCCTTTCGCTCAAGTGTTATTTTTGTGGTGGGCGCTTAGTAGTCATTAGTAATCACAATTAAAAACTCTGTTTTGTTTTAAACATTGTACGGAGTAAGGCTTATTGAAATGAAGAAAACTGGCTCTCGTGTGAATTGATTTTGTGAATTATAAATTAGTTCTTCCACTGTTATTCCAAATATTTGCTAGCCAAAACGATGAGGTAGACTTGAAATTTATTAATCAATATGAAATTAAAAAACTCAATCAAATTGAAAAATAAATAATTTAATGAAACACATGAATTAACTTTTCATTCATATTCATAGCAAACATAAAAATATCTTCCGTGCAAAACGATATATAAATTTTTAATTTAACAATTAATTTTAAATGTAAATTTACAATTAAGATTATGGTCATATGAATTATAGTAATTACATGTAAATTAAATAATAAAAAAAAACCCTCAGCTCTAAAAAAAATTTAATTACTGTTTTACTAGAATTTCTACAAAGAATTATTTATTTTCAGATAATTTCCTAAAATTTGAAATTATTTTTACATGATTTATTTTTAATAGAGGAAAGTGACCAAAAGCGGGCACCCATGTTGCTTTGGCATGTACTGTACAGGCAAAACTACGAAGTAAAAAAACATTGAAAACATTAAGGGTTTACCTGTGTACAATTTAAATTTTAAATAAATAAATAAAAAATGCGGAAGACATACTTAGTGAAGTTACGTTATAAGTCTCACTATTAAAAACACCATAAAATAAATCTTTTTTTTATTTTTTAATTTTTCAAAATATTACTCTCTTACTATTTCAAAATAAAATGCTCCTAAAGCGGGCCCTGTAATTTCATGAAATGAAATGGGTATTAAAAGGAGAAAATATACATTGAATGAAAGAGAATCATTTATTTCCTATAAAAACGATTATAAATAGTTAATTAAATTTTTTTAATGAAATATCAAGTGTTCAATTACTTCAACGGCATCTTACATTAAAAAAAAATAAAGGCATATTTTTTTCTTAGAAAGTCTATGTAATGTAAACATTGGATCCTACAATAGAATTCCAAGAAGATGAGAATAATAATCGTAAAAATATTAGGGATCGCTTAAGAAAAGCGTGGGAGCCTGGGTTAGGATCATCTCATGTATTTTTTTGAATTAATATTTTTTGATAACTATGCATGTTAACTACTTCAAACTTACACTGATACGTAGCTGTTATAATAAGGAATAAATATATATAACAATTAAATCGCTTACCTTCAAAATTTTGGCACATATTGTGACAACACGTGAAACCTAAGGAGCATAAAAAATTCCGATATTCACCTAACACATATATCATCATTGAAAAAGAACAGATTGAGTAAACAGCTTGGGCGCTGGTCAACCTTTCACTGCTTGCATATCATCGTAAAGGCCAGAAATTGAGGGAGCCCGCGTTTGGTCACTTTCCTCTGTTGAATTAAACAACATTTACTATACTGAATTAAATTTTGGAAAAATAAAAACGTTTATTTATACGAATTCATGAAAGCATTAGATATTTATGCCGTATGTACAGTTTAAAGAGAATCAATAAATTAATACACATTATTAATAAATTTTGATTGTATAAGTCTTTATTGCTGAGATTTTACTATTTAATTTACATTTAATTGCTTTTTTACAAATTATTTTTAGTATAATTTTTATATATTTATTAAATATATATAAAATAGTTTTTTTGGTATTAACAGATTTTTGTAGGTCGATATCTTTATTTTTAAATGAGGTATTGATATATATTTATTCTAGGTGTTAACTTATAAGATCCTTAAATTACTTGTTTTCAATTTGATTGCAGTTTTAAAGTCAATATTTTAGCCGGGTTTTTTTTTAATAAAATATTAAATAAATATTAAATAATAGCGAGGTTTTATAAATCGAATTTTTTTTTACTTGAATGAAAAGAGTCCTCAGATTTGATAAACTTATTTTTATTAAAATGAGCAGTATGGCAATGGTCTTTCTCACAGTATTTTCGTTTCGACTTTTGGGTTTGGTTTAGCATTTGATTAGTATGTTAACGTAAGTTTTAAAAGTGGAAAAAATAAAGATTTGTGATTAATTATTTACTCATAATTCAACAAATAAATACATAAAGCGATTCGCTTTGGAAAACTGAAAAACTTGTTAACAAACATCTCAAACGAAATTCACGCCTGAGAGTTGCCATTGTTTCTTAAGAATTGGCTTATCAATGTCGTCCAAATTGCTCAACTCTTGCATAATAACCATTCAACTGAAAGCTAATTGATATTTGACATTGATCTTTTAACCTTTTTTAGAGTTCGAAATTATTAAAAAGTACATTTACATACAATAACAAATTACGATTAACATGTTTCAAAAATAGCGCAGATAAACCATTCAATTCGGATTATTCTTATTTTTCTCTAATAGCTCTTTCGCTTCCTTTGTCGCCTTCTCGCGCACCTTATAAGAATGTTACGATTAATAAAAAATTTCCATAGCTGAACCCAGTTTTCAGCGACTACTTGGTCCCAGACATCAGATCAAAATCTACCAAGATCAACTGACATTGTCACTCCGGTTACAATGACGGTTTCTCAGTATTCTCATGTACAAACTCTATATTTTTTGTTTCTGGACCTAGACCGCTATCGTGTTTTACGGCACATATTAATTAAATAGATGAATTACAAAATTTGTAATTAAAATTTATCACCTAAGCCAATGGTTGCCAACCTTATTTCACTTACATACTTCTAGTAATCTATTTCCATAAATTAAAGAAATGCTGGTAAATCTCAAATGTAGTTGGACTTTGTACTAAATCGACTCGGCCCACAATTTTACACTTGGGAACACATTTCGCTTAGTAAAAAATACAGAACTAAGTAGCCTATCTGTTTGAAAACTTCTTTACCAAACTTTGTTCAGCTAAATGAAGTAAAGAAGTTTCTAAGCTGCCAGAGTGTAGTTGCTGTTATTTTTCTCGGTTGGAAATCACTGACTTTAGCGATCATATTATAAAATAATAGTCAAGTGAGAGATAAATATTTTTTGACTATAATCTTGTTATTTGTTATTTGAATTTAGATTGAAGAAAAGTGTAAATAGTTTTAATCATTCAATTTTATGTAATCGCATAGTAATTTTTTCGCACTTTAAAAGATTATTAGAGCATACTTGTAATTTTATAAAATCGTATTTACGCTATAATTCAGGATCGTTTATTTGCTGCATTTTTAGTACACTCAATAAACTCTTAGATTGGCTCGCTTATTTGCAGTTCGATTATCCTTGAAGACAAGCGTTGCCTTCCTTTCGCCATTATTAAACGAGTTTCCTTAGTGGAGCCCCCATCATCCAGTGCCATGAAATCAAATAGAATTATCTTCTCTCAATACCTAATAGCTCACAAATTAAAAACAGTTTGAAAGTCAAATTCATTTCGGAGTTTTATCTTCAGAAGCAGTTGATAGTGATTTCTATTACGAGCAGCGCCGTTTTATCTTCCTCCTCATCCTTTTTCTCCAACGAGAAGAGTCTACTTTCTCTCATGACAGTTCCAGTTGCCAGTTCCATTTTCCTCAAATGAAAGGTTTCTAACAAGGCCAGTGTTCTTTTTCTCTCTGGCTTTTATTCTTCTCCTTCGCTCTCTTCCCGTGCACGAGATAAGTCTCCTGGGAAGTCTCGCGCGAAGGAAGGCGTCCGTCACGATTCATTGGGAGGCTGATGTGAAAGTGACACATCCTTCCCTACAGGATCGTCATTTCCGGACCAGGAGTCGACTCCCCATCAACCGTCACGACGAGGCAATCGATAGGGAAGATACCCCCCTCTAACCACCCCCACCATTTTTCCCGGGGTCTACTGTCGATTAGTTGCCGCTCCATGGAATGACAGACCGAGGAGCCGCGTGTCGTTGCTTGCTCGATGGTCCGGGGGAACCCTCGAAATAAAATTTAAAAAAATGAGGAAAAAAAATTCCATGCAATATGTATGACTTAGAAATTATGATGTGTCACGAGGAGACGCGTAAATAATGCCAGCTCCTTTTGGATATAGGAAGCCATCGTTAAACCGCTGCCAATGGATAAACTATTCATTTGCATTAATAATAATGGATACCGTAACCATCTTTAATGAGATAATGTTTAGGCAATGTGATGTTTACTTAATTGATTGCTGCTCTATTATTCATTGACGTGATCAACGACGATATTAGGTCTCAGCCTTACCAAATGAATGGCTTAGCTTAATGATATTCCCTGTTGGATAGAAATTCTATGCGTTAAAGGCGCACTACCTATGCAAACGTTGCTATCTATAAGGTAAATTACAGAATAAGAAATTATTTCTCTGCATATGTGTCATTCCGCAAACAGCATAACATACCTAACAAAAAATCTACGATCACATATAGCCGACGAAGATTTACACGACCGCACAACAAATTTGGAAGTCTATGAGAAAATTTTATTGTTTGTAAATATAAACAATGGAAAGAATTGTCAAATCATGATGCATGGATACCTAATTCATAACTACCCAGAAGGATCTTCAGATCTACCTAGAAAAGTCGAAAATCTTATTGAAAGAGTTTATAGAATAAGTTCCCAGAATCCCAGTCTTCCTCACAAACGGTTCTATAGATATTATAAAGTTTTATTATTATATATGGAGTGCCTGTAGGTATGAAGGTAGATGTCAAAGTTAATATTATCTACCAAACTAATTATGCACATGTTATTAACATTAGATGCATTATTCGCGCATTCCTCTCATTCCGATTACGCCTTTGCGCTCTTTCCCTTTAACCTAATGCTTACTCTTCAAAAATTGATTATATTGGATTGTTCGTTCACTACTAATAGTATTGTCGTTTTAAGGAGCTTATGTAATACTAAATGCATGTTTTTCCTCCCTCTTTAAACATTCCTCACATTAGATTATTACCAAGGGACTTAACGATTCCGTTCAAGCGTATTACCAATAATTAGCTGTATACAATTGCCATTGGAGTTATCGTCCAATAGGTTTAATGAACCATCATGTAATAGCTTTAAAATTTTGAAATCTTGTTAATTTCCAGTTCCAAAGAGTTGACGATCGTTGTTATTGATGTTTCCTTAGCTTTATCTTAACTAATATGGTCTTTAATAATTTCTAAAGGAAAATTAGGGAACAAATCGCATTGAATAGTAGTGATAAGTTTCTGGTAATGAGTGGTAAAGATAGTTTTCTCTAAAAATGTTTGCATAGTAAAACTAACTTATGTACACTGTTATTACATGGCTTTATTGTTTATTTTATGCGGTATAACTATACATTTTAAAATATTAAGTCATCAAAGTCCTGAAATGCGAATGTTGACTAATTGCTCGAATTGCCCTACGCTTCATTTCATTATAATGGTCGAAATGCAAGCATTGGCCTTGTAAGATTGATAATGTCGCCAATTGGACAATTTTGACAAAAATGAATGATCACCAAACGTGATAAGCACGATCTATTATTAGCTAATATTTGTATAGACTCTAACAAATCAACATAGAATCGGCGTAATGTGTTACGGGGATCAAGTGTTGATTTAAAGGGAATTACAGGATTAACAGGGGTTAACAGGGGTTAACAAGATAACAAAGACGTTTCACATACGTTTTGATTTTTCTATTTTGTTTTTACCCTTAAAGAGAACGTTGAGTTTATAATGGCGAAGGAATTCAATCTCTTCCGCCTTAGTAGAATTACTCATCGCAAAATCGATGCCAAATGCAAAGTCTGGGGAACTATTCCTCATTTATTATTAACTTCACGTGTTTGTTTGTGTTCACGTTCACTGCATTATTGATTAGGCAAATTAATCAAGTGTAATGCTGTATTGGATGCTCTACAGTTTATTGATTTTATAATCCCATCAAAATTTCTTTTTTTCTCTTTCCTTCTATTCAGCAACTATGAATTCATTACGCGTTATGAAGACATGTATAAACGAGATCAATATGCGCAGCTAACAATAGAGTATTCCTCTAAAAATTCATATAATCACAACTTAGAAAATGAAAAAAAATTCGCTTGAAAAGAAATTCGATGTTTGCAAAACTAATGGCTTTTTCTGAATCTGCTTATATTCCGTGAGGTTGACTTGGCAAACGGCCGTCGGCGAATGACTTTTTGGAAAGAAAAAGGGAAATTATCCATGTATGAGGTGTTGTTGGGTGGGAAGGGGGTTTTCGAGTCGAGAGCAATTTTCCTTGTGAGATGTCAGCAGTTAATTCCGACGAACATCCATCCCCCTGAGTATCCACCTTTATTATGACAGAAGAATACGCCTTGAATTTGAAAGAGGCCCCTTCTCCCCAAGAGTTATTTCTACATGGGGGGTAATCTAATCTCAAATACATTATGGGTCTTTCAAAATTGACTTTTATTTTATAGGCCTTCGTATATATGATTCTTGATCTTTGTTCTTGTAGTCCCAAAGCAGGTTATGCCATTTTTTTTGTAGGATCTCATTGCGGGTTGATGGAATATATTGAATGGTGTTGGCGGGAGTATTTGTGAAGTGAATATAGTTCAAGAGGACTGAATGAATAGGATTGACGATTGGCCAAGCAGGCTCTAGGGACTTTAATACCAGAAAGCTGGACATGACGCTTTTTTTTGTGAAAACTGAATATTATTAAAACTGCCATTTTTATCTTCAGTTGATTTCACTTTATCAGTGATTCATGAAAATCAGGCGGAAAGTCCAAATAGCTTGTGTGATCATACTTTAATGTGAAAAGCTTGTGTTAATGTGAAAGGCGGATTGTTGTGCAAGTCTTTATTATTTATAAAGCACTCTCATGGACTCAAGTAGCCTATTAATTAGTAGACTCTAGCAATTCTCTATTAATAAGATAGATTTTTGTCTGTCTTATAAAATAGGTACAGATATTTATATAATATAATTTATTATAATATAAAGGACTCCTTCTAAGTTCTAAGGGTAACTCGTTTCATATGGGGATAACATCAGAAAGGAAGGGTTTTTCTTATCCGTTTAGAATTACTGTAAGGAACCTGCATCTTTAGACTTCATGAAAATCTATAAGCATCATCAATATTTATTCATTCCCGTATAAATGCAAGATTTTTAGAATTCTTTATCAAACTAGCAAGTTCACTTAGCACTCCTATTTTTCTTACGGTACTCAATATTTGGCCACAGCTATAGACCTTTTTACCGAAAACTTTGGCCACAGCGGCGCTGTTGTCGTTTGGTACTATTTGTTCGAGTGTAATGGCGGCAGGCATTGCTTTACCCAATAAAGAGTTGAGTTTTCACCTGTTTACCGCAAACTTTGCCCACCGCGACGCTGTTCTTGTCGATTAATGTTTGATCGAGTGTAATGGCGGCGCCCATTGATTACCAAATAAAAAGGTCTATTGGTCGCAGTAGCAGTTAATGGACTCGTATTTACCAATTTAAAAGCTGTTCATATCTCTTATTATGAGCTTCTTCAGACTTTTATAAATTAGATTTTAGCACTGTTGCTGTTTTGAGGATATTGTGGTATATAGTTGAGGAATCAACGCTGTGGATTTAAAGCTAGGTGCTGATTTAATGAAAGGGTTAAATTTGTTTTTCTTTCGCAGTCAAATCACCAAATGTCTGCATGTTTCCGATATATCAAAATGTTTCAATGCACAAAATTCAGAAAATTAATATGCGTAAAAAAAAGTTATTATTTGCAGATTTTAAGGAGTGCAGCGCATGCTGACTTACTAAATATGTCCACAGTGAAAACCAATGGAGAATATTATTTTAACGATTTGACCTATACAGAAATACTGGTAGCCATTATGTCGAATCCTATTAATGGGTATTTAGGATTAAATTATTTATAATTTCATTACTTCATTAAAATGGTACCTTACTTTATGCAAATCTACGTTTGAAAGAGGTAGTTAGTTGGTTCGCAAGTTTATTGGAAATGTACGTAGGAATACCTAAGAATGTAATGTGCTATATAATTTGAGCATTTTTAAATAAGCATGCACATTCATAGCTTTCATTTTTAGTCCACACAATCGTTTATTTTCTGTAGCCATAACTTGACGTTCCTGAAAAGTCCATTTTGACCATTGACTCCGTAACATGGCAGCAGTTCGCCAGGTTACCTTCGTTGAATAGATTGAAATTAAAACGTTTGCGAAAAGTTCAGTTTGGCGGATGTGTTTTAAGAATGAATGGTTCGCATTCAGTCATCGCCATTGACTTTAGGCGAGCGTTGACTTTATCTGATCGAAAAACCGTTTCCCAACAAATGCGAAAGGAAGGCGGCTTTCGTGATGATCATTTGCGGGGCACAAGGCGACGAAGGATTGGGTGGCTCGGTTGACTATGGTGGCGGCTGCTCACTTCTCTACTGTGAATTTGGAAACATTATTTCAACAGCAGCAACAGAACATAAACAAGTTTTAACGGCTCGCAACGAAAATGGCTCACCGAAAATGCCATCGCTTGTTTCCTATTGAATTATGCATTGAAACGGAGCGCTGGTGAAAAGTGGGGTGAGGAGATGGCGGTGGGGAGTGCACGTGTCTTATTGCCTGTACTTCACGTGCGATTTTCGAAACAAACCCCCTCCTTTTGTCTCGGGTAATGAAGACGGGCATTTTCGCTGCTCCCCTAATTAAAGCGAATTAAACCTCGATGTTGGGTTTCGGTTTCGCATTCTCCATTGTGATCGGGTTGACGGCGGCGGCGCTGAAGGAAAACGCTTCGCAACACGTCGTCATTGCCGACAAAAATGTGCCCCCCTCCATTGTTCTGTTGTGATAGTGAGAGAAGGGGGAAACACTCCGCCGCCGCGATTTATCCCTTTCTGTTCACAAGTGGAACGCGACAGCAATTTAAGTTATGCGAGTTGGAATGATTTCAAATCCCATACAGAATTAGAATTACGTCACATAAAGCATTATTTAATCAGGCGCGATTACGGGAAACTGCTTCAGTCTGTGAACTCTTGCTCTGTACGTGAACGTCCAATAGAGGTCCAGACAAACCGTTTGATGGGAAAATTTATACACACACCCGTTTCCCCCCTTGTCTTTTGTCACTTTGGCGCCAGTTTGTTCCGTTGCCATTGAAAAATCAATAGTCGAAAACACTTTATGGTTTTACGATTTACATTCTCGCAACGGACCGTGGCACGTGTTTCCGGTACAACTTTAACGGGTGTACTCAGATATTAAATGAAATTATTTAAACTAAAGGTAGTCCACATCGAGCATTCAATTCGTTTTAAATCCAATGAAACGCAGCTACATTTATATTTGGCCCGGAATCAATTGAATTACATCCTTGCAAGCGTTTCCGAGATGCATTCTTAATGGGAACTGAATTAAATTCAAATGATGTTATTAAAAAATAACCCTAATGTATTAACTTGCGACAAATCGCTTTGTGTAATCCGTTTCGCGATGTCATTATTAATATTGAGGCGAAGTCCGTGCAATGCATAATTAAATGCAACGAGTAATGCCGGTTGAGGAGTATGTGCTTCATTTAATGGATTTAGCTTGAAATACTTATTTGCATTTTAAGCAAACAGAAATTAAATTAAAAGTTCTAAGTAAAGGTTATGTTAATATCATTGAGTTTACGCAGGGGCATCTTCTGTGAAACTAATGAAGTTTAGTATACAAGAACCCCTGATTTGGAGGGGCCCCAGAAGCCACTTTCGCCAATAAATTAATTTTATTTCAAGTTATTTTCCAAATTTCATATCACATCTGTGTTTATTGTTTGTAGAGTTTGTGCCAATCTGTCTTTGTTGATGTATTTGTATTAAGTGCTCTCCCATATAGCACAGTTATCTCTAGGGTATATACAGGGTGTTGCAGATAACTATAGGTCAGTATAACGGGAAGCCTACCAGCTCTATTGCAGGGGCCGGCTCGACATCAAATAATAATTGGGTAATTTTATCAAAAACATGACAGTTTTGACGTTCACCCCGCCCCCCCCCCCCCTCCCCGACTATGGAAACTGCTGGCTGCTGCAAGCCACTTTCATCTCCCTCCATTCTGCCAATCGACCTAGCTGGCCCCTACAATCGAGCGGGTAGGCTTCCCGTTATAATGCCCTGTAGTTATCTGCAACACCCTGTACATCAAATATCCAATATCTCGGATGGATCATCTAAAAAGTATTTAGAGACATCTGCTAGAATTCCTCTGGAAATTATTATTATTATTATTATTATTATTATTATTATTATTAATGTCTTATGTACCATATCAATCCTTATTGCCCTATTTACATTAGAAAAATGATGTATAATTCGTTATTTGAATCACGTATTCGTTATGGCTTATTATTATATAAATTTGGAATAGAGTTTAAAGATATTATTAACATACAAAATAAAATCATTAAACAAATAACATATGGCACTAAATTACGAGAACATCCAATAAATCTTCAATATAAGGTATTAAAAATTTTAAAAATCGAAACTTTATTTGAATATATGGTTTTCACACAAAATTATTTTTCGAAAAATTACTTAAAACATAAAAAACAAGAATATTCTTTAAGGAAGAATATAAATTTTGACATACCCCAGATTTTTAATAATTTTGGAAAGCGAGAAAGGCAATTTTATGTTCCATACTTATTTAATAATGTACCAGAATGGATGCTAAATTTAACATCTTTTAATTTAATTAAGTCTAGTTTTTTATATTGGAAAAACACAAAATGTAAGCTCAAAATTGGATAAAAGAAGATTTACGAAAAATGTTTTCCGTTATATATTAAATGGAATAATATATATTTGTTTAAAAATTGTATATACTTATGTAGACCCGTTTTTTATATCCATACAAGCCCAGAAAGCGCTTCGGATTTGGGTTTCGAAATTGACCTTTAGAAATATTATAGGAAAGAATTGATTATCTTATCGGTGTAAAAAATCGTTGTAAAAAGTAAATTTAAATTTTGTAAACGATTCTTGTAAATTTCGTGAAAATTATCTTGACTCAAATGGAATAAAAATTTTAGAATAAAGTCAGAATTTTAGAATAAAAAAAATTTAATTTTTACTAAATAAAAATTTCCTGTATGTGAACAAAAACTTAATTAAATCTAGCTTTTTCTATTGGAAGGGGTATGTAAAACAGATGAATGTAAAGTGATTGTATGCTTGGATGTATATAATTTTCATGAAAAGGTTTTCTTTCTTATATCGATTTTTGAAATTGATTGTAGATTATTGTACGTTTATGATATTATTTTATAATATAATTGGCTTGTCTATAGGCCCTTATTTTTTCCATACAAGCCCTGATGGGGCTTCGGAATGTTTATTTGAAATGATTTTTAATTTGTCCTTTTAAATCGGATGATTGTAATATAATGTATATCTATCTATATATATAAAGAAGGATGTTTGTGGGTCTGTGCGTCTGTGGGTCTGTGGGTGGGTCTGTGTGTACGTTTTTTATACAAATCTACAGTTTTATTCCGATCTTGATGAAATTTCGCATACATGACCTTCAAAGCATGAGGAAGGTCACTGTCTACTTCAGATTTCGAAAAAATAATAATTATTGATAAAAAATCGATATTCATGGTTATGGCAGGGGATATTAATGAGAAATATCGCATGACCAACAATGCAAGACAAAGTTTTTGCAACAATGGTATCAACACGCAATTCACAAACACTCTGCACGGACCAACAATATATATCTCATGACCAACAATGCAAATAAAAGTTTGTGCAACAATAGGTATCAACAATGGTTTCAACACGCAATTCACCAATAACAATGAGCTCAAAATGATGATGCAATGATAAAGCAATCCTTTCCAAGAATTATAACAATGAACATAAAATGATGATGCAATATGGATAAGTTTCAATTTGTAACAATGCATAGAATTCCTGTTATTCAGGTTTTTCTTAGAAAAGAGAGTTCTTAGTACTTAACAATTTCTTGAAAATCTTTAAAAATGATCAGTAGCTGGAGATAATGAAGAGTTAGCAGACTATTGAGAAAGAGTGGAAAGACGACAGAGAAAGCAAACCTTTAGCTCCGTGCTGTATTGAGCAAATGGGAAGCAAGTAAATAGAAGAATTGGCGACCGCTAGACTACCCAAAGTGATGAAAGGCCAAAGTTTGCTTCAACACAGCGAGAGAAGAGTGGAAATTGCAACAACATCAAGTGTAGATCTGAAGTAAGATTATCTGAGTAAGAAATTATTGGAGCAGTCCATCCATTTTGAGCCTTTAAAAAGATTTTTTTCGAATTTTTATTAAGAATTTTTACTGTATTAATTCTAAGCATTTTCATGTGTTTATTTTTAAGATATTGCAAAATTTATTTTAATTTTTGAGATTGTTCTGTTTACATCCCAAGTGTAATAATCCCGGGCAACGCCGGGTACCTCTTCTAGTTTAAAATAAATAAATAAATAATAATAATAATAATAATAATAATAATAATAATAATAATAATAATAATTATTATTATTATTATTATTATTAATAACTCCTAGTACGAGGACAAATATTGGCGAGATTACTCCTTCGTATAAACTTGTTACTTTGTATAATAAAATTCTTTCTCATAAAGATGTAGACATTTTTAATGACCCAACAATTCTATTTTTAAGATTTATTTGTTCCGAAATGTAATCTTTTTCTTTTGATTCCTTCTCCCGCTTGGGTTTCATCAGCTGTAGGAGCAGTTTGTATTTGCTTTTACATTCTGATCTGAATAAATTAAATTAAATTAAATTAAATTAAATTAAATTAAATTAAATAAAGCTGCTAAAAAATTTTTAAAAAATTAAATTAAATTCTTCTTCTTCTTCTTCTTCTTCTTATTATTATTATTATAAAGCACATCTTAATTGTAATAAAAGGTTTAGGTTTAGTCATAAAACCACAGTAAAATATCATGAAGAGCTGGAGATTACACTCCGTTGTTTCCATCTGCATAATAAACATCCAATTGTTTTTTAAAATGGCGACAGGAATTTTGACTTGAGGCTTCGCATTTTGCAGCCAATGTACGTATTTCCAATGGAAGATCATTCCAATATTGTATTGCATTATAGGGAAAGTGTTGATCTCTATATTTAGATGTTCTTAACGGTACTTGTATTAGTCCATATCTAATCTTTCGGCAGTTATTTCCCTCGCAAAGCCATTTTCTAACATAAGCCACCGGGTGATTATCCATTCGCAAGGCTTTGGCTAGTTCATTCACTATGCCAATCTTCCGAATACTCTCTAGTTTAGGTATTTTATACTTTATACAGATATTAGTTATTGAATCATACTTGGTTAACTCGAAGGCTGCGCGGATCACTTTATTATACTGGAAGTTAACTTTATTTGAGCTACTCCAAAACACTACACTATAGTCTAATATTGGACGTATTACAGAGCGGATAAAACCAGTTACCTCATAATTTTAAAGAAAAGGACGAATTCTTCTTATTAAATAGGTCTTAGTAATTATAGTATCAATCATGATGTTGAAAGTCATCTTTGAATCAAAAATAATTCCCAATATTTTAATTGTTTCTTTAGTTACACACTTTTTGAGGCAGTGAACACATTTGTTTTCGATTTATTCAGAGTAAGTCCTCTTTTACTATACCACTCATGCAAGTAATTAATGTCCAATCTAGATTTCTCTCTGTCCAATGGATATTATCAATAGACATCCAGTAGATATATAGTGGATGCATTGAATACGACATTTATTGGTTATCTAAAGGCGTGTGTTTTGGCTATCCTGGGGATATCCTCTGCAAATTACCGTTCGGCCTGGTTGCAAATTACTGTAGTTCAATTTCTGTTGATGGTACATGTTGGGTGGGTTGCTTCTATTTTTTTTATCATAATCTTGTGGGGAAACAATACAAAAATACGTATTTTTAGATGGTTGTTAAAATTGGTGTCCCTCCAACACTTTATTTAAAACATGCATTTGGCATTCTTAATTTTGATGCACACCATGGACTTTGAGATGTGAGATAATCCAGAACAGCAAATTTAATCAAAATCTGAAATATAGCAGTTAATTTAAAAAAGAATTGTGGTGATCTATCGTGGAAGATTAGACCACGATATTAACTACTCAGACCTCTGGTTGTGAAGAGGTCCCCGTAACAGTGAAAGTTTCAAACCACCAAAAATGTAGATCCGCCTTTGTGTTTACTGATTCCCATATTTTTGTTAACTCCCGTAAAAATCAAAATAATTGAAATATTTTAGATAGTTTATTTCAAAAATCATCCACTTTTTTTTATTTCTGCATTAAATTGGCTTCTCTCGCAGTGCATTCTTTTTTGTTTCGGCTCCTTTATTGATGTTTGTGAGCCATATGAGCCGAATTAAAATTTAGATGAACTCATTGCCGAATGGAAATAAATTCGATTAATTACCTCCGCTAGTTGATGAAATTTCGTTGTCGCAAACTTATTTTGATTTGCTGAGTCACAAACTAACTAACGATTCACTTGTATAGTTCGTTCGTAATTAGCTTTCCATCATTTATATTTTGTTATTTATTGGCGACTTCTAAATTTTGATTTTAAAATCCATTTCCATATGGCAAAGTTATTGTATTTTCGCATATTGACAGTTAGGTGAAGTCTTGATTCACGGTTGCCGTTTTAAAGGTCAAGGGGAACAAAGGTTCGATCTTTCCGAATAGGAAGCGACCTATTTACCGAGTCCAACCAGCTCTTTCAGGCGATTGATCTTCTCCATTGATTTATTTACTGTAAATGGCTACTTTATCGGTGACGTGCTATTTGTCTCTGTTGTATATCAAATATTAAATCGTCTGTCGATCTATCGAATATCGATTTTCTGCTCCCTTCCTATTGGAAAGAAGTCGCTGGGATTGCCTTATTCCCAATGGACATGTTTCAACTGCTGTACTGCGTAGAAGTGATCCTGTTTATTTTACGCTTGTGCCTGTGCTCTATGTTTATTTAAAGGGCAACACCTAAAGGCAAGAATTTATTGTAAAGGAATGCCGTTAAACATTTCATGATGTTAAACAAGACAGAAACAAATAGGTGTTGAGAGAAAATTCATTTCGCTTTTGTTTTTTATCCTTTTTTTTAACGAAACAAAGCAGCTCTCAATTCCCTTTAGAAAATTAATTAATTCCCTTAGTAGCAAAAACGCTTGGGGGAGGAGGCATATTTAATAATTTTTTTCCAGCAGGATTGCCACATAACTTCATCAACGTGCAAGTATTTCCTCCCCTAAGGAAGTCCACAGTCATATTGCGTACGCATGACATTGGATCTCATTCTCTCTCTTATATAACGTCGAAGACATTTCGTCACCTGGAGGTCTGTGTGTTTTTGCATTTACAATTTCTCCTCCTTGACGATCCCGAGTGAGAGAAAAGCATTTCCGCCATTGACAAAGACGTTTTTGCCATTGAACCCTCGATCCCAATAGAAAAGCATTTGGGTGTCCACCATAGGATTTCCTCTTCTCTACCCTTCTCTTCCCCTTTTTTTGAAGCTTGTCAAGAGAATTGCTATGTTTAAAGTGGACAGGAGAGGAGAAGAAAATAGAGGGAGAGAGGTGGGGAAAAAAGTGAAGTGAGACTTCGATTCTGGTCGAGCGAAACCGTTTTTCTGCTGCCGCCGCCGTTCTTGCTGTCTGGAGCCAAATTCGCCTGCAACCATTTTGTCTATTGTCTTTTGCAAACTTTTGAAAGCCCATCATTAATGCAGGTCTCTTCGTGTATCGGATTGTTCAATCTCCAATGGAAAGTCCCTTACTTCTAAGGTGGAGGTGAGTTTTCTCCCCCCTCCCCACCAAACCTTTTATGATTATAATTTGAGATTTCATTGAATCGAATTTATTTCTTTTTTTCTGATTTTAGATTTCTTTTTTAAAATTTAAACTTATTTTTTCGGAAGTCATTTTAAAATTAAAAACAATTTTCTTTCCTAGACGCTTTTGTTTATTAGACAAGAAAACAAAGTACAAAGAATGTCATGCAAACTCTTCAGTCACAAAAAAACCACAATAATAATCAGAAAAATAATAAAAATAAAAAATAAAAAAAATAAATCGAACTAACTGAATGCGTAAACTGGGGATACTTGCTTCTCTTAAAGACACTTTGCTCAAAAATGATTCAAGAAAACTTTTTAAGGGACGTCACATTATAATTTTAACGCTAACATAATTTTTATTGGCTCCCGATAAAGAAGGTACTCGTAATTACTATTAATTACTAATACCTTACATTATTAATTTTTTTGTTGTTTTTATTTTTTTTTGTTTTCAGTGTGATATTATCATTGCTGCAATATGCTAATTTAATGTAATACAAATGGTTTTTTGAAAGTCTTCTGACCCCCCCAGGAGACTTTGCTCCAATTTTTGGAAAAAAATACAATTAATGCAGTTAAAATTTTATGCTGATTACTTCATGTTCAGCTTTTAAAAGTCTTAAATAATTAGAATGTTTAAAGATTTCAAGTCTGTAATATGGTTCATCAGTACAGAGAATAACGTTTTTCAAAAGGGTATCAAATTGTGGAGCAAAGTAGCCCCAGTTTACAGTATTTTGGTCCTTTTATTTTTTATTTTAGTTTTATCATTTTTTGTGATTGTTATTTTGTTGTGGTTAAAGAATTAATTTACGTTTGTTCGCTTTATTGTATAGTTTTCTTTTGTTCGCTTTGTTGTACATTAATTTATTCTTCTTTTTTTTTGTTCACTTCATAAGCAACACTCATAAACCATTTTTTCTTCTTAATTCGTCCTAAAGTGTTTAATGAAATTTTCTTTATTTTTTGTAAGATTTGAAAGTTTGTAGACGATGTAAATATCATCTCCACTGTTTATATTATTTTTAAAAATAAAATTTAACAACGATACCTTCATAGTTTTACAAACAAAGCAAATTCAGACGCCCAATTTTTCGTATTAATTCAACCTATTATAAATACGAGCTGAGAATTGTAGTATTTTATTCGGTTAAAGGCATAACCGTCCCAGTTTCGCTTTTATTTGTTTATTTATTTATTTTATTTATTTATTTATTATTACGGTAAAGATGTTGCATCCAGATCTATTGCTCGGATTAACAAAATGAAATCCTCGGATTTTAACAATTGAAAATACAGGGCGGACCGAAAATAGATATACAGTATTGGTCAGGTTATGTTTAGTTTCTTACGTGCTCAAAATGTGCCTCCATCAACGTTCCTGCAAACCTGGAACTCGTCCCCGACACTGTGACACACATTTGCACTGCTCGCAAATGTCAGGGCGATCTCTTCTCTCGCTTCTTTGTCCGAGGATGTCCAGTTTTTAGTGGAGTAATAACTGAAACGGTTGCATCAGTTTAGACGTGTTGGTGGACTAGTGTCAAATGCCGATTGGTACTCTTCTACGCGCATTCTCGCCATTTTCAATTTTTACAGCATCGTTTTTAATACCTGGGGAAAAAAAAGAAAAGATGAAATAATAAAATTTAATTAATAAAATAAAAAGTATAATTGACCCGACCAGTACTGTATACGAATTTGTGGGCGTCCTATATAGCCTATTCAAAGTTAACAGAGTTTAAGAAAAATAGAAGTTTTTAGGATAGTTTTAATTAATTTTGATTAACCTTAAACTATGGCTGTCGGTATATTTGCAGTTGTTAATATAGCCACTGCGTTGATTGTAGTTAATACACCTCGTATGGTTTTAAGGGTTCTCTCAAAAGAATAGAGGATAGATCAAAGTTTTAGATTAATTCTGTAGAGATTGATGTAGTTATTGTTATAAATTTAATTGCTAAAAAAGACATTGAGGTGGGCATTTACCGCTTGAAAGGGTTGTTTAACAGGAGTCGTGGAATGAGATTGAATGATGTGGAGTTAGAAATTTCTCTTAATGTCCCAGCTTCAATCCCATATATTCCTGGGAGTATTATTTGATTCTTGTTGATTCATGTTGATGAAAAGATATGAAATCCTGGTAGAATGATTTATTTAAAATGTTCATAGTCTTTTGGCTAAGTATTTTGGTTAGTTTGTCACAATTGGAATATGCAACAATATATAGTCTCTACAAGGAAAGTCCTTTTAGAACGGCTGAACGGTGGATACTAATTTAACCCCTGTTAACGGTGAACTGAGATTTCCTTTTAATACCTTGAATAATTAGAACGATTTACCTTATAACAAGGAATCTACAAATGTGTTTATCATTATTGGTATTTTATGAGTCTTTAACGAAAACATGTAATTTGTTGTTTACAGTATTTGTGGACAAGATGGAACGCTGTTTCGTTTTACATGGATATATTATGTGTCTGTTAACCTATGACAATTCAGAATGCTTGGTAGTTCCTGAGGAGTTTTTATATTTTGTTCGTTGTCTTTGGCCTTGTATTCTTGTCTCGGTGGGATCTTACTTTAATATGAATAAATACACCAATGCTTAATAGCTTGTTTTAATCGAAAGAAATGCCCCGATACTATTTTGATTATCATTCGGTATTGATTTAGCCGTTAAAAGAAGGTCAAATATCGAATGTCGTATAAACGTCCTGAAATTACGAGTTTATGTAATTGCGAGTCCTTCAGCCGATAGGAGCAGACAGAATCAAAATTTTATTGTATTAAAAGGAAACATTTTTTTAATCGCGTTTCCCTCGCCTTTTCGTTATATAAAAGAGACAGACGGAGTGCTTTTTGCGTGTTTGTTTCTTTTTTGTTTTTTTTTTCTCAAGACGTATTGCTTCCTCCAAAGGAGCACATTAAAACATTTTTCCGCTCCATTTAGAGAAATGAAACGAAACGTTCTCTCCCGTTGGCGTCGGTCGTTCTGGGATAGTTAACTTTTCTAACGGCTTCCTTTGTCCCTTCCACTGGCAAAGAGTTGTTGGTGTGTGCTGAAGAAGGGGAGGGGGGATTATATATTTTTTCTTCCTTAGGTTCCTTCTGAGACCGTTTGCTCTCCCGCTTATTTTTGCAAAGGGGGTCCCCTTTTGTTTGGACGAGTTGCTTGCTAGAGCTCTTTTCGTTTTCGTCCGGCACAAAAGCCGCCCCCGAGTCCATTTGGGAGCCGCGAATGAGATGGATGCGTTTCCCAGACAAAACTAACCAATTGACTCTAACCGTGTGGAAAGCGACCACTTTGGGGCAATTTACCACCAATAAACAAATCGGATCTCATTTGGTGACGAGCGCTCCTCGGTGGCGACGGCGGATGGAATAGGGAGGTTAGGGGAAACTTCTCTTTTTTTAGACCAGGGCTCTGACTTTTCCTCCCGGTCGGGGCGTGATTTCGTGTAATGACGCAATGGCTGTTGGGGGCCCCTTTACCGGCTACCCCCCTCCTTACTCTTATATTAGATTGGGAGGTTTTGCAAAAGAACCAGTTGTTGGCCGAGAACAATCGCGGGAGTTCAGGGAGGGAGGTGGCCGGCGAGGGGTCAGTGGGAAGAGTGCCAAGCGGCCAAACGACGACGACGACGACGACGCCACCTCGCGTGAAACAAAGGTTAATAATGTTTGTGTGTGCGCTTAATATCGCAGCAGCGTCTCCCTCAGCAACCGTTGCCCAAACCTTTAAGGGGTCTCCTCGCAAATGACGTTTGAAAGCCGTAGGTATTGGTCCCGAGTAAGACAAAATTGGAGGCGGGGGATATTTTTTTTTGCGTTGTGCAAAAGGATAAAAAATAAAAAAAAATTAGGGAATAGAGAAAATCGGAGAGTTGGCAAAAACTTAAATGGTAATGATAAAAGTTATTTCCCTCCGGTCGAACTCTTTTGTCGGTTGGTAATCAATAGTTGGACGTTGGCATTATGGATACAATAGGGGAGAATGCAATTGGAAAATCGATAACGGTTTTTTCTTCCTTTCTGTATTCGCAATAGTTTGCATTGCAGAACGTTTCGATGGATTTTCCTCATCTGAGCAGCGACCAAGAGAAAAACTTATAGAAACATGTTTCTTAGAAGAAATTCATGGATCTATTTCTATAAAGCCCATTTAGTATTAACTGCTCATACAACGGAAAGTGTCTACTTACACTGTGTGATCAAAAAGTCTCTACCCGAGTGATTTTGATTAACTCAGAATGAACCTATACAATTTGGTGTGAAATTTCAAAGTACCTATACAATGAAATTTTTGTGTAATATTCTCGGTCTCATGGATAACAGATGAGTTAACAGAAGATATTCAAACTGTTTGTCTTCCAGTCTGCATAGCTGAAATCTGTCTTTTCGGATAAAGGAATTTTATGATCATTCTGTACAACACAATAGAAAATGCCTTGGATTCCTTGAGTATATAGAAAGAAAATTCTGTAAAGTAGAAATATATTTTACGGATTTTTGGGAGGGTTAATAGTACCAGCAAATATTTTGATAAGAAAGTTCTTAATGGTATTTAAAAGATCCTGCTTAACTTCCAGTGCGTATTATTATTATTATTATTATTATTATTATTATTATTATTATTATTAATAATAATAACTCCTAAGTCATAACTTCAGGATAATTCTCTGATATTCTGTTTGCTTTTAGAGAATTATCCTTTTTTGCTTTGATAAAGGATAGGCTCTATCCGAAACGTCAGCTCTTTATTTGATTTTTTAGTTTTATTTTGATTTTACTTATATATTTATTAATTATTTTGTTATTTGTTAATTATTATTTTATTTTTCAGTTGTATTTATTAACTATTTATTGCATTCCAGGGTTTTTGTGTCTCGTCCTTTTCTCTTATAAATATCCGTTTATGAAAATTAAAACTAATACATCCTGTTTAAGTTGTGATATATATATTATATATATTTTTATTTTTAAATGTATGTATGAAATTAAGAAAAAAATCTTCTGATCAAATAACTGTTAAGTTATTCAAATAAGGAGAATATCTGTTGGGGGGTGAGAAATGATCACCTGTTTTTAAATTCATAATTAAAAAGGTCGAAAATAAGTGATATTTTCTAAAACTATGATCTATACAATATAAAAAACGACTAATATACAATTGCTTAGCTGTTTGCATGACGTGGAACTGAAGCTCAGTAAGCTAATATATTCTCTCGAAGTAATCGCACCGCGCTCTTAGATTGAAACCGTCTGTGGCGGATGAGCATAAACTTATTCTTTACGATTGATAAGTTGACCCGGAGTGTAAAGAGAAGCGTAATGTAGCCTCCCCTCCAAAAAAAAAAAAAACCCAAAAAAATCCCTCTTTATTTCCTGCCAACCAGAATCATTGTGAGGAGATATTGGCGCCTTTTCTGTGGGGTGTTGGGAAATTTCTCCACTCAGATTTATAGCGTCTTGATTGCCTTCTCAGACGCCCATTGGATGATGCCCTTTATGGCCATCATAAACCCTGCAAAATATATAATATCGGAACGATTTCTTTTTTTTTTTATACCTCTTTATATTTTTTTCCGCTTCTCCTTCTCCTGCCATCTCTGCTTCGTTTCGAGCGGAATTATATCGACGCCGAGCGGTTGATAAAATGGATATCGAATGACGACGGAGGGAAAGAGAATAGGCGATAAGAACATGGAAAAAAAAGAAGAACGGGCAAAAAATGGTGTCTTGTGGATCCCTGATTGGTTGTGACACACAATGAGTGGGGGTGGATAGTTTGAGGGTAGTGGTTATTAAGGGATGTTACTATTAGTGAAGAACCTTGAAAAGAAGCTTTTTTCCCTCTTCTCGCTCTTAACTTCCATTGCCACCAAGGTGCGTAATTTCGATTCTCTCTCTCTCTTTCTTCCCCCCCCCCCCTCCCTCCTTACCTTTACTTACTTACCTGGCTACCCACCTGGGCTCCCTCGTGATTGCACCGTTCGCCTCCGGGTTCAGGCAGCCGGAAGCGGCGCCGCGTTAATGACAGCGCGAACGGTGCCGGGGCGGGAGCGCTCTTTTTGCGGCCGGCAACCTTGGCTCTGCGACCAGCGGAGGACCCTCGCTCTCTCTCTCTCTCTCTCTCTCTCACTCTTGCTCACTCGCTCCTTGTCCCCCTTTCTGCCTCCCTTCGTCGCTTTTTATTGTTTCTCCTTTCGAAAGGTAATATCATCGAATGTTGTGGCGTCGAAACGATGCAACAACGAGTCCGTTTAATGATTGACCTTTGACCCTGACGCCTCTCGCCTCCTTTTTGTCTCTTCGATTCAAAGCATCCAAGGACGGAGCCAACAACTTTGTCAGCAGCTTGTTGTTGTTGTTTTGTTGTTGTTGCTGCTGCTGATGTTCAGCCATCTTGGCTTCTTTTAATTTTGTCGTCTTTGCGCATTTCATCAAGTGCGATGAGCTAGGGGATATGGATGTTTCTTTTTTTGAATTTTTTTCCCCCTGACATAGTCTAATATATTTTTTTAATACTGTTTCGCGTATTCTTTTAAAAAGATCCTTATTATAACCCCTCACTTATAGTACTTTGGGAGTCCTTTCGCAACTTTTTTTTTGATAACAAGCTATGCTGTTAGAAGAGTTTTAATTAAATTCCGTGAGCTAGAGGACTTCAAGAAAATTACTAAGAAAAAACCCTACCTTACAGCGCTTTAAAGAATGAATTTTTGAGACTTATTTTTTCTCATTCATTTTTTAAATACAAAAATATCATTATTACGTTCACCATTTCGTTTAATAAAGAAGGTTCCATGATGACCTTTTACTCTTCAGATGATTTTTAAAGCCGCTCTTCGTGGTCTTTTAAGTTTGCAATAATGTACATTGTCATCATGCCAGCATCGTCAGGGGATAAATTCTTCAAAAATTAATCATCGTATGGATAATCTTGTTGGAGATCTATAAAATATTTGAATAAAATATCATGTTTGATGCGTTTTCCACAGCTGGGATTATCCCTTTCATAGTAGACATTCTGATATTAGATAAAATCGGTTTCAAGTATAAAGTGCTTCTAGTGTTTTTACAACCTAAATATCCGTTGCATCTCCCATGGATATAAAGCTACCCGTTTGAAACCCCCATTTTATGCATAATAGATGGCGTTGTTAGTGAGGACGCAATTATATGTTAATTCAACTTGGAGTTTAGTATACAACAAAAGGTATTCATAATGGAGTATTATTTAAAAATTAATTTCTTCAATATTCTGACGGCGTTTTGTAAAATTTTCAACCCCAGATTTGCCTAATAAGTCAACAATATACCGTTTAATTCAGAAATCCAGGGAACCAGATAGTGCTAATGTACAGCTAGAAATGGCAATCTATGGCCATTGGTATAACGCCATTATATTCCTTTCTTTGGTCTTATCTCAAAGTTGCTGCGTACTTAAGCATTCCGAAGACCTTAACTTATTAAAAGATAACATCCGTAACATCATTGCATCTATCCGGCCATTGCATGTTGAAATGTATTGCTGAAAATCCCTGAATGGAAAGATACAGTAAACAGATACAGTAAATAGTTCTTCTGTAGCGGATGGACCAAAACTTTTCATTAAATGTTTGTGGGTGATAGACCACAAGAGAGACATAAAATCGATTTTAGGAATAATTTTTACTTTAATATTGTTGATTAATTCAGAGAAATAAAGCGTTTTATCAAGTATACCAGTTTGGTAAGCTGTATTATAAATTGGTCAATATGATGGTAGAAAGAAAAAACAGAATCAGCACTATTGTTCATAATATGAGCTAAGTACTTAAGATGTTGGTTTCTACAGGGATTTTTTTTAATGTTTGTTTCGTTCATGGTCATAGTTCTGCTTGAATACCAATCTTTAAAAGCGACTAGATCGTTATTAGGAGCTTTACCCAAAAGCTACTTATAAGAATGCACGCTTGGTCGTTTATCCAGACGTCCGCCCTTTGCACGATAACTTGAAAACGGATTAACTCTTTCAAATTCTGTTTTCAGAAATATGAATCAAGGTCTTCGCTCGCCTGTATCAACTTTTCAGGATTTTTCATAGACCCCTTCAAGTCGAATTCACGTACTGAAACAGTAAAGAATACCAAGATAATGGCATGTCGTATAACAATCAACTCGTCAAGAATGAATACTTTGTTACTTTCTGTTTATCTTTTAAGTATTCTTAAGTAGCGAAAGAATAGAGCTACTTATTGGTTTTACAATGTCCGTCTGTCCCCTTCATAATTTCTACATTTTTTGAGGTATAAGGTTGAAATTCGGAATGTAGCTTTCAATGGGCATGTCATGTAGTTTGGTTTTGATTTGTGCACTGGGGTCGGAATTACGGGGGTGGGAGTCTGAGGGGAGAAAAGACCTATGTTGTATTTAGGTAAGTAAAGGAGTGAAATTCAGTATCCAGATTCCTCTAGGCAAGATCTACATTACTATGAAGTTTAGGCCCAATTGTTCCAGTGGGGTCCGAGATGCGGGGGTGGCAGTCACTTGGTCTTTAGAATTATGGCGACATTCGGCATGTGATATGCCATTCGATCGAAAATGGTGAGAAAGGAGGAAAGAAGATAGAGCTCTTTTACATTTTCTACATAGTATTTTCGCGACCCCCCCCTCTCCCCCCCCCCCCCCCCCCCCCCCCCCCAAAAAGTGCAGATAAAAATAAATGACCGCAAGGTCCGCTACTTGCCTTACCCTACTCGAGAGAATTAATTTCTTGTTAATAATATATGAATGTGTTTCTCCTTTACAGCTGAAGCTCCTCCTTGGAATATTTACAAGATTTTATTAACTTCTTGAATGGCTATTAATTTGGTGTAAGATATTGTCGTCTGCATAGGAAATGATTTCTAAATTAAAATTAACGAGAATATACAACCTGTGACAATAAAGTTCGATGAATGATGGCATATTGAGAGTGGATTGCTCGCTTACATGAAACAGCAGTTACTATCCTTCAAAGTAATCCCCGTCGATGGTAATGCACTTCTGGGAACGCCTGTACAAGTCCTGGAAACTCCTGGCGTAGTCGTTTTTAAGGATAGCCTTCAGTTGGGTCGTAACATTACGTTGGATGTCTGGCCACTTCGGGGGGCGTCTTCTACGGTGTTCCGGCCTCCTCGGAACCGTTTAAACCACTCATAAACACACTTCAAAGTAATAGCACTTTCTTTGTAAACTGTTGTCATCATTTCATGAGTCTCTTTCGTTCGCTGATCCATTTTGGGTTTCGACCGCGCGTACTACGCCTTCTCTCTTCAATGTCCTGTTTAAACGCGATAAACACACTCGCAGCGCTGATTCTCTCAAGTTTGTTTAAACATGTCTCGACCTGTCTGGGGCAGGATACGACGATGGTGCACTCTTACGACCGTTAGCAATTTGACGTCATTCACCGAATTTTATTGTCACAGGTTGTAGAACTAGAATAAGTAAATGTCACTTCCGTACCATAACCCTGGATGACCCCTCTAACTGAATTACGGGACGTCACTTGCTAATCAGTTATCATTAAGTTGCGTCTTTCAGAAAGTCTTCAACAGGGACAGTTCAGGGTTGTTAACTTCATGAGGAATCAAACACTTGACTAATTAGCGTATTAGTTTATGTATTAAGTATTATTACGTATTATATAGGGCGATTCACAATGCGTATAACAAACTTCTACATTTTGTTAGGGAGATCATTTTAAATGATAACTGGTATATGTACTAGATCATAATTTCACTTCGTTACAGAACTTAAGAGATCAAAATGTTATTGTGCAGCACTGTTATAGTGAATCATACACGTAGTTATCATTAAAAACGCAAAATACGGTCCATTAACAAGTGACAATCGCTTATGTATTGACAAAATCAAAGATAATACAATCATTCCAAAAGATGAATGATCGTGGAAGTCTCATCGCTTGGCCTCCTAGGTTCCCTGATCCAAATCCTTTAGATTTTTACCTTTGGGGGTGCGTTGACTTTAATACTCGTGAATAGTTACTCCAACGAATAATTGATGCGGCCAATCAAATTCTCAATAACGATACCACAGTTCGTGTTTATGATTCGATGATTCGTAGGTGTCGTGCTTGTATTCGGGCTCAATGGTACATTTTGAGCACTTATTATTGTACTAAATCTTATATTCTCTTATACTATTCAATTAAATGTTATTTGTAAGTTCGTTCATAGACTGTGTTTTGTTTACCGATTTGTTACGAAAGTAATAAAATTTTGCTCTATTGTAATTCTGTACTTAATTGGAATATGACCTATGTTCATATGACATTTTTTGCTCAACATGGCTTCCACAACAAACTTTCCAACTTTCTTACACTCATTGTGAATTATTCTATATACAGGGTGTCTCAAAAAAATGTACTAACATTTTGAATAACTATAAAAACATTATTTATGAACAGAGAGACAAGTTTAAAGGCTTGAATTACAGAAGACAAATGTACTTAAAGAATCATGTTCGCAAATATTCAAATTGATGGCCGTCATTGTCCAGACAAAGCTGATAACGCGCACCAATGGATTCGCAAACGTCACGAAGAAAAAGTGTTAGTACATTTTTTGAGACACCCTGTATATAATGCATGATAATGTATTATCTATATACGCATATATTCAACTTTGCGTAAAATAATTGAGAAAACTAAATCTGTATAATTTTGGAAAATTGCGAATGTCATTTTAAAATTTTCTCAAGGAACCCTACGATAAGGTGTTTCCTGAGGCCACGGTTCAATCCTTGTAATCTTACCTAATAGTGATTTTTCGCTGTCTTTTTTTTTGTTAGTGGTACACTTTTTTATTGCTAAAGTTTTCTTGCCTCCCTTCTCGAAGTTGGTCCCAGTGGAAGCCGGCGAATGCGAATCGAGGCGGCATCGTGGTCGCCAATCTTCCTAGACGCGAAGATTAGCGTCCAGTTTGTATCTCCCCCCCCCCCCCCCCCCCCCGCCTTCCCCGCAATTTCTCTCCCCTCCATTTCTAGCTACCTTCTTCTCCCTGGCGTCCGACCATTTGATCCCGACCTGTGTGTATTCATGACCTGCTTTCTTTTTTTCTCTTTTTCCGATCAAACCCCTCCCTTCCCTTTCTCCCTCCTATTTCGTCTGCCAAATCTTTTGGTGAAAGTAACACGGCCAAGCGACGACGACCGACAGAAGCCTGAGTTCCTTTTCTTTTGGGCGAACAATTGATCCAACACCGAGGAATCGCCAAAACTCGATCTCTGTGCCAAGAAACGACTTTTTATTTTTTTATTTTTTTTATCTTAATATGGGATACGCCACGAATTCGCCTTCGGGAGCAATGTAATCACGACTTTGTTTATTGGTTGAGACGAGCTAATAAATAAAGACGACTGAAGAAAGAAATTGTCGAATTATTTATTACGCTTGTTTTTTTGAAAGCTTACAAGAGATTCGAGAACGGATTGCACTTTGTTTTATTAAGATCAGAGTAGTTTTGAGATAGACGGAGTGATATATTAGCATTCTTGCAGATCTTTGAAAATTTGGGTTCCACGTCATTACTGTTAGCGTATTCTCACATAAGGTGTTTAGGACATTTAAAAGCTAAAAAAGTGACTTAGTTTCGAATCTGTATAAGACGGTATCTGTTAAAAGGGAATTACAATGGAATTACAATGTAATAAAATATATTACATGTATTAACTAAATTCATTATTAACTTAATTATATCATATTTTATTAATTAAATGATAAAATTAAATAGAAATTTTCAAAAACCTGTAGAAGCCGGAAACCTGTCTAAGCCGGAAATATTTTTTTGGTCCCAGTCGATTCCGGCTTAAGCAGGTTTCACTGTATAGCATTTCAAAGCACATAGAAATTCAACCAGCGCTTAAATTATAGATAAGTTGAAGACTTCAAAAACGATCAAAAAATCTAAATGTTTCAAAATAATAACTTATGAATTAAATTGTGAATAATAAAATATATTTATTGTAATAGAAAAGAGTTTATTCCAATACACTGGCATTCATTAGTCTTCATTCAAAATGCTGAAAGCAAAACATTCGGCTATTACACGGCTAGGTAAGACAGCGTGGTGTAGTTGCGCTTTCTGTTACCACAATTTCAATATATTTCATAATACAGGGTCTTTATAATTAAAGTTACATTTTGACATGGCCATAAAAAAAACTACTGGACCAAAAGCTATAATACTTGGTAATATTATACAAGAGGGCATGGGAAATTCATACCCACCAAAAAAAAAATTAGTTCAAAAGGTCACCACCAGCATGGAATGGCGCTCTGTTACATGACTAAAATTATTTTTAGTAATGATTAAAGACTTGTTAACCTGTGTCTTCGTGTCTAATTTCGTATACGAATATTGCATAGAGCGCCATTCCATGCTGGTGGTGACCTTTTGAACTAATTTTTTTTTTGTTGGGTATGAATTCCCATGCCCACTTGTATAATATTACCAAGTATTATAGCTTTTGGTCCAGTAGTTTTTTTTTATGGCCATGTCAAAATGTAACTTTAATTATATCTGTAGTAAAGATTTGAAGAAAAATTGTTAGTCAGACAACAATGGTCAGGTAGCTTTTCAGCTCCGGCGTTTGATTCAAGCCGGCGCCAACAATGGTTAAACGGCAACAACAATGCAAAACTGTTTCCGTAACACTTTTTGGTGTCGGTTTTCGCATCAAGTTTTTTATTGATAGATGTCCAGCCATAAAATATTATCATGTTAAAATCTACATTTTGAAGAAGTGATATTTAATTTATTTTTTTTTTACATATCCTTACACATTTCGGATATACTGATTTATTAACGGAAAACCTAATGAAGTCTGAAATTTCGTATTAGGTCTTCACAAAGCGCTTCTTTAATTTATAACTAAGAAACAAATTAAAATTTTATGCAGTAATGTTTACAATATTTAAAGAACATTTCTTAAAGTTTAAAAGATAAACGATTTGCTGATTTAAGCAAGTATACTTGATAGTTTCCATTTGAATCCATTGACAAAACTTCATAATGACATTTCTATAGAATTTATATGGTTTGAAGGCAAAGAAGTCGCATAAGGCTCACTTTCAGTGTCTTTCATGTCTCGTGCCATTTTTCATTAATGAAATTTTATAAAATTCCATAAATAAGTGGCAATCAGAAGATGAAAACACTGAGAATGTAAAAGCTTTTTTCATCCGAGTTCCTTGAGGTTGGTATAATCAACCAAAGGAAATAATCCACACGAGTTTAATACTTAATATTACATTTCATGCTAATGTGTTGTTTTAATAGCTTTTTTAATTATAATTATTTAAATTTAATAATCTTAATAATGTTAACTCTAAATGTAATATTAAATTATTAAACTTAGAGTAAAATTCAAGTGTGGATTATTTCCCTTTGATGACTGTACAAGTCATTCTTGCATTGTCCTAGTGAAAACCAACTCTTTTTCGGTTGACCAGAGAAACACGTCTTTTCTTTCGCGTTTTCATTCAAGCGGTCGAATTGTTCACCTGTGTCTGTTTGAGGAGCTCAGAGTATACTATCAGCCATATCCCATCAAACGCTTAAGAAAAATCTTCTGGAAGATCTTGTTTTGGCCGAGGCTTAGCCTATTACCCTGAATAACCCACAGCCTTAACATTCTTATTAAGAATCCATTTTCCTTCATCAGTGGTTGGACCTCTCAAGAATGAAGAGAAGTGCAGATGCTGAAGCGCTGTCTTCTTAGATTATTCCTGTGGAAGATGAAAAGACAGTCTCATTTTAGCGGAAGTTAAAAAGATTTAAAAATTTATGTTTCAGACAAACATAACTAATAGAACTTGTAAATAAATAGAGATGGAAAAATATCACTTTTGAAATGACTTGATAGTTTGAAAAATGCATTCGCTAACAGACTCCAGTGTTGCCATGTAGTTAATTTGGGACATTTGGATAGGATACCACGTAGCTAAAGATATAACTTTAGAGAAGTGCTTTGTAATAACATGACTGTGCGAAGAATTTTTTAAATATTTGAAAATTTTTCAAAATACAACTAACTCCTGAATTTTTTAAATATTTTGTTATGTAACAAAAGCTGTTGACTGAATCGGCCATCATATATTTTTCGTTGCCTCAAATCATCTTATCGAACACATGTTACTAAGGCTGTGCCATCTGCTGAATGATGACCGGAAACTCTATGCAGTTTAAAAGGGGCGATTTCTTTCTGGAAATGTATAAAACAAATAATGTTACTTATTGAAATGTGTAAACCTATTCTTATATGTAAGTAAGGTTTTCTAAATTCAACAATAGAGCTAATGGGTTGTCAATGCTGACTTTTATCATGGATTATTTTTGCTTTTCATGGTATATTCGAAAACCTAATATTGGATTAAATATTTCTTTTGTTATTAAACATTTCTTATTTTTTAAAGATTATCTATAAAATTTTCAGAATGCACAGGAAAGGATGTGTTATATTTTTATCCGTTAGATTATTTTACATCATAAACTAAGGGACTTGAGGGTTGCAGATAGACTTTCTTTAACAATTCCTTACAGGAGAAAATCACAGAGCATCAGATCTGCGGGACGCTCTGAAGAAGTTCACTAACATTACGAACAGAGTTGTCGATCCATTTCTTTGTATTCAGTGTTTGAGCTCTGTTTCCCTTTGCGTTGGTTAGAATATTATAAACGTACACGTAATTTATACGTGTTTCAAATCAGGAACATTAGTTTTTGCTAGCAACTGTACATGTATATCAGTTTAGCCATTGATATGGTTGAGATTATTTATTATAAACTCGTAAAATATTGTATTTTGGCATATTTTGGAAATGGACGATCTACCTGTTAGTGACGGGTTAGGAAAATTAAATAGCAAATTAATAAGAGAGATATCTCTTGCAAATAATTTAGCAAGGATATTGAGGAGATATTTCTTTTCTATAGTGGTAGTAGAGGCTTTCTTCTTTCATGCAGGGAAAATTGACGAATTGTTGCCTCTTCGTATAATATTAATGGAAATTTAGGATTTCTTGTTTTATTTCACACAAGAGGGAATTCACCTAGTGAGCGCTTTATGATCGTCTCTCCGCTGTACAGTTTATTGCACTTTGAGTTAATATCTGAACGATCGAATCTTACGAAATGGTTATTACAGATGCAAAACAGGTTTCTTCGGCTCACTTTCGATTACGACGACTTAGTTTAAGAAATAAATTTCCATTGCGTAAACCTAGACGCCATTATGGCGACAAATTGTTTTTCTTTAAAGGACTTGCCCTCGAACCCTAATTAATGAAGAACGAAGCCATCGGTTGTAAAAAGTTAAAAATAATACGTAAACGATATCCGAAGAGGAAAATGGACGCTGACTCAGTTGAGGAATATTTTTTTAAGTAAGCTTTTCTGAAAAAATTTTGCTCTCTCTCTTTCTCTCTCTCCGTCTTCCTAAAAGGGAAAAATCAATTTGAGCAGAAAGAAAGCCGGTGGGTCGAACCATAAAAACGCTTCGGTCTAAATAAGCATTTGTGGAAGTTTCTTTTCCATTTCATCCGTTTTTTTCTATTTTTTTTTTCGTGTTGTGTGTGTGAATTGCCTTTTGTTTGACAGTTCCCCCCTTCAAGGAAATAACCACACAGCTGTGAGGGTCACGGGACCACGAGCAACTGAAGGAACGTCGAACAGAAGCAAGTCAATTAGTCTTGAGTTATGTTAATGTTGCTCTTTCAAAATGAGCTGCTAGGGAAAAGAGAAAAGAAAAGAAACGAGAGAAAGGGCGAACCCTCACCCTCTCTCTCCGGTGCCTTAATCACAGTTGAAGAGGAGCTGGAATGCGCGTTTTACAGGCACCCTATCCGGGATTTTTTTTGTTTCTCCTATTAGAGAAAAAAAATATTTATGCTTTATTATTAAAAAAAATAATATTGAAAGAAAAGCATGTTGTAAAAATTTGTTTCGGTTTTGAGAGTAAGTTTTTTTATTTCTTTTCTTTTTTTTTTTTTTTTTTTTTTTTTTTTTTTTTTTACATAATTCCGATTGGACTCATTTACGGATGTTGCGTCGCTTAGTAATTCGTTGCCCCGAACGGAATGAGAGTTTTAACGAATGGTTGTCTGCAATAAAAAATTAAACGAACAGTTAAACAAATGAGGATACAGATTAACAGTGGAGGGTGGATATGATGACTTTTTAATCTGTTTATTTACATTGGCGGCGGAAAGTGCTTATCACAAAGGAAAACCGGACTCCAAATTGAAATAAAATGACGGACGATCCCGAAATCGCAATTGTTCAGTTTCGGTCTTTTCTTAGAATTTTTTTTTCTCTTCTGAAGGGTTTTATTATGATTATTAACTTTTCGCTAATTATAATAATTATTAGTAATACAAGTAGTATTAGCAGAGTAAACCTTTATAAAACGGCTTCTTTTTTTAACGTTTTTTTAAAAAATATTTTTGACATTCAAAAATTTTTTTTTTTTTTATCCATAATCGTCTAAAACTGTGAATTGATTCGTAAGCTATTATTTGGTATTACTAATTAAAATTGAATGAAGACAAAAAATAATTTTATTATAACTTTAAGACCTACGCGTTTATTAAGATTTCTTTTAACAAATTTTTATTATAATGCATAATTGTTTGATGTAAATATTAGTGCGGAATTTTTTTAATTAACAAAATAATCTAATTTAAACTAACCTAATCTATTAAAAAGTACGAAAATTCCGAGGATCAAACAGAAGAAATCAAGCTCATTTGCAATACACCAATATTCAACGTGTATGAACCATATTCATTCCACAGAGTGTTCAACAAAGTGACCAACCAGCAACCTATTCCAATTCATCACTACATAACAATCTAACATAACAGATCCATTTTCGAAGAAAGGAATTCACTAAATTAAGTAAAGGATTCATTAAAAAATTCTACATTGGAATGATCAAATTTCACAATCAGTGATCAATGACCTCATCACCCGATTCAAAGGACACAAATCAAGCTATCAAATATGGAACCAATATTTTATATATGCTCACCTCATCACATCAACCGGATAGAAATTTTAATAAATTATGCTCATCTTAGAATCTTGATAATATCCATCAATTATAAGACGAGAGACTATTTAGACTGTGCTGAAATATCCAAAGCAATGAAAAAATTAAAAAAAAAAAAAAAAAAAAGGCAGCCTTCTAATATTCAAATACGATCAAAGACTGTGGCATTTGCCCAGCGAAAATTTGACTGGGCGCGTTCAGTTAAACTTTCGATTTCAATTGTGTTGGCATTAACAATGCCTAACAATTGAAATTGGAAATTTAATTGGAGATGTCCAGTCAACTTTCGTTGAACAGAATATAAAAATTTATGTTTTTTAATATAACAATCTCACACGATTATTTACTTCAAACAATTATCTATTATAATAATACTTTGTTATAGTTATTTTTTAAAAATTACGATAAATAACCTAGAAAATGATAGGTGTACGTCTTAAAATCAATTTGTACTATAAAGTTATCTACAAATCATTAGGCGTCTAAATTTAAAATGCATTTAGCACGAAACGAACTAACTTACCAGCCTGTATTTAAATGAAAAATTTTTCCATTTAGAGTTTCGAAAGTTAATTTACCAGTTCTAGATTTGTTCATTTTTAGATCTACTTTCTTGTCTCCGATTCGTTTAATTTCACTCGAAAATTGAACCTAAATTTAGATTGTCTCTTTGTCACTTTGATGCGCACCGACGTCTCTTGGAGTTCCCGGCGGTTCCTTTCCCGTGACATATCTTTTTCAGTATTCGTAGTGTAATCAATTTATGTGACCCTTGTCAGATAAAATTTCAGTTGTTCTTTGTGGCTCCAGTGACCTTAATTTATGTGCAAATATGATAACGTTCATCCTTTCAGCATTTCTCTGGTGGTGACTGGTCTCTAACGACAGTCAAGTCACTTGTTTCAGAAAGAAGTTTGGTTTTGTATTTTTGGCAGAATTAAATGGGTCAATTTTAATTTAAAACGTAATTTTTATAAATGATATTATAGAAAAATGTTCATTTATAACGAAATGTTTTTATTATTACTATTTTTCTGGGCACAGTTATTTGTTAGCCTTTGGAATGTTGCAGTACTCGCTGAATGGCTATATCCAGGCTTAAGACTGCTGTTGCTCAAAAGTGACTCTACCATATAATCTGAGCAGTTTCTTTTTCTATTTTTAGGCCCTAATGCTTGCACTGTTAACCGTATAATTGTAGATTTACGCAAAATTAACGAACAATTGTTTCGCTAAGTTCTGAGAGCGGAAGCAGAATGCCGTTTTATAATAAGAACTTGGAAAAAGGGAAACAGGTGCAAGAGAGTTTCCCAAAGCGGAAAAATGCGATTAGCTAGGTTTCTTCTTTTCTTCTTTCTCGTCTTCTTGCAGATACATTGGCCGACAGAGACGAAAAAGTGCAAAAAGAGGGAAAAGAGAGAGAGCGAGAGGAGACATGCCCATCTGTTACATGGCATTAGGCCTATTTAGGGAGGAATGGTGAAGCCATTCTCTTGTTGTCCTGCTTTTTCTCCAAGTGATATTTCATGCCGTTTGTTCTCCTCCTCTTTTTTTTTTCCTTTTTTTAAGGTGGTGCCTGTGTGTAGGCTCTAAGATGGGAGGGTGGGTTACACAATTTAAAAAAAAAAGAAAAAAAACAGGGGGAAATGGTACTGAGCACGTGACAAGCACGGGAGCCGCCTTCATACGCGTGGCCTACCACATCATTCCAAATTATTTCTGATCTTTTCCAGAAAGCGGTAGCAACCGAATAAACCTAGAGCCCCCACCTCCCTCGTGGTATTTGTCGTGAGGGTTGGGGAGGGCCCCCGCCATTAGCCGCACCCGTGCAAATGACAGAATTAGAAAACGTTGGCGCCAAATTGAGCGATGCTTGTCCTTTTCTCCTTTAGAAGAAAAATTAACCCCCCCCCCTTGTTTTCCACTTATTCTAACTGCCTTCTCCCCCTACAGAGCATATTGTTGTTGCTACTGTTTTTGTTGTTAGGGATGTTTAATCTCTGGCTGTTTTACGGAGCTAATGCTCATTGGTTATTTCAGTGTTCGGTTTCTACAATGGTGGTATACTCACGAAATGGGTCCAGGGGAAATCGAGTTGGTTTCTGGGGAGAAATCAACTGTTTGCGTTCGTTTTAGTCCAGCGTAATAAACAATTTCCCCCTTCAGTAAGCCTTTTTGGATTCGAATTGCCGTAATGTTCACTTTTTTTTTAGGCTTCTGCAAGAACATAAAGACGCGGGACGACAAAAGCCCCATTAAGGAGTTTAGCTCTTAAGGTGTTGCTCCCATGTAAACATCGAGCCATTCCAGAAACAAGTCCGCATTTGTCATTCGCGCATTGTTTTTCATGGAAGGTTTCTGGTATTTTTTTTTGCTTTCCATCAGAAAATTGCATTATTTTTGTTGTAGTCCATATACTTAGTAATAGAACTGCATGCTTTTAGAGACGGAGTAGCAAGACACTTCATAAAATGGATATTCGTTGAAACAACTGGAAATTTAATTAAAGATGGACGTCATTGTTGTACATGTTGGAAATTATATCCAGATATAGATTTACATTTCAATTTAGTTTATGTAAACTTCAAGTACGAGGGACCTATCATACTATATTCAACTTTGCTTTCCCTCCACACAAATGGAACCTTCCGATCTTGCTTGAACCAAATTTTCGAATTTGTTGCACACATCTAGATAGCTGCTTGCAAATCTTCGAGATTTGTTAATTGAGTTCCCCGGTTCTATCTAGTCGGTGAGAATGATGTCCTCAGTGTCCCAAAACAATGACGCTGTCCGGAATTTCTTCAACTGGAAGCTGTCTTTAGGCTTTTACTGCATTAATTAGACTTTGATCTCTGCTTAGACTTTGGTAATAGGACCATTATCACCTGCTTCAGGCCTTGAAGAAACTCATGTGTGGATATTATTTTGCAGACTTCAAAGAAGCAGCTGTCTAAGCATAGGTGCAACGTATTCCGAAACAGATTCTAACTCGGCCTAGAGAAGCTGTCACACAACATTCATGTAGCTAAAGGAAAACTGTAATAGCAAGGCAGGGGTATTATGCAGAATATATTCAATATTTGTATATTTCACGGGGGAGGGGGAGAGGGCATTAAGAAAACGATTGAGTGAGCCTTTCTTTTTTGAAATGTATATTGATATTATAATTTATCATCATTCACATTTCAGTAAATAATTGTATCTAAGTTTAGGATACGTCACTGAAGTAGGTAATTTCTTCCCCCTCTTTGCTCTCCTGATGTTTAAAGAAAATTTTGTAGTGAGCATCATGGTATCTTGGCAAAAACTCTTCCGTGAATTTTAAATGCCAACGTTAAACAAACGGCTCATCGATTTCATTAGCACTGACGATGTGTGTCTGCTCGTTCGTTCTCCCATTTTCTCCGTCCCCAGGTAAGGAAAGCACCCGAACAAGATTCTTACTTTATTCTACTCCTTCATTTGTTTAAGGCAGCTCCTTTTACTCCCGCGTGGCGGAGGCTGATATTAATTATCTCGCCGCGTATGCAATTTTTGCAAATGAATGGTTGAAATTCTTTAATCCCTTTGCAATTGTTGGTTGGGGTCGCTGAGAAGGAGGTAAGATGGAGAAGAGGGAGGCGTTTTTGTTTGCCAAATTAAAACAAGTGGCAGCTCATTAACCTTGGCCTCCTCGGACGTTGACTATGTGCGCAAAGTTTTCGACTTTTCTCCTTCGGTGACTTCTTCGCTTGTAACACTCGATTAAGCAAATATTGCTTGAATAATATTTAACGTTCCAGAACAAGAGTCGTCTTTATGTATTTTGGCGCCTTTTACCACTCCGCAAAAGTCAGGGTCCCCCTACGCTAATCCTCTTGTTATCCGTCTGCAAACAGAAACTCATTTTAATAAATGTGGTCGGTTCGGATTTGAATTAGCCGTGAAGCCTCGAGCAAGGATTTATCTTGTAACTTATCAGATATATTAACTCCTTTGTTTGCTTCCTCATCTCGTCGTTAATGAATCTTGGGCGAAAGTTCCTAACCAAGGGGTCTTGGAATTTTGTGTTCTAGCAAATCACTAATCTACCTCCAAACCAAAGCCATTTATGTCCATTCATTACACATGGCTCGCATTTAAGCCTCACCTTGTCCTTCGTTTATTAAGTTTTATCCAGGTATTGTCGCAATTACCTCTGTTAATTTTCTGTTGTTTTTATAAAGTGGTTACCTTTTTTTTGATATAAAGAAGTCGCTAGTATTGTGTAAACAAGATGATCCGCTCCGTGTTAATCTAATCATGTTCGATTGTTTCAGTTATACTTCTTATTAAGCTAACGTAATTAAGGCAGTACTTAGATGTCCAAATTATTGCAACACGATAAATTCTGAATTGACTGGCAATCTGTCGCCTACTAAATGTGATTGAAGTTGTTTATTGCGCGATGGATGTTCTCTTCATTTACTGCTGAATGCACGTTTATTGGCATAGACTTTTTGATTTAATATAACATATGCCATCTTATTAAATCTGTCTTAGTAAGCTATTTTGTAATTTCTATATTTTTATACATTCACACTTTCTAGGGGGTCTTCGTTCTTATGCTTCGTCATAGTAAGCTTATTGAAACGTATTGGATAGAACAGGACTCGGAAAAGAAAAATGTTACGAATTAAAATGCTAAAAAGACTGTTCGTTTACATGTATCAAGAGCTCTAAAGCATCTCATAAAAACATTCTTCACATTTTACTTCAAAATATGCTTCAAATGAAATTTCACAAACTTGAACACTGTTTGGATTTGCTCCAGTATTTTTACAGCCCTGTCATAAACGATTGTTTTCGACTTCGGAGCAGCCTGTTATTTACTTAATATCCCAAAAATAATTTGGAACATTGCCGATATTATATATTGTAACACTCCATAGAGCGTGTCTGCTTTCTTTGATTTTCATGCAATTCAGAATGCAAAGAATTTTTGTAGAAAAGTGTTTTGCATCTTATTTCTTTGCATTATTCAGGCCAGTGATTATGACAGTGATGTAACCCTCATGTTTTTTCATATGCGCGAGTTGGTTCCATGTTGCACATAACTGCAAGAGATGCGACAGGATCTACTTTGCAACAAAATAGGTTTAATACCGAGACGCATTTCGATCTTAGATCTTAGATCATCTTAGAGACTAGAGACTGAAGATGATATAAGATTGAAACGCATCTCGATATTAAACGTATTTTGTTGCAAAGTAGACCTTGTCTCGTCTCATTTTTCGTTTCGAGATATTTAGATTTTGTGTAAATGATGAAATAACCAAGCCATCTAACAAATATAAATTTCTAACGATTTACAAGCAAGGTTTTACATTATAATAACCCAGATAAATTAATGAAAAAGAAGGGAAAGCTCTATTTTATTGGCTTCGTACGATGATTTAGACCACCGTCATGATCACCAGGCACATGTGTATTCATAGTTTCGTGATGACTTGTTTAATCAATTCAGAATCTTAAAAAAAATCTAAATTCCAGACTTCTGCATTAATTTCATAATGTTGATCCACTTAATAAAGCGACCTTTTATAATTAGATTAAAGATTAAACAATTTCTTTGAAATTTTTATTGAGTGTTAATCTAAGCTCTGTTATGATTATCGACTTGCCATAATAATTTCGAAATAAGGCCTTCTTTCCGAAGAATAATAACAGCACTGAATAGCTTCTTTCACTGATTGCTCGGTGTACTGGAATGTTCATTAAAATTTTGAAAATATTGTTTATCCATAGAAATTTATCCGTATACAAAATTTAAGATACACATTTACCTTTCTTGTTATTCCAACATAAAATTTTAGAATGGATAAGGCTAATGAAATTTCAAAGATCGCACATGAATGCATTATCTAGAAATAAGTTAAAAATTGGAAATTTTGTGCGAAATCATGAAATTTATAAAATTATTATTCTTCCGGAAATAACTTATGTGTAAACCAAATATACGTGTACAGCACTGTAGGCCAAATTCGAACGGCTCGTTCGATTGCGTTTTTAATCAAATCTAACTCGAATATCCTGAGGGAAATTACGATATCCGTTAGTAATGTTGACAGATTTTCATTTTGTTGGCATTATTTAAAGATCAAACATAGCCTGGAGAAAGGAAAGGAAATCCAAAAATTATTAAAGCAGATGATTGGAACTTGTATGTAAAAATGTGAGCTGATTTCACTAGTTAGTTAGTTCTTAAGTTCCTTGGTTAAATGATAATATCTAAGACTTGTCCGTAAAAGCAACTTGAATGTTGCGGACTTTCTTTTTCTTTTTTTTTTAGTAATGATTGGCTCTTTTTAGTTTGTGTGCCTTGCATTCCTGGTCACTCAAAGATATTTGAGTCTAGCCGACGATTTTATTAGCATACGTGGAAATTGCTCTTTCACGTGTGTTTAATAACATCGGCACTGGATCTAATCGATTGTAATCCAATCTAGTTGCGTAGGCGAACGAATGGCACGTGAAATTTATTTAATGTAGGGAAGGAGGGGGGTCGAGGAGACATTTTTATCGGTGCCTTCCATTTGGACCCGACTGTGTCACGGCGTAACGTCAACGTTGATCGGCAGGCGACACTATCAGTGCGACGACGGGCGGCGACGATCTCTCCCATCCTCGGCTAGATTACGGGCGACAGATTAAAAGAATGACTCGGGAGCGGTTTATACATCGGAGAAATCGAACCCCCCCTCCCACCCCCATCTTTCTCCCGATAAGGATCAGTCGGACTGACAGTCATCTAATTTCTCCAATTCCACCAATCAGAAGCGATTGTAATCTTCGTTTTGGCGGTTTCGAAAACTCCCTCTCTCGTCTCGGTGTTGTCATCGCAGCGATGGCGCCAATTTAACGGAAGGAGGAGGGGGAAGAGAGAGTAAAATTTTCGCGAATTTCTGGCACTCGATATCCGCTTTCGACGTGGAAAGCCCCCATGATCAGTTTCACATATTAAGAAGCTCGGAGGTTGAGGGAGGAAAAGGTGGGGGATTAGGTTCCATTAGTTAAGTGATGAACTCTCACTCATTTTCACGAAGACTACGACGTTCAATTCACACGTGTGCAAGGAAAGGGTTAAGAGGGCGTGGTGCCACCTTTCCCCGTTTCCCCATCCCTGGTCTCCCTTTTCCACCTTTTCACTTATTAATATCGTTATTCCCCATTCATGTACTCGCATTAGCCAAATGGAGGTGATGAATATTTGATGCGGAACTTCACTTTTAGCACCCAATTAGAAAATTGGAATTGGAGTGGTTAGATTTGAATTCGGATGGAATAATATTTCTCCTAAGCTTACACGAATCCATTAGTTACCAAGTTCATTTAATTATTTAATAATTTAAATAAAAAAACCTTGACAATTTTTAGGGACTTGGAAATAAAACAATCCGTGTGCTTTTCAAAAAGCCTAGTTAATTAATTAGTTACAGACGGATAGGATCTGCATATTTTAAGAGGCCGCGAACATCGTTTACGGGGATCACTTTAAAATAACTGGACCGCATACGAAAGGTTGTTCTATTTATCAATAGGAGACACATGAACAAACCGCTTTTCTACAGTTTTAATAGGGAGTGCAAATTGTTCTATTTGTTTTTGTTATTTTTGATAAACCCTATATGTCTTTGCCGAAAGCATTTCATTTGAATCTTCTCCACTTTGAAACAAGAGTGAGTTTGTAGAGCATTAAAGTCGCAAACCGAGCGAGTTGACCAAGTACTTTAATTGCGTAAATTCCTTGTACATTAATTAATGCTCGCGATTATATTAATTAATTTTTCGATATGCACTTTTTTAGAAAAAGGACTGTTTGTTGTCGGCCGAAGCAGTATACTTTAAGCCACCTCAATTTTTAGGCTTTTTTTAATTATTTTGATTGATGTGGTTCCATGTCATTTCATTTGGTTTTGTCATTTTAGTTGCTGTAAGCATATCGGTCAACCTGCCTTTTATTAACAATCTGAACTTTCCCAGGAAATGACGTGGTTGTGTGGCGTTCAAAATGAGTGCCGGAATCATTAAAGTTTTAATCCTACAGAAAATGGACGATCACAATGCTTTAGAGGATGTAAGAAAACTGTTACGGAATGGTTTATTTTTCAATTACGTCAAAAGGTAGAACGTATTCCGGTGACATGGAAGTCCAAATTTGCGATTATCATACCAGTGTCTTCTTATTCGTTTCTTAAATTCCATGCGAAAGAATAGCAAATAGAAATACATCCATTTTAGGTAAAGTTTAAATGTTTTCTGGTCCATTTTTTTAGCTTGCATATGCTCGTTTGTTTCACAGTAAAACATAGTAACAATAATTTAGGAAACGTTTGAAAGAGGTTTGCCGGACAATTACCGAGATCGATAACAAGGCGTCGACTTTCTAATCTCGAATCGATCGTGAGTTCGACTCCCGCCGTACTTGTCCTCTAAGAAATCCTCGGAAGTGGTGATTCTTTGTGATATCCTAGCTGAGAATCCTGTAAGATAATTCTAACTCTATCGTGTGTAGGCTGCAGGCAGATCGAGTTAGCATCCACACATACCTTTGAAGGAGTGCGTCTTTTTAATCTTACTGAGATTACGGGGTTTCTATGAAATTAAAGAAAATTTACCTACATTCATCTTCTCTTCTCAAGTGTATAAATCTTGGATTCTTCCAGTTCCTTAGAACGTTTTCTAGTGTTAGATTTGTTTCTGTGATTTCAGTTCGCTCGAATCGAAGCTAAGATCAGATATCTAAACGCCCGTTAGTGAAAAGATTAAGCCGGAACATTAACTTCCATTTAGAAAATTAGGCAAAACGCTGTTTTCGAAATTGTTGGTTTTTTATTATGTTCTGAATAATTTATGTAAATAATTTAACAATCATGTTTGCTTTTGACGTAAAAAGCGGGAAATCTTTTGCTTCAATCGGATGCCAAACGGCTTCGATTTTCAAATACCGTGCTATATTTCCAAAGTAAGAAGATATTGTATTATTATTATTATTATTATTATTATTATTATTATTATTATTAAAAAATAATTATGCCTGTACAGCCCTCTAAAGTTGTCAAACTATGAAATATTTACTATATAATTACACATATGTGAATTAAGTTTTCGTTCTTAAGAGGAACTGCAGTCAATTGATGAGCCCGGATCGATAAAGGGTATATAATGATAACGTAGCGAAAGCTATAGTTAAAGAAATACTGTTGTTCCTTTATAAGAACTAGTAGTTACTTGAAAACTTAGATATGCGGGCCATTTGAAAGAAGAATTCTTATTCAAAAATATTGTAAGAAGTTTTAATTTAATCATAATAATCCATTTTTATAACACATTTTCTAGCTCAAATCCTTTTATTCTTAATAAAAATTTGTTTTCTCCTTTACTCAGTAAATTTCATTCCCGATCTAAGCTACTTTGGCGAAAATGTTATCCACCACGTAAGCAACACCGGGGGCGACTCCGCTTTTGGTTTTTCCCTCTCTCTCTTATTTAAGCCTATTTATCATTTATATTTATACGCCCCCCCTCAGCCTACTTTACGATCACTCGTGTTAGTTTTATTGCTAAATGTCGGAGTGAGTGGAACGCATTTCCTAAATTGTCTGCGTTAGTGTAAAACCACAGTGAGAGAGTCGCATCGTCAACGACAATAAATCCATAGGAGGAGAAAGTGTGTTGTTTGCGGGGGCCGCCGTCGAGTGTCGCCCTCGTCGTTCTTTTGAACAATTTGGCTAAAAGGAAAACAAGGCCGGGATTCACGTCGCTAACAAATGACGGCCTAACAAACAGTTTAGAAGGGGAGTTTCCAGGGGAGGCTTCATTTGCGACGACGGATATTTAAGACTTTGGGAGGAGGTCGCACGACTTCACCCGATATGAAGGAGAATTTCGCACGAGTGGATCTGCCGCACTGCATGTCGGGAGTCGGAGATGCGATGCACCCGCAGTTTACCGAGCTGATCACGTTGCAAAAGGGTTAAGGAAGGAAAAAGAAAAAAAAATTGTTCGAGAAAAGTTTGGAACTGACTGAGGAGAAAGTGAAATGTGTGTAAGCGTTATATTAAGGAAAGGGAGAGAGAGAGGGGCTAATGGGGTAAAAACTTAAAAAAAACATAAGGAGAGCGGGTTGAGAGTGGGTGGAAGGAATAAATGGAGCTAGGCCTTAAAAAAGAAGAGGAGAAAAGATAAAACTTAAATGAAGGGGAAGTACAGAGAGAAGGAGAAGAAAAGGAGCTGGTCCTATGTTAATGTTGGTTCTATATTAAGGGCTTTAAAAATTTATTGCAGGGAAAACTGTTATACGAGCCGAATTTAGTATACACTACTTTAAAGACTTTTAATTACATTATTTAATAGAGTTCCAAACCGAAAGAGGTTTTTCGATGGCTTAAAAAAGCTAAGGGTAAAGAACTTACCGACAAGTTTCGTATTACAACGATAATTTTTTGCTGGCGCAGTTTAGATATCATAACGAGAAAAATTGAAAATAAGATTTTAGAAAATTATTAAAATTGAATTACGTATTTTATTTATTTATAATACAAGTTGATTAGAAAGTCTTCCCCTCATAAAGAAATTTGATATAACAAAAACTGTGTTTAATAGATAAATATAGCTTTTTTTGTATTACGTTCTCAATCTTAAAAAGTTCTTTTAACAGATGGTACGTTTGGAGCCGAATCACTGTAGGTGGCACTAACATCAGCCATTATTGAAATGGCATCTGTAGTATTTCAATTAGAAGATACCAGTAATGAGTAATTTTCCAAGAGGACAGTGCATCACCAGATTGGGCATCATCTGTACGTGCATTCCTGAAGTCAACATTTCCAAACAGTTTTGGAAGGATAGTCCTACACAATGTCCTCCACGTTTTCCGGATTACTTCACAAGGCTCACCCTTCCAGAATACACTGAGGTAGGCAAGAAGCCTGATTAACTCAAGAGGTCTTCCACAAATGGGGATATGTTAAAGTGAGGATATGTTAAAGATGAAGTGTTTTCTACACTGGTCCGCGAAATGTACAAGAAAAACTGCTGCGATAATGTCGTTAACAAGAGACATGCTGGCGAATACTAGGCTAGAAATTGAATAGCGTCTGGAAGCAACGAGAGGAATACATGTTGAGGTTTATTATGGATATGAAAAAAATTTGAGATGAAGAACATAATACTTTAGGTTTTTTTGTTTTATTAAATTTCTTTATCATGAAGAGACTTTTTGTACAAGGTGAACAGAACAATAATTGACAGTAGTTTACCGTACGTGTGTAATGATATTCATTTGAGGCTCCATTACATATTTTTTAGTAAATCTATTTACATGTAAACAGGGTTTCCACAATTAGTTACGTTAAAGTTTATACTGTATTATATGGGGAAAAATTCTTTGCTTTTAAAGGAAATGAACCATGGAATATAATTTTTGATGAATCTTATATTTGGGGCCACTGCTAGCCAATCAGCGGAGAAGTATACGGAATGTTCTGGGTTATCCAGTGATCTGTTTATTCTTTTAAATTAGATTTTCAAGATTGAGACTAAGTTCAGTAGACCCGTCTCGTTACAGACTTTTGTGGTAGATTGGTGTTTGGAGAGTGATAAGGCTTTACGGATAATTTGGTTCTGCGTAGTCTTGCCTCCTGTAATATTTTGATGTAGCAGATCAAATAGAGGTTGCATAAGAATTTTTTGGGATTATCTTAGATTTTATGGTAATCACAATCTCTTTCTTGAGTGATAACTATCTTCTGAGCCGGAAATGCATTGTATTGTTGGATGACGAAATATTCGATATGATGGTGGAATTGCAGTGTAGAGTCGAGCTTCACGCCTAAAGTTTTATGTTCCTTTGTGCGCCTCATGGTCCCCATATTATCTTCATTCAGACATAGCTCTTACTCTGTTCTCCATTCAAATAACTTCCTGCTATCCGGGTTCATTTCTTTTTTGTGCTAGTTGTATATATAGATAAGTTTATATAATTTTTCGTCGAGTAAAAATCATTTGCGTGTTCCCTGATTTTCATGTAAAGTGGTAAATTAAAAATTGGATGAATAAGACCTCAAAAATTTTAGAATAAAATATTGGAATCCTGAGCAAGCGAAGTTAGAAGGAGAATCTAGTCGAAAAGAGAGAGAGGAAAAACTTTTTTTCCTTTAAATAAAAGAGAAAGAGGCAAAGGGAGAGCAAAGAGACAGACAGAAAGAAAAAAATTGAATTAAAAATACATGTGCAGAGAGAAAAGACAAATGATGATGATGAGGAAAAAAATTAAAGAGAAGAAAGAGAGACAAAAAAAATAACGAGGATAGTTTCAAGAATCGTTAAATTTTAGAGGAAAAAGGGGGGAAGAAAAGAATAATGAGAGGCGGGAGGAAAGGAAAAGTTTTTTTTTCTTCTGTAAAAATTTTTTTAGGGGCTCACTTCTGTATGAAAGGGTTAAATCGGGTCCTCGAGGACATTTCACTGAACCCTCTTTCTTCTTGTTTAAATACTCGGGTGCAGTCACTTTGGCCGTCATCGATTCCTTCCACTCTCGTTAGTAACATCATCCATTGAACTCCCAATTTACTCTTCCACACGAAATATAATGCTGATATGCTTTACGCTTTATTCTCTTATACACTGACAATTAGACTGATTGTTCCCATCAAAAGAACGAAATTTCTACTTAGAATATAAAAAACATGTTACAACAAATTTCCAGGCTTAGAAAGGCGCATCGATTTCCAGGAGCCAGTCATCAAGAGAGGGAAAAAAAACAAAAATTCGATCGTTTTGTTAAATCGTTACCTTTTTTTTAGATGGGGAATATTCGTCGGTTGGGGGATTTTATTTTTGTCGCCTTCACAAATGACGACGATCGATTCATAATCGATATAGCTTTGCACGAAGAAAAAAAAACTGGATTACTCCCAGGTAGACGCTCCGTTCTCTGTTAATTTAGTTGTCCAGTTTGCCTTAATCAATCTCTTGCTACAATAGTATGTGTTTAATAAAATAATGCGTTTTTAATAATATTTATATTAAAGTTTAGGAACCCATATGCATGAATTTTCCAAATATTTCTGTCGCGTATAATCGCATAGCATCCGGGGATGACATTCGGGCAGCTCAATTTTCAATATTGTTAACGACTTGGCTCGATTGGCTGAGAGGTTAGGATCTTTATTTACTCTGTTCAAAACTCACTGAGGGTTAAAGTGATATTTTACTCAACGGTATTTGAATACAGTTACTAGATACTCATAGAGTAATCTCGCACTGTTTTAATCTGCCGCTCAAAGAACGCAGGCACGACGAGTAGTTGAAACTGAAGAAAAACAAAATGTCTAACTGTATGAAAGGAGTAGTTTGTTAATTATGTAAAGTAAACAATAAACCAAACAACGGAGCACGGAAGAGTAAAATTTATTGGCATAAGGTAGGCCTACCAATGAAATCGGTCTATACTTGGTGGATTTGGCTCCTTTTCGGATATTTTTAACTTTTTTTCTTATTTTTAGATATTTTAGTGGTATTTTCATGGGTCGTCAAGGTATCTATATACTACAAAACGACCTTCTCTTTGTAATACTGATAAAAAACCGGAAGGACAGAAACTCAGCCAGAATGTTGACATCAAGACTGTGCTTCTTCAGTGACCCCTGAGTTAAATGCATACAAGTTTTTATTCCAAATATGAGCAATACAGATTCAGCTTTCATATCCATATTGTCATAAAGATGAAAGTTTATATTCGGACTTCGCCTAAACTTAGAAACTCTATTTTTTGGGGTTTTTTTTTGTGCGTGGTCAACAATATGTCGTTTGCTTCAGGGCGGGAACGCCAAACCATTTAGACATTTTCGTCCCGGAGGGGAAAACGGTAAAAAATATGACCAAAAAGTCAAGAAAAGCATAATCATAATAAATATGTTGTTTTTAAATTTTTGCTGAAATTCTGGAAATTTAAAAGAAGCTTGTGCAACGCGGGGCAAGTCGGCAGTTCTATGTAAATTGTAAGATTCTAAAAACATTGTAGAGTTTTTTGTAATAACATTGAATGTTGAAGATTTTCTCTTTCAAACTAGAACTAAGGAAGCATACTTTTAGAAACACTTTAAAACATCGAAATATAATATGAATATTAAAACATTTTGTGGAATTTAAAGAAGCTTCTTGCGTTTATACCAAGATTATAAACCATTATATCTTTATAACCATTATTTTCAATAGCAGAGCACTTTATAAACGATTATCAAATCAAACAAGGAAGTTATTAACGAAAAAACGCAATTTTCTGAATACGCAAAGCCTTTCCTTTTTTTATTGAAGAATTTGAGTTTCATTCCCAAACATTAGCGTGCAATACAGTTCGTTTGTGACTAAAAATATTTTTTTAAATATATTCATTGACGTTGTAAGCATGACTAATTCCTTAATTTATAGACAGTCGTACGACATGAGTTAATTTTGATTCGGTATTAACATGACCGATTGGGTTTGGATTATAGTGAGTCGAATGCGTTCGAAGGATTAGTTACCTAGCTGAAGCATGGGATGAACGTTGATATGTACCCGTTAATGTAATTCCAAAATCGCTGATGTATAAATAATATTTTTGCAAAAGTTAACTGGCATCCATTTTATTTATTAATGCATCGTGGACTGCCTTCGTGTGAGTGTGTTATACGTCCCCGTTCTCTCTTTGTGTGTGTCATGTAAAGCATTAAAGTTATCGATCAAGCGCGTTTGAGCGGCGAATGGCTGCCTCGCTCGATCAACATTTGTCAATAGGCAAATGGAATATCTCCCTCCCCAATCTGCAGAAACGCTAGTTTCAGAGATAGAGAGAGAACAAGAGATAAAAATGAAAAATTTATCCTCTCTATACGAAACAAAGGAAAGGGAGGGAAAAAAAGGAAGGTAGAGAGCGAACTGCCATGCGCGAAAAGTGCCTTCCCGAAATGTAATCGTAATAATTGGGTTGTAAAGGCAAAAGCCAGATACACACACAGACACGCAACATTGCATGAAACACTCTCTATCGATTTACTGCAGGCTGTGAGGTTTGGGGGTGGGAATAAAAAAAGGAGGACATACCTGAATCGATGAGAACGTTACAAGAGTTAAATGGAATTCTTTTCACAAGTGAAAATAGGTGGGGAGGAAGAGGAGGCGACCAGTGCTTTGCCTATCGTGACGCATATAGTTAATTTATGAACTTAATTTAGCATTTCCTTAAAAAAAAAATCTTTCGAAAAATTGAAACTTCTGTCTATTTAATTTTAACTCGATCATCATAAATTTCTATACATTTCTTTTTTTATATATAAATAGACTCGCTCATTAAAATGTAAATAAATTGAGGGAAAAACACACGCAATGTCGCTCGGAGGGATTTGAAGAGATCCATAGGAAATGGTGGGGCTTCTTGAAATGCTTTTGCGTGTTTCACTCGCAATCTATGGCAGACTGTATGTGGATATTGATTTTTCGTGACATTCTGATAAGTCATTTATTATGCATAAAAAATTAAACTTAAATGTGATTTTTATTTTCTGAAAAATTCTTCGACTGGAAATAATGGCGTGATTCCGATGCAGAAGTTTATGTCAGTGTTTTTTTTTCCTCTTCATTTTATGTCTTCAAATAATTTTTCTCTCATAAAACAAAGTATCTTATATTCTTATATTCAAACTAAGATTGCTTCGCAGTCGACCTAGTTACTTTGAATAAAAGAAAACAGCACTTTTCCACGAAACTGCTTTAATAAGCTTAAACACTTATAACAAAATAACAGATAAATACTGGAGATGATGCTCCAATATAAGGTAAACAGGTTTGTTATGATGAAAAACGAAAGGAAAACTCTGCTATCTGGATTCGAACCAGGAACTACGAGCGCTTAAATCGTCGCTTCTCAGGTTAGATTAGGTAGTGGCGATGAGTAAATACTCATGATGGCTAACTCTAATCCAGTTTGCCGAATTTTTCCTTTTGTTTTTTCATCTTAATATGTTTACTAATCTGTATGTACATTTCCACGACAATATTATCATCATCAGCATGTTAAAATGGACACGATAGAACGAAGTTTTACACAAAGAAGCTTATCAACAACAGATCAATCAGCAGGCGATACATTATTGAAGCATTAAACGATTTGCATTCAATCATTAAGAATTTAAGAATAAATTGGAAATTCCCTTAAAATTTTATTGGTAGAGTTAAAGATAAGATACTATCAGATCGTTGCATATCAAATGTCGGATTGCAGAGGTCATCTTTAATAGCCCTGTAGAAAGGACACCTTCACACGTGCTATTCGAAATAACCCCCATTGCAATCCAAGCATTGTTGCCAACGATTTGGGAGCTTCTCGAGCCCCCTCCGATAAAATCCATGGTCACGGGACTCAATAAACTCCCGGAATGTGTTTTCGACGTCTGCTTGGGTTAGGAATGTTTTCCTCCGGAGAAAATTGTCCAGGCTCTGGAAAAGATGGTGATCGGTAGGGGAGCATCTCGTAGCCCAGAGCCTATAGCGCCTGCACGGTCGTTCGTGCAACGTGGACGCGCGTTGTCATGCAGCAGAAGGACGCCTTTGCGATGCACAAATGCAGGTTGTTGCTGACACAGTATAGGAACCACTTCTCGTCGCAGGTGACAATGCGATCAAGAATCCCCGCTTCTTCATGGCGCAAAAGCAATTCCGTACACACTGCCAACCGATGCTCTTTTTGGTTTTCCGTAAGTTTACGTGGGACCCATTTGTCCTGCTTTTTCATCTTGCCGATGGTTCTAAGGTGTCTACTGACAATCGACGCTGATACAGCATGATCCCCTGCAAGATCCCGAACAGTTTTTGACGGGTCCTCTTCCACAGATCGCTTCAGATCAGCGTCATTCAACACATTGGGCGGTCTGCCGCGTGGCTCATTTGCCAGGTCCGTCACTCCCGCCCGGAATTTTCGGAACCAACGTTGGACAGTACGTTCGTTTATGGTGCCTCACCGAATACCTTATTGATGTTTCGAGAGGCGTTGGATGCAGTGTGATTCAACCTGACCTCGTAATGCATTATCACACGTACTTCGTATGAAGTCCTGACTGTCATCGCTTGGGTTCAAACGCTATTAAATATCATCGCAGACATGCAAATTTCAGGCAGCGGTCGCTGAGAGATTTATCTCTGGGAATGTACCACTTTGTTATGGGTACTTGCTACTAAACGTGGAAACCGTGCTGAAGCGCGGAACCCACCTCGAAATCCGATATTTGATATGCAAGATCTGATAAATTATAACAAATCTGGAATATAAGACATTTCTTTGTAGTTTGTGGTAACTGCTCTTCAAGCCAGAGGAAGAGAAAAAAGTTAGTACACGAATAAAAGTCACATTTCTTATGTAAAAATGCGAATACGGAACATAGTAAAATTTAATCATAATTATGATTCCAAGCTAGAATCAAGTCCCAAAAGTAGTAACGTTTCTCGAAACTATTGAGATAGTTAAAACACCAACCAATCACCTACTTAATTATTGGATGGAAATTGCTGGACTGCTTAAATAATATACCGTCTGCTAATTGATTCTTATTCAAAGTAATACAGTATCCAGAGTTTCTGGGATTCATCTGGTCGCTGTCAATTGCGATGGTCAATTGCGTATAGATACAGTGTATTGGTTGGATTTGATTTTAACGGCTTAGAGTGACTTTATGAGGATGAAATATTTAGACAGCTCGTTTCAATTGACTTGCTTAACATCTCTTCGTTTAGAATTCCTTCCACTCAATCGCTAAACAAACGTGTTTGCGTTTTGACATTTCTTCCTTTTAGGAGCCCTTTGCAATCTGTTTTGTATTCAGTGCATTATAGGTTAAAGTAGTTCATTCGAGAAGAATGATTAGAATCCAAATTTTAATGCAAGGTAAAGTCAAACTGCTCATCTTCGTTTCAAGTCGTTATTATGTCCGTGCGGAATATCTAAATTATGTGGGTGTAGGATTAAATTTTTTTGAATTAATATTTTTAGTAATAATAGTATTTAATAATACGAATAATAGATTAAAGTTAAGTACTTTTACAATATAAGTGAACGCATATAGTCTATTCTTATATAAAAGGCATTTGTTTCAATCAAATAACGGGCGTCTATTTTTGATGTCGACATTCACAGTGTCTGTCGGTAACTTATCTCCACTCAAATGTTGTTACGTAGAAGTTCTGCAATTGCTGTTTCGGTATGAAAAAGTAATTTTCAAAGTAATGCGGAGGAGTCACTTTTTGTGTGGGTGAACGGATCGATAAAGTAGGCCACTCTTGGAAGTCCCCCTGAATTATTTAAAGGAAGGAGGGCAGGTTCTCAGCCCCGAATTGTCTTTTATTCTCTTTATTTATTTATTTTCGCTCCAACCTTTAGTTGCAAAGTTCTCCAAGAACTCTATCGATTTCGTCCTACTCTTTGATTTTACCGTTAAGTAGCGGCTTAATAAAAAGGAAATTCTGAAAGAGAGGATTCATTGTGGTTGCTGCTTTATAATCGAAAATTAAATTGTAGGCTTACACACGAAGCGCTCTTCTTTGACACTTTGTCCTGTGCTCAAATTTTTATTTCATTCCCGCGACACTGTTTGCCTTATTAGACAATTAGAACTTGGCTGAATGGAGCCGCGTTTTGGCTTCTAATGGATAAACGACTTCAAAGAAAAGTTTCCAGAGTTATAGAAGGATGATGATGAGTAAGTAGGAGGAAGAGGATCGGGAGAAATAAAAATAAAAAAAAAATAGAAAAAAGTAAATAAAGTTAAGAGTGAGAGGGAAAAGTTTCCAACCCCGGCTGTAATTGGATTTCACATTTTCCATTAACGAAATATGATCGTCACTCTCCACCGTAGCGTATAAAGATTTCATCGGCAGGGAAAATCACATCCACCCTCACCCACTTCCATCGCCGTCGTCATCATCGATCGCCAATGGGGTGGCCCGTTTTCAGAGGGTAGAGGAACTCAGTCAATTTTATGAATATTTTATCATTCAATTCGAATCGTATCCGCCTCACTGTTAATTGTAAAAGGTAGGCTCATTTGAAGTGTCATTTTCCGTTTAAAGGGGCTCTCCATGAAAACGTCCTCGACGGCAAACGAAACTTAATTCCATTTGAGCTTCATAGTGTGTATGTCTGTCTGTCTGTGTTTGGCTTGTGTCAATGCTGGAACGTTTCACTTCGCTTCTGTTTTGTTGTGCTCCGATGAATTCCTCACTTTAGAGAAATTGAATTTTCGTTTTTTCCTGATTTTTCATCAGTTAACATGAAAACCTATCCATATTTGATGTGAATTATTATAAAATAAAATAAGCTAAGAAATGTATTTCGCTTTTCATATTTGTTTTATCTTAAAACGCAAATATCCGATTGCAAAAACTATATAATATACATCAAGTACGTTTCATCAATTTTTGTAGATAAGTCTCTTTTTACAACCGTCGAAGGTTGAGAAAGTAAACTTACTTAAATATGGCTTCTTCCTCGTTTGCAAATTTATGTCATTTGATTTTAATTTACTTTAGAGATTCCCAAAAGAATAAAAATCAATTGCTAACCCAATCTAAATTCTGTCGTATTAAATATTGATCTGTTATTTCAGAATATCAGTGAAATTTAGCTTGAATTAATAAGTTATTTATGAGTAAGCGTGTTTTTCTAAGTTTCATTTATCTTTAGAAATGATTTTAAGTGTGACTTTGAATAATCGAACAAGGTAAAAGATATTTCACAGTAATTATTTAACGAAACTCAAAAGTATTGTCCGCCATTGTTTAGCATTTATCCCATCGTGACAGTAGTCGCAGAATGCCAGGCTCGTAGAAACCCTTTGGCTGCTGTTTGAACCAATTGCGCACGCACTCCTGGACTTCATCGTCCTTTTGAAACCGTTGCCCCCGTAGTGCTTTTTTGAGCTCATCGAAGATGTGGACGTCACATGGGGAAGATCTGGACAATAGGGATGGCGGCTCAGGAGTTCCCACTTGAACTTCCGCAGACGTTCCTTTGTTGAATTGGCTGAGTGTGGTCTAGCATTGTCATGGAACAGGATGATACCACGAGAAGGTTTACCGGGACGGTTCGATTTGATTGCGCTCCTGAGCTTCGTTAACGTTTCACAATACCAGCTGAGCATTGACCGTAACTCCATGCTCCAGGAATTGGACGAAATTTCAAAAACGAAATAAATGGACACGGCCGCTGCTCGGTTATCATCCTTTGCTTCATTCCTTGCCGGACACGTAACGCATCTAGCGAGAGAAACGCGCGCGAATCATTTTCGTCACACAAGCAACTACATTTCAAGCCCGTCTCCATGTTGATGATTACCTTGCTTTTGGTGCAGTATCCTCTTCCCCGTTATTTATTGACTTTATCTCGTAAATATTCACAGCCCGACCTCCCTTAACTCATTGATGGTCTTTTAATGCTTCGTTTATGTCCTCCGACTTAATTTATCGGATGTTTGTTTCTGATTTATAAACATGATATGATCTCATTGAGATCTAAGAGAAACTTTATTTCGATTTCTTACTAAAACACAATTCTTTCGCTCTAAACAAAGTAGGTTTGTGCTTATAGGGTAAGGTTCTAAGCTGTACAAGCGGATATCTATCAAGATACGATAAATTTAAACTTATTTTGGCTGTGATCATTTAGGAAATGATATAAATTAAATCACCAGCTTTTAATTTCATCGTTTCACGTAATAAAAATAAGCAGACTTAATAATACGTAACCGAAATATGTAAATATATTTTGAAATTTAATTTCTTTGAATATAGGATTAATTTTGTTAATTTTTTTTACATATTAAAATTCTTTTTTACAGATTAAATAATGAATAATCGGATAATCGACATTTCATTGTCCTCATAAATTTTTAAATTTATTTGAAACGAGATCGGTATTTTTAGAATATCTTCTCTATTCTGTGGCAATTTAACCGAAAATTCAAATGAACACATATACAGCTTGATTGCTTTACTTTCAGGGTTTTCTTTTTCATTCATTTTCTCCACAAAACTCTCTCTGCATCTTGCACGTTCTAAGACGAGGAATGTGGATCGTGATTAGATTGGTTAAAAATATACCGCATCTGGTCAGATGAAGAAATTATTTAAAGGAAGAGTAATTGTAGTGGGTTTGGCAAGGAATCTTCCGACGCCTGGAGAACAACTTGTAAAACTTTACTTTCCTGCCAAAACTCCCGAGTTGAATATCGTTACCTGAAAAAAGAAAATCAACTCGGCAATAAGAGGTCCGTGAACACCACGCTCTTTCAGTTGGCTTCCCTTTTTGAAACCAATAACGTACTGACATTCACAACAAATCAAATCAAAGATAAATATTATTTAGAAGAGCGCACGATGTTGTGTCGAAGGGATCGTCCTTACCTTTTAAGGAGGAGGCAACGAGAGCCCTATTGAGATAGATTTTCGGGAAGAAGAGAGAGAGAGAGAGAGAGAGAGAGAGAGAGAGAGACGAGTTTTAATAAAAGATTTCCGGAGCCTTATTAAAAATGATGAAACTAATTGACGGAATGACTTCCGAACGACAACGCCGCCCTTTTGTGCCCCTCCCCCCGTTTAAAACATAGGGCTAATTCCCGAACGTTAATATCTGAGGAAATTAATGAAGCCGAGGTGCCTCTCTCTCTCTTTTTTTTTTTTTTAATTTTACGGGCTTTTCCCGCCAATTTCAGAGATTGTCTCATGAAAGAGAAGGTGTGTGAAATATTGATCGCCGGGGAAATCTTAATGGAACAGCGGAGGGGAAGAAGGGAATCGGGGAAAGCCGAGAATTGAGGGCTGTATGTGTGTGTGATAGGGTACATAATGAGAAAGAAGTTTCTTTTATTTTTCAGATCTAATTGCTTCGTTGTTCTTCATTTCAGTATTTCGGAATAAAATTTACTAGCTGCAGATTTTAATCATTTGCTTATTAACTATATAAACAGGACCATCCTAAATATTTTTGCTTTCTTTAAGACTGAGAATAAGCACATAGTAATATTAATCTCTAGCAATTATCTGATTTATATCAGATTTTTTTAAATGTTTGCTATACCTAAATATAATACCTGTAGACTATATAAATAGATTATTATAATACAGGGTGATTCAGTCAATTTCTGACCATTTCAGTACTATGATTTATTGACCCATTAATGTTTACAAACTTAGCATTTCAGTATGATATTTTAGGCAGTTCGGAGTTTTTATTCCCGTGGAAAAGTCTTGATGATATGCTCAATGTGGCCACCAAGAACGTTTTGAACTGCTCGCAGCCGAATGGTGAAGTTGTTCATAACTCTATCCAGGATTTCTGCATCCACAAGGGTGCAGCAGTCGACGATGCTTTGTCGCAGCTGATCTAGGGTTCAGCTCGGGGATGAAGAAGGTTTCCAACATGTTAATGTAAGCCTGTGACGTTCGGTGCTCTCAAAAAAGAACGGACCAATGATGCCTCTTTTGGAAATCGCGCACCAAGCCATAACCTTTCGTGGATGAAGAGGTGACTTATGGATCTCATGAGGGTGCTGGGAACCCCAAAAACGAACGTTGTGTTTATTAACGTCATCTGACAGATGGAAGAAGGCCTCATCTGACACCCACAGGTTGTCCACAATGTCCTGATTAACTTCCATTTCTGCCCCAAACTTCATCGCAAATTGTTGTCGCTTCTGTCTTCCAGTGTCTGTTAACTCCTGATAAACATGGATCTTATACGGGAACAGGTGTAAATCCTTTCTCAAAATTCGCCAAGTCGTGGTATACGACAGCCCTTCTTCAATGGATAGACGGCGAACAGATTTTTTGGTAGGTGAATCGACCAACCTTGTGCGAACATTTTCGACAACTTCGGCCGTTCGAACACGAGCTTCGCTCCCGCCTTTTTTCTTGCCTTTAACACATCCAGTGGCACGAAATTGCTTAACAAAATCCATGATTGCTTGCCTGCCTGGTGCGTCTCGACACTTATACTTCTTCCGGAACTTTCTTTGCACGGTTACAGGTGATTTTGTCTCGAAATACCATTCGACAACCTTGCATTTCGCTCTGTTGATAAAGCGGGAGCCATTTTTCAACAATACGATTTTCATGCAGCGCCGTTGCAACAATACAAACTCCAACTATTTAGAAATTCGGTATGGCGCTCATATTCTTTCAATTGTTTATCCCTAATGTACGTCATTCGAGTGAAATGGTCAGAAATTGACTGAATCACCCTGTATAAGCTTGTAGCCTATTAAAGATATTTGAATTTTGGTTACTTTAATAGGTCCTCTTATATTGGTTATTTCACGCTCAAACAGAGACTTATGAAAAATTATTTGAATTTTCAATTCATTTTAATAATTTTTGGTGAACGCCTTATTTTTCCTGTAAATTATTCTGTTTGGTGGTATTAATAGTGTTTTGTAAATAAAAAAGAGTTTGGTAAGATTATAGACATTCACTACAGGAACGAGCATCTTAATCCATACTCCGCAATTATTTTCTGTTAATATATAAGGCTTCACAGTATGTTTATTCACACAATTTTGCAATGATATCAAAGCTTCTGGAGCATAAAACAAATAACGTAAAAAACGTTTAATTTACAATTATGCGTTTAACCATCTAATATTACAGGTACAATAATACTGTGGATAGAATACGAAGTTGGATAAGATTCAAATTCCAGCACCATAGAGTATATTAGAATAAAATAGGAATCGACGGCAATTTACAATATACTAGAATCCCCCAATGATCGAAATTCGATCACATTTCTGAGAAAAAAAATATATGTGTAATTGTTCTAGCCTCAATCTTGCTTATTAATAAACTTTGAAGAATGAAAAATAGATTACACAATAAATATCCAAAATGCTTTGCATGACATTTCTGACACTCCCGATTCATTTCACCGCAATGATAACTTTGAAATTTTCTCGGAATAATATTTAAAGCAATCTAAAGGTATCTTTTAATATATCTATCGAATTATTATCTAAATATAATATTTATATTTAAGCTAAATTGTCCCTCCCTATCTCTGCGTCTCTCCCCCCGTCCCACTGTGGAAAATTAAGGTCTGTTTCGGATCAAAAATCGATAACTTTTTTGTTACTAAAGAAAGCGTGTTAACAAAATTTTTAAAAAATAAATAAAAATCAAAAACTTCAAAATTGGTTTTTATTTTATTTTTAACTTTGAAAGTGTATGAAAAAACCTTAAAATAGCTTAGAAAACGACGAAAAATACATAAAATGCTTACTACTAATTATAGAAATATTTTGAATAGTTGGTTAATAACAATTTTTAAGCACTTGTTTCTATGGAATAATGTATAGGTACATTAAAGGTACTATATTACACTTAGGGACCTTCAGGTTCTGAAATCAGTTCGTTGACTTTCAAAAACGGCAGAGTATTTGTTATACGGTTTTCTAATACTTTCAAATGAACATCAACAACACAACAATTAAAATTCTTTCAAATGAACATCAACAATGATTTGAGTTAATTTGATATTTATTATAAAAAAAGCACAATAAAAAAGGCAATGCTACATGCGTTGACATATATGGTGCACAGCCTGTTCCTTAATGCTACCTTTTTGAAACGCTTTTTACCTGTGTTAACGTGAACAAATACGCAAACAAAATATATTGTGCACATCTAGAGCACAGGAACTTTCCACCATATAAGTTTCATGCGTATTCGTCGACGTTAACACAGGTAAAAGTGCATAACACAAAATGTGTTGCCGTATTTATATACAGGGTGTAAATTTTAAGTTGACAAAGCAGAATAACTCGAAAAATAAGCTTCACACGAAAAAATGCGTAGAATCCAAAGTTGATTATTTTCGAGGGGGCATCTGCTGGTGCTAAAATTAGCCCACCCCCCCCGGCCCCTGGGGGTGGGGCGGGGGGCAACTTTAAAATTTCAAATGGGAACCCCTATTTTTTATTGCAGATTCAGGTCCTACATAAAAAACTACGTACATTTTGTCTGAAACATTTTTTTTATTTTTGGTAGATGGCGCTGTAATTCAAGAAAATCCATTTTCTCATTTTTGCGTGGAAATAACTAATTTATTATTCATTTCGATTCCTACATTGTTTTAACTACAATGTAATTTGAAGACATTTCGTCAACAAACAAATAATGTAAACATTGGCATTTTTTTCAGAATGTTTACATTTTAAATTCTGATCTTTAGAAGAAAAGATTGTAATTTTTCAACTGTTTTTGTGAGTGTACAACGCCGTATTGCTTTTGAATTTACATTATGAATTATCTTTCTGTGGAAGAAAAAATTGAGATGGTGTACATTTATGGAGAAAGTGGGAGAAATTTTGATAATGCAGTCGCGCTTTATGCTCAGCGTTTTCCTGGCCAAACGCGATCACGGTCTTCTTTTGTTCGAGTTATTAAACAATTTACTGCGGAAGGTAGTGTGAACCAGAAAAAAAGAACCCGTGCAGCTACTGTTTGTGGAGAAAACAATCAAGTGTCAGTCCTAGCTGCTGTGGCTCATAATCCACATGCGAGCACAAGAGAAATATCAAGGCAATCAGGAATTTCACATATGAGTGTTTGGAAAATGCTGAAGCTCCACAAATTTCATCCATATCATGTATCTATGCATCAGGAACTACATGGCAATGACCACCAAAACCGTCTAACGTTTTGTCACTGGGCACTTCAGCAGATGCAAACAAACCAACATTTTTTTGCACGAGTTCTTTTCTCCGATGAGTCAACATTCACAAACCACGGGGAAGTTAATCGACATAACATGCATTACTGGAGTGAACAGAACCCACACTGGATTCGAGAAGTCAACCATCAGCGACCTTGGTCAATTAATGTTTGGTGTGGGATAATTGGCGATAAACTTATCGGTCCATATTTTATAGACGGTAATTTGAATGGCAACAAATATCGTAACCTACTTGAAAATGAACTACCAGATCTACTTGAAGACCTGAGTATTGAACTTCGACAACACATGTGGTTTCAACATGATGGTTGTCCAGCGCATTATTCATTAGTAGCGCGCGAAGTACTACATCGACTTTACCATGGTCGCTGGATCGGCAGGGAAGGTCCTGTGAATTGGCCAGCCAGATCGCCTGACCTTACATCGCCAGATTTTTTCTTATGGGGTTACCTCAAAGATATCGTTTATAAGGAAACGCCAACCACTCGCGAAAACATGATTCAAAGAATAAGAGATGCTTGCGCTGCAATTACACCAGACATGTTATCAAGATGTGTTCAGGAATTTACAAAACGAGTCAATAAATGCATCGAAGTTGGAGGTCATCAATTTGAACATTTAATTTCATAAAACGGCGAGATGCAAGGGATTTAAGGACAACAAGCAGGCCGAAAGTGAGAGGCGAGGGGACTCACTGGAAATACAAGCACCCCGAAATTCATTTACTTGCAAGTATTTGCAAATAAGAAAAAATAAAACGAAAACAATCGGTCCTTTTAAGGACCACCAAATCTTAAACGGGAATAACTTCATCTTTACACAGTCTTTTACTTTTTTACTCTGTTAGTTAATGAGTTCACTCGTTAGTACGTAGGATGTTCGGTTAGTTAGTTAGCTAATCAGTTGATTTGTTTGATAATTATAAAGTTGTGTGGCCTCATGACCACGAAACAAAACAAAATTATCCTAATCCGCGGCAAAAAATAATAAAATAATAACTTTGCGGCAAAATTTACGAAGTAAATAAGTATTTTTTATTTCTCCGTAACCATTTCCACGCAAAAATGAGAAAATGGATTTTCTTGAATTACAGCGCCATCTACCAAAAATAAAAAAAAATGTTTCAGACAAAATGTACGTAGTTTTTTATGTAGGACCTGAATCTGCAATAAAAAATAGGGGTTCCCATTTGAAATTTTAAAGTTGCCCCCCGCCCCACCCCCAGGGGCCGGGGGGGGGTGGGCTAATTTTAGCACCAGCAGATGCCCCCTCGAAAATAATCAACTTTGGATTATACGCATTTTTTCGTGTGAAGCTTATTTTTCGAGTTATTCTGCTTTGTCAACTTAAAATTTACACCCTGTATAGATAATGGAACCAGCACTACAATAAACTACAAAATTATGGAATTTAGTTGCATTGTTTTGTTGTAGTATTGCTTGGAACTGTAATTTGAATCATATCCAACTTCGTTTTAGTATCTAATTCTTAGGCAGAAACCTCTTTTCTTTGATTTTCTTCAGTGGCTGCAACAATTGCAATTTTCGACAGTTGTTGTCTGTCATGTTCTTTCTGTCTTGATGTCTGCTTTCTGTTGCATAAAATATGAAAATTATCATGTTAGGCTATTAGACATAAGTATATTTTAAGTGTACTATGCTAAGGTAATTTTAATTTTTTTTATTTATCGTCTTACAAGAACAAGGAATTGTTCGCTTAAACTTGCTTTGTGTTCAGGGTTTCTTTATGAATGTCTCTTACACAATAGGAGTGGTGATCAGCATTTTGTGGAGTGACCTGGTGTGATTGTGAAATTGTTGGTTTGGATTCCCCGCACCCTCAAAAATTGGTCAAGATCAAATGCTATCCTGCAGTCAGCAAAAATGGTATAATGGTATTAAGCGGACGCTAAACATTTCCTGTCAGGTAAATTCGGCCTATTAATGAAGTATTAGGTCATGGTCGGACATAAACATAAGCACTAAAGTCTTTGTTACAGAATGACTACACAACTGGATGCGTTATTTTAAGAAAAAGTTTTCCACTAAATCTTCGTTCATTATTGTTTTTATCATTTTCATTTAAAAGACATGAAAATATGAATGCAAAGTAGTTTTAAGAGGTGGCAAGGTAGAAGCGATCGTTTTCGATTTCAACACCTTGGGAACATTCCTTTGTATTAGTAGGGAACGTGTGTTATGGCCGTCATGTGCGCGAAGTTACACAACAACATGTTAATACGAATTTGAGATCATTTATTTTCTTCCCCTAACGCAGCAATTACGCGGTGAAAAGTCGTGGAGGTATTCCAAAAATCAGTACAAGTGGTCGCGATGAGGGAGGAAACAAGTTTCTTAAGTTGCCGGATCATCGGCCGAAGGAAACCAAGTTGTGCAAGGGTGGGAGAGAACAACATGAACGCCACGAGAGAGAGAGAGAGAGGGAACCATTATGAGATACACGTTGCCATAGAGATCGGCAAGAGGAAGCTAAGACACGCGGAGATCACGAGGGGGCGAGCCACGGGTTGGGGCCAAAGTGTGGCACGCGCTCTCGGGGTCCAACAGGTTATCGAAGCTCATATCGAGACCACAAAGCGTCAAGACGCTGATTCATGGCGCCGTTTCTCATTTGTTCCCTTTTCTCTGCAACGCCTTCGACAGGGCCGCCGCCATCGCACCCAACGCCACAGCCGCCGCCACTGCTCCTGCTTATCTCGGCCACCGGTGCTGCGCTGCTGCCAGTCGCTTTTGTATGCGCTCTCTCGCCTCACTTAGGGTTACGTGTTGACTTAAAAGAAAATTTATTAGCTTCTGGTGTGCTTGGCCATCTCGGTTGCCCAGATCACAGTTTAAATCCCCTGGCCACATTATTCGATCACGGCGCAGTTTTTAGCGTTTCCAGATTATCGCCTCGCTTACTTTTCGTGTTCGGTTGGGCTGACATTTCCTAATCTATTTTTCGCCGGTATTATTACATCGAACGTGAGTTGTTGTCAGCGTAGCATTGAGGGAAATTAAATTTTTAGGCAGAAAACGTCAAGGAAATTGCTTTGTTAGGTGGTGCGTGGATCTCTGCGCTGCAAGACAAATTACATCTCAGAATTGAGTAGCTTATAAAGAATGAATGAAGTTATCATATTAGGAATGGGGAATTCAGCACGAGTGGACGAATCAAAGGATTCTTGGTTAGGTTATGTAAAGTTAAATTATGTTAGATCTCTCTCGGCTAGGTTAAATTTTTATTTCTGGAGCTGAACTGGTCTTGGTCTCCTGTTTAAAATTAACGAGGTTTGCAATTTAAGATTTGGTATACTCTAACGAAGTCTTAATAAGAGACGGCGAAAATATAGCTGTAAGAGGAGGCACATAATTGGCCAGTTGTTTGCAAACGACCTCAAACTGAACTTTAGAACGTGTTCCGACTTTTATTAATCAGTTTAATTAAATGATCCACGTCTACATTCTAAACCAGACTCTGTTTGTCAGGTGGTGACGCATCCACCATTTATAAATTGATTCACAAATTTTCGCGTAGTGAAGGGTTCCATAATGAGCTGACAGTTTTCGTAAAATTTTCACCATTTTTGAAGTGAATTTTTTCAATTTATACACGCGTTGTTCAATTGTGTAGTTTTGCATAATTTAACCTCAAATTTTAATAATGACAGCATATAAAAATCTCTACTCGAAAAAAATGGCGGCAAATTCAAAATGTCCACGAAAAAAAATTTGAGACACCCTTTATACAAGAAGCAGTTGGTAACGTTGTCTCTCGAATCTTTCGGCGATATTTCTTTCACATGGCAACAAGTAACAATATTAAGTGATCTTAGGAAAAAAAAGATTTTATCAATCCTATGATGTATTTGGGCAGTCATTCATCGCAATATGTTTGTCCTTGCTGACAAAACAATTCAATTATTTCTGAATTAAGAACGAAAACACCTTTCACATAGAATGTTTAGACGAAATTGGACCTAAGCTACTAAAGCCAACATTTAGTTTCTGTGAGCTCATATCAGGAAAACTGTCTACCGTACTTCATACGAAGAATAAGTTTTTTTAAAGGGAATAGAGTTCTCCTAAACCGAGTTAGCGACTAACTTGATTGCCAGTTTAAACTTGATGATCCAACAAACCCTGTTCACGAAATTAAATTATTTACAGGTCGAAGCCTATAATATACTTGAACATTGTGTTTCTCCTATATCTCTCATGATGGACGAATTTCTCAAAAAATTGATCTAGTGAACCATCCAAAACTGGTGTCGTTTATAACCAAAACAGGAAGAAGCCTGGGAACCTTGGAAGTCATTTGAGAATCATAGGCAATTAACCGGCATAAAGGATATCGATGCCTGTAATATCATTTTACTGTATGTGGAAAAAAGTTTTAATTCTTATTATTGGTATTCTATTACAGTTATTGAATACATAAGGTACAGCAATTGCGCCAAGACTAGCCACTAAAATACAGTATTGTGTATCGCATACATTATATATAAGGTTTTTAAGATAAAATGAACATCAATGTAAAATAAGAGAAGTTCGCTAAACGTGTACACCAACACAATTTAAACTCCATATCCGTAGATTACCATAAATTTGAGTAATATATAAAAACAGAGTATTTTAATTATTTTCTTCTGTTAAAATGAATTCTTACAGATGCAGAAAGGTAACCTCAACCTATAACAAACAAAAAAATAGGAATCAAAGAACCTTCAAATAAATTACAAAAATAAATAGAGTCCAGAATCATAAAAGTTAAACATAAAAATAAGCATAATAAAACAACTATATTAAAAATACATTTTTTAAGCTATTGAAAGCCCTGTAGTTAGCTAAAAGTATCAAAGCTGTAATTCAACCCTATAATAGTTAAATTAAATAATGAAATAACAATGAAAAGACAATTTTCTTGCAGTAATTAGATAGCACTTCAATCCAATTGGCCCATTCGTTTTGGAACTCTTCTGTATCCATCAGTGCAATGCGTTGTCTAGAAGTTGGGGATTGTACAACGATTAAGAAATTTCTCATTCTCATGAACTTTTCTGCTTATGGAAGTTAATTATCAAAAATGTATGACGTTAAAAACACCACAATTCTGTAAAATTCATCCAAAAATGCAATTAACCCCACGGGAAACGTTCTCCTTTGTCATCCTGTTGCGGTTTACGACGAAACTGATTTCGAGCCAACCTTTTCATGAGTAAAACTTGTCTCTTGTGGTCGAAACGAGTACTCTGCAAGAGAGTGCGGCTGCCATTTCTAAATCTTTTCCAAATCTCTCCAAGTTTTTCTAATTCATGGCCGTCCTTCGGCGTCTTCTTCTACCTTTTCTTCTATCCAACGTATTCGAAATGTTGTTTTTTAAAACAGCCGAGACGAATTATCTTTTGCGTGTCCTTGTACTCTTTTGTACTTTTCTCCTTTGACGACGACCCATGCATCACGTCACCAAAAAAAACATTATCTACGCCCCACATCATAAGGCGGTATTAAGGTCACTCTTTGCGGTTTTTAACTTGCTCCATAAGCCTTTCCCAAGCACAGGGCCCCAAGTAATGGACCAATCAAAGTCAAAGAATCCCGTGGCTGTCCGCAAGCGCCCCGACAATCACTCCCCATTGGCTCAGGTGGTTTTCAACGGGTAAAGAAAGTGCCACGATCCCATTCTTCCTCTCCACCCATCCCTTTGGCTTCATATTCGATCTCTCTCTTTCTTTCGCTCGTTTCTTTTCTTTCTCGCTCTTTCTTCTTTTTTCTTCTCCTTCTTCCTTCAGTTCCACCATCTTAACACGATTGCACCAAGAGAAAGGAAGAATGGCGTTAGATTAAAGAGGAGTCATCCACACGATGGAAAGGAAAAGGGTGGGGATGAGGTTCGTCTTTCTTTCTCTCTTCCCTTCCTCTTTATATCTCTCTCTCTTCTTTTTTTTTTTCCTTCTTTGCCTTGGTTCGCTTCGAGTGGAGGGGTTTCGAAGCGGCTTCTCGGTCGACGATAAGCAAATTGGCCATTGAGTGGCGTGGCGGCGAATGTGTTTTTAAGGGGCGATTATTCGGGGGAGCCGCACGGTTATCGTCGTCTGCGCAAGCCGTTACCAACCTAATCACGGGACGCTCTCTCTACTTTTGCTGAATCATGGCTGAAGGTTCGTAGACTTTAGGCTTATCCCGGATAGTAGGAGTACTTGCAAGGCCCCATCTTTACACCACACATACAAAACCCAGTCTTGATTAAGAATCATTTTTGAGCTGAACGCATCCGAGCTTCTTTCTCTTCATTTTTTTTTTATTTTTTTAATCTTGTATATCCTCTTTTCCTTCACCAATTTTTCTTGTAAATTCTTCAGAATTTCTGGCGTAAAATTCGAGGAGAGTATAAAGTTACGCAACAAATAACGTTGGTTTGTGAAAATAATTCCTCCCACCCCTTTTCTAAAATTTTATTCAATTAGGAAATGATTAGTTTTCTGCCTGATTGCTTTCATTTTTTGTTATAGCTTGATAAACGATAAGAAGAAGGAATAATTTTGTTATGACTTTGTTTCAAATTCTTAGATTCTACATCTATTAAAACTAATCTTGCAACTTAAGATTTTTTTTCGAATGATATTTGAGCTTTGTACTCGGTTTCTAATATAAAATTTTATTGGAAATATTTATATTGGCGTTTCATATAAAATTCTAAATTACTCCTGAGATTCGTTTATGTCTGTGTAGAAATTTAATGGAATGAAACTTTGAAAAGAAATAGTTTTCATAGAGTTATTTCCAGACTATTTCGTTTCGTCGGTCTGTTTTTTGAACGATATGTTCCACTTTCATTGTACAGATATATGACCAGCAGTTTCACTTGGTTTAGAACCGTACTTAAAGATGCTTGACTAAACTTGTTTAAGAAAAATCTCGTAAATTATGAGTGAATCTGCCATTCTTTTCAGTCTTTTGACAAACTTAGTAACTTTGTTTTTTCCAATTTGAACTTTTGACTTATTAAGCGTTCTTAAGAAATTCCGAAAGTTGAGATTTCGTAATTTAATGGCTAAATTCTTAAGACGATGACCTCTGGTAAAATCTGTGTTCAACCGACGGGTTTTTTTTCAAGGTTTTTCAGCACGGAGAAATACAGGAGATAGTTCAAAATATCGCTAATTATCTGTAGAAATGCCTTTTGATAGTTTTGACTTTTTAAACTTTTGAAGTTATTTTCTCAATGTCTAATCTTAATTAATCTGCTAATGAGTGGTTTTTATCTAAGCATGAAGCAATTTCTGACGACATTGTTTAGCCAATTGTTAAGAGCTGAGAAACAATAGTTAGGTTCGAAAATTTCGTTTAAATTATTTGTTAACAACTTTTCAGATTTCAAAAGCGAGGTAAAATTACTTCAATTAAGTTATTATTCAATAAGTATATGCGTTTTTCAATTGTTATGAAAATAATTTTTACTTCACATTTATACTTATAGAGACATTGAACCATACTTATTATATTATGAATAAATAATCACAAATCGTTATTTTCCAGTTTTTGAAACTGGTCGTTATCATTAAGTAAATTAAATAATTAAGAATGAACTCATAGAAAATTTATTACCTGAACAAATCTAATAAATTCAATGAAAATTTAATAATTAAATGACAATTAAAAATTCACTCTGAAAAAAAAAAATAATTAAATGAAAATTTAAAATTCATGACCACAATAACATTATTGATTTGCTTAATTTTAAAATAAATTCATATCAGAAAAATAATTCTTACCAAAAAAAATATAAATTTAGAATAAATTACAGTTTAAAAAATTACATAACAATTTTTTGAAAGTTCTTCCAGCCAGAATAATCTATGAATTCATGCATCTTTTCATCATAGAATTAAAATTTCTTTCAACTATTCTAGAATTCATACAGACAACCCATAGCAACATGCAAATAAATTGGCAAAGGCGTCAAACATATTCTTAAATTGGATTAGTGGAGGAATTTCAAAGCAAACAAGACGTCATCAACATGGAGAATCGTCGAAAAACATGCAAACTTTTACAGTCTTAGATTTATTAATCAGTCTTAGATTGAATGAAGGTTAATGCCAGTTTTGAAAAATGGTAGAGGTTTTTGTGATTATTTATTCAAAAAAAAAATAGCAAATCGTCCAAATATAACAAAAGCAGAAAATTAAGTGCAAAATATTAGAAAAAATGAAAATTTTGTTCATCTCTTCATTTGATCCGCTACTATTCATTTCTTATTTTTTTTGAAATTTTTTTCTGGCTTGAAAACATCAATACTATTGCAGTGGGTGAACGCAATTTGCAACTTTGTATGCGAGGGCTCTTTGATCATATTTATTAAGCATTTCCTTGCAAAAAAAACATCGGCATCGCAAACAATGACGCCACAAATTGCTTCACGCAGACAAGATGCCACACAGCTTCAGGTAAATTGAATTTTGAAAATAAAATTCGAGGGAAATTGACCATGCATCTGATCCCCAAAACTTCCTACTACCCCTACGCACGCAGCTGAGTCCAAATTAATAGATCGTTTGTGGATACGAGTTACAGGGGCCGAATCTTATAGATTTCTTACAGAGAATTTGTAATGGTTGTATTCATAAGTACACACTTCATATCATTTGACAGATCTGTACGTAATATGATTGTTTAAATGAATTGTTAAGGGATTCTTGATAGCAACAGTAACAGTGTTATAGCCTGTCCAACGTCAGTTGGAGTGGGGTGTCCAATCGAAGTTTAACAGATTATAGAATGATCAACTTAACTCTCGGATACTTTAAGGAGCACACTGCCATTGAATTATTGCGACAATGGATATAAAATATTGCCTGCTAATAAGAGACTTTTATTTGAATTTTATCTTCTTATTAAGATAAAGTTAAGAATTTTCATAGAGATACGTCTTCCTTAATGCGTTTCTTGAGTAGTTGTGATCGATTTGGCTGCATATTATTGCAATACGTTTGAAAATGAGCGGAGAGGAAACCATTTCCTTTTAAGAATCCTTTCGCGAATAATCCAAACTTTGCATATTGTTGTTGCGGTAAAGAAAAAAATATCCAAAATCGGAATTTCAAAGAAGACTGATAACTATTTTTGGAAAGCGGATATTGAAAGAGCAAATTGAAGTTGATGGAAAACGATTTTGACTTTACCTTTCTCTTAATAAAAAGCAAATGAAGAAAAACTGTGTGGGAGGGGGTAGATTTTGGTGATAGTGTTTTTCTTCTTTTATTCGCCAATGTATCTGATGATGGTGTATTAACCCCCCCCCCCGCCTTATGGGTAAAGGTGCTTTTATTTTTTTGAAAGGCGGATGTCATGGGGTCTGGTGGTGGTTTTCTTCTAATGTCCTCTCGAGTTTCCGTCTGCTTTCCGGGAGCGATGGCGCGTGGTTTCCGGTCCAATGGGTCCGCTTCTTCTTCTTCTTCAGCAACCAGCGAATAATTTTCTTCTTTTTCTCATTCTTTCCTCCTGCCTCCTCCTCCTCCTTCCGATCTTTCTTCTTCATTTGGAAGGAAATGTTTTTTTCGCTTTACCGAATATCGAGTCAGGTTTTAAACCCAATTATTCAAATCTCTCATCTGTATCTTCCCTCTTCAGTGTACGCCAGTCGTCATTTATCTCTCTCCGAAGGAAAGAGAAGAAGAAAGATGGAAAAGAAAAGGAAAAAAGGATATTGGCTAGAAGTTTTCGGTAATGATCAGGAACGAAATCTGAATCTATGATGTATCCAATAACATTCACGTTTAATCAACCCGAACTCTCCAAGTTTTCTTTTCCTAATGGGAAAGAAAAATGATAAAATGAAATTTCTCTCGAGGCTTTTCAACAGAATCGTTTCCCTACTGAAAAGGAGAAAATTTTCCCTTTTCAAAGGGGGAAAAAAAACATTGGAACGTATAAAATTTGCGGCTTTAATCGACTCGTCCTCAAAAGTTCGTTAAATTTTGCAAAAAGCTTTCGTTATTCGCCTTCGTAATCAGTCGAATGAAAAAAAATATGGGGATGAGGTAAAAAAAAAAATAGGAGGGAGTGAAAATTTTAATTTCAAATTTTATTAAAATTGATCTTCTACATTAAAAAAAGAAACAAAACGCCTTGTTAATTAATAAAGTGAGATATGTGAGCACCTTAAATTAGTTGTTGTCAGAAAAAGAGGGGGTCCACTTTTCTAATTAAGCTGCTCATTAATTTCCAGTTAACATTTTGCGCCAAAAATATCCGGAGCCATTTGGTCCGAAGCCAGGCCTTTCACTCCTTTCCTTAATAAACCTCCACCCACACACCATATTTTTATTCACCCCCCTCCCTCTTATTTTCTTTACCTGTTTATCACACCTTTTCTCCTCGTCTTCCGAAATTTTTTCCATAAATTTTGATTTTTTTTCGATTTGTATCTCGAAACGATTTCGATTATTTTTCGAAAAGGAAATTAAATTTTTTTATCGAAATAGTTAACATTTTTTTTAAAAAAGTTTAAAATTTTTGAAGCAATACCAAGTTAAGAAAGTTAAGGGCGTTCACTAACAAAAGGCGTTATCATCGAAACTTTTCTTTCAGGTTAATATTTTTTTTTTGTGATAGAGCCTAACGTCCTTCACTTCTATCGATATCTCTTCGTAAATGTTTTGTTTTAGTAAAAAAAAAAAATAACTTCACACTCTTGACTGACATGATGATGGATTGGCCAACCGGCGGGTGATGACTGCCACCCAGTCGTCGTCGTCTCCCGCCAATTTGATTTTCTCCCCTCTCCTTTTTTATGCCTTCCAGCTGTCTCATTAGCATATGACTTAAGGGTTGTTGTTGTTGTTGTTAATAATTCCAAAACAAAGAGGATAACGCACTCGAAAGCAAAATTTAAATAACATTTCATGATTTTAAAAACTCATTTTCATTAATTTAATTGGAATTTACAGATAGCGCGACTTGATGCCGTTGCGGATAAACTGAACTTTGATATTTTAAGCTTTGTATTTATGGTTATTGTTATTATTATTATATTAAAGCAGTCCTGCGGAAAAGTTGGTGTAATAAAGAAACCTCACAGAAAATCAATTCTGAATCCGAATAACCATTGCTTCGTCAATGTGACAAAATGCTTACAATTTTGCTCAACATGTACTGGTTTTACATTCTGCAACTGAGCTTCTTAGTTCGAAAGGCAACAAATTCCATATTAGGAAGTGCTTTATTGTTCGAAAAGTAACTTAACAAGTTCTAGTCAGCTTAATAGTTGGAATTCTTTTTAGATAATGAGTAGATGCGCTTGCCCATATTATAACCTATAATATACCGATAGACAGATTTGTCAAAATTCTTATTTTTTTTCTTTTAGATAAAACAGAACGTACTCTTTTGGATAAAAAAAAACAACTCTGGGAGACTTAATCAACTTGTTACGATCTTCTTAATTTAATCTTTAAATTTCAGTTTTGATCGAATATTTTGACCCAAATATTCTAAAGAATTAAAAAATACAGTCACCGGTGTATTAAACACTCCCCCCCCCCCCGAAAAATACTGTCTGAAAATGAGGTATTCAAAAAGAGCTCCCTGGTTTTTTTAAAAAATCATCCGGTTTATTGGCAGAATTGATGCAAATAAATGCGTATATAACATAAGTCGCATATCTAGAAAACTCTAGAAAAACTATAAATATCGGTATTATAGTCTTTTCTGTCCAAACACGGTCATTTATATCTAAGTCCGTGTATAGTGGCGACTGCAGTGCTAATACGATCTCGTAATTCATTCAGATCACTTTAATGTAGCCTCACAAGAAGAAATCACAGAACGTGAAATCGGGAGATCTGGGGGGACCATGCCATCAGCTCGTTTTCCTCCGCTACCATACGCCCACTCCATCTCTGTAATGCTTCTAGCGACATGTATGGAACCATTCGGCAGCCTACAATAAAATGACGAAACTAGTTTTTAAAACCAAAAGCTAGGAGTTCTTTTTTAATTGTCCTGTATAAATTGTTTTTCTAAAAATGCCTTTGAAAAAATGGGATGCGTTTTATAAGCCTTCTATAATTCTTCTATAAGTATTGTTATGTAAGTAAAATAATTTAATTTACGCTTTTTATTACAATTCTTTAGGTCTTTCTTGGGATTTTTTTCGCAGTGATGAACGTAAAAAATATTTTTTTTGAACTCATCTGATAGCATTTCTCCGATTTCTTAAATTCTTCCCTTTGTTTTATTGTTTCAATTTCTTCCTTGATTCAATTTTATAGAAAATAAAAGCCAAGGCATCTCTATCTGTCGTCATACTTCCAGATTTCTTTTTTTATTTATCTACTAGAAATTAATTAAATTTCAGGATTGATTTGTAGCGGTGAGTCGTTAATTTTTTTTAATTTATTTTTTATGGGATCAAAGAAATTGCCTTTTGCCAAGAAGATGCACACACAGCGAACGAAAGAGAGAGAGAGAGAGAGAGAGAACTAAAGAAATGAAATGGGCAGATCACATTGTGTTTAGGTTTTAAAACAATAACAATAAATGTGAAATAAAATGGAAAAGAAAATTTTATTTCAAAAATAAATAAGAATAACTGAAAAGAATTGGAAGGGTGGGTGAGGGATGTAGAAATTAATTAATTTAAATACGTTTGATTTATTGCATGCATTGAGACCGCAGAGCCTGTTATCATTTATTTTACAGTTACCCAACTGTTAATGATACATTTACGACTTGAATTATTTCGGTTTTATAGTAAGTTTTTAATACATGGAGCCTTAAGGCGAATTAAATGGATTCTTTAATGGCAGAGGCGCTGTGGCTTCGTTCTTCTTGGGTTTCGATCGGTTGAGGTCGACGAAGAGAGGGTATATTCCATCTCCTCCGTAAATTAATCCGAGATGCGCCTTCCGACTTATGAGTTGCAGCTGTTGTGCTGGGTTGGTGGTTCAAACCTCCGATGCAAAAGCTTCCTTTCTTTCTTCTGTTGGTTTTTTTTTATTATTATTTTAAACTCTTTCTCTATTTTTCGTTCCTTCCTATTTCTCATTTTTTTTTTATTTTGTAACCCACTCCCTTCTCTGCATTCGGAATGACTTAAGATAGCAGCAGCGGCGGGCGAAGAGGGCGCTTCTTTACCTCAAATTGCTCCTTCTAGATTAGGGATGATTTACGCGGCTGCTCAACCCAGCGCTGGGGCCCCCGAATTTGTAATGATACCATAAGTTAGAAGTGAGTGATTGCCCCGAAGCACAAGGATACAGGCTCAAACCCGATGATGAGTGGCCTTTCCTTGCCTTTACATTGTACGATGCTCAACCGGTTGGATAGAGGAATGTAATTCGAGTTTGCGTTATTAAAATTTTTTTTCCTTCTTTCTTTCTTCTCCTCTACTTGTTTTACGGAGAAGGTATGTGTGTTGGGAGAGGAGAGGGAGGAGGGATATTGAATTGAACAGGTGACAGAAGCAGATCTGTGTTAGAAGAGCGCCGAGTTCGGAAAAGAAATTATCGGCCGCCCTTCCCTCCCTTCTTCGGAAGGCGGCGGCGGCAGCAGCGATTTTTGCGGGTGGGGGTTCAGCCTTCTTTCTTCGCTGCTGTGCGAATAGGAGGGGTATGAGTGGGTGGAAAAAAAAAAAAGTTGCCATCATAAAATTTCCCCCTTCCAACTTTATTTGCAATAAAATTCGTCGGAAAAGCTTGTTATGCGTTGTTAAACATAATGCTATGAAAATAATAAGGAAACTGACTTGATTGAAATACAAAAAAGAAATTGCGAAAGCTTTAAAAAATACATTTAATCTTTTATTTAGTTTTGTAAATAAGGTAAACCACCTTAGAAAATATTGGCTTTTCTTCGCCTTTATATGCACATCCGGAACAACAGCAACGTCGAGCGAATTGCGCCATTGGACCTGTGCGGCTTTGTGCATGTCATTTACACGTACCTGCCATACGTTTGACTTTAATCGAATTTAATATAAATATTAATTTCGCTCAAAATTAGGCCTATTAAATAGGGTTCCGTTTAATCTTGCAGAACCGTAAATGCCGGAATTCCTGAATTTCTCAAAAGATGATTACCGGATACCACTGATGAAAGCGCATGAAAATTTCACATTTTCGGAACATCCGTCTCAAAACTGGTCGAGATTATGCCTTTCGCATATGTCAATCGGCTGAACAATTGATACAGTAGTCATCAATATGTATGAGGATGTTTAATCATTTATTATTATTATTATATATATGTATGCTTTAGAAAATTAAATTTGACATTAGATGTCAAATTGTGTTAGAAGAGAACAGCACGCAAATTATTGGATCGTTAACAAGCGATAAAGTTGTGTATGTTATAGTGTAAGCCAAAATTTTAATCTATATATTAAATTCCCAATTGCCTAAATATATATAAATCCCTAATATAGAAAAAACTTACAAAAAAAATTGCGAAAGAATCTATTTATATAAACTCCATCAAAAACTTAGCCCACCATTCATATGAAATCCATAATAATTTGCATAGTTTATTTAATAAAACCATTTTAAGTCAACAATTTATCCTATCTTCACTGTTCTATCAAAAATTCTAGAAATCAATTTTCATCCTTTATTCCATTATCCTATCCTATTTATACTTCAAAATAATTTTCTCTCTACCTATTTAAGGTGCGCGTCAAAATGATAGAGCCACTAATTTTTTTTAAAAATTAACAATGTAAATTTTAATAATTATTTATGCATTAAATATAAATTAACATTTGCTAAGTTATATATTTGCTAAATTATTTATGCATTATATATAATGCTGAAATTAAGCTACATCAGGCACGGCTCGTGATAGCCAATCTTTACCCCCCCCCCCCCGGCTGCTGTGACCATCATATAGCAGTCGTGAATCCAGGTCCATCCAGGAACCCAACTCGTCGCCCTTTGGCCATGCGGGCCCTGGATGGACGTATTGGATCCAATGAATTAATAAAAAAAATATAATATATCAATATATTATCATCAAAAAAACTCCCAAAATTTAAACATTGTTTATAAATACTTTTTCTAACAATTATAAGCAACATTTTAACTGGATCAAAATGATAGAGCCACTAGTTGAAATTTATAATTTAAGTGAAGATTCTTTTATTAAGTATATTGATATTAAGAAAGCTGTCTTTTATACTTATTGTTACGTGAATTTTTTTAATTGTTGCGTCAAATTGACGAAAAACAGTGGGCCTAAATCGTAATGGGACGTGGAAAGCAACTGTCAGCGTTTGAGCAGGGTAAAATAGAGGCATTACATAAAACTGGCCTTTCTTTGCGTGCCATTGCCAAGCAAATTAATCGTTCACATCATGTAGTTGAGAATTATATTCATGCTAATGGACATTATAATGAGAAAAAGTCATCTGGCCAGCCACACGCCTTAAGACAGAAGAGGCAAGTTATTCGCCGTTTAAGCAATTCAAAAGCTTCTGCAAAAGAAATCGCTACACAGAGTGACATTACTATGTCTAAATCAACCGTTTTGAGATGTGCAAAATCATCTGGATTGCTTAAATACAAGAGACTGAAATGCAATCCACCATTGAAGAAGTGCCATAAGGACAAGCGATTGGAATGGGCAAAATATAACATACACTGGAAAGAGGAATGGAACAAAGTGGTCTGGAGTGACGAGAAAAAATATAATTTGGATGGTCCTGACGGATGGAGTCATTATTGGCATGACATTCGAAAAGAAGAAAAGTTGTTTTCAAAGCGGCAGCAAGGTGGTGGTAGCGTGATGGTTTAGGCTGGATTTACTGCAAAAGGCATCGCCTTTGTTTCTGGTCGGATGAATGCAATTGGCTATCAGCAATTGTTAAACAACCATCTCTTACCAGTTTTCTATTGAAATTGGAGGACCTTTTTTTCAATTTCAACAAGATAATGCAGCTATTCATAACGCTAAAACAATTTGGGAGTGGTTTTGGCTAATGGTTTTCCGGTAATGGATTGGCCCGCATGTAGTCCGGATCTTATTCCAGTGGAAAACATTTGGGGTGAACTTTCAAGAATAGTTTACAAGAATGGGCGCCAATTTTCTAAAGAATTAAAAGAAGCAATTCTATCAGGATAGCAAGAAATACACGTCTCTACGTACCTGAAGTTAGTTAAATCTATGCCACAACGAGTTTTCAAAGTAAGTTCAAAATATGGCAGCTTTATAGGTTATTAAACTATAAAATTATTTAATTTATCTGTAGTGGCCCTATCATTTTGATCCAGTTAAAATGTTGCTTTTTTCTTATTATTGACTTAAAAATATAAACAATGTTTAAATTTTGGGTTTTTGATGATAATAAATTGTAAACTTAGCAAATATTAATTTGTATATAATGCATAATTATTAAAATTTACATTGTTAATTTTTAAAAAAATTAGTGGCTTTATCATTTTGACGCGCACTTTATCTCGCAAACAAAAGCTGATAAAAGTATTATTGAAGTATTCTTGGATTCATTAATAAAATGTTGCATCTTATTATTGTTATTATATACTACTGACTAATGTTTATAAACAGTTTTTAATTAAATTTTTTTTTGAAATTGTGGTGACTACAGCTATAACCCATTCACTAACCCTAATGTTTCTGTTTCAAAAATTTATCATCTCCTCTATGTCTGACAACTTGTTTTAACTTATCTTCATTTTATGTTCCTGGTTTAAATGACCATTTTGCTTCCATCACTTTTATCACTTAAATGTCTCACCGAACTGTAATCGTTTCATCATTTTATTATAAGAATAATAGAATATATATAGCTATTGCAATTTTGATGGCCAGTAGTGTATTAAATGTAAATATTCCTATAATGACTTTTAAATTATGTAGTACAGGATTGGAGGAGACCTTGAAGGAGGATTATTATATACGTATTTGTAACATTTTTTAAACTGAGAGATGATGTAAATTGTTGCAATGTTATAGAAAACCGATTTTAAAACCACTATTCCTTAGTTTGTGACTGTTTTAAGTGTTTAATACGTATTTTACTACAATTGCTTATCTGTGATTTAACAATCTTATCTGGCTTTAATTATATTACGGTTTTCACGTTATTACCGTAAACGAAATAGACGAATGATTTAATGATTACGATAGCACGTTTGTCAGGTGGTGATAATGCAAACCGAAAAAAATCAACAGTATAAAACAATACAGTAAGTGCAATCTATATTTAAATGCACTTCATAATCAGGCCAATAAAAACCAATTTAAACCAAAGCAAACTCCTAACCATTGTAAACCGAAATGGATTCCGAGAGTATCAAACTAGTTAATGAATAAAAATTAATTCTGAAAAGAATTAAAACTGGAAAAAAATTTGGAAGCTTACAAAACATTATTGAACATTTTATTTTATTGCACAAACGTTTTTCTTCAATTATCACTTTTGAACATCAAGTTCACTTATTTTTTCAACATCCTCGGTACTCCAAATAGCATATCTTATTGGCCCATATTATCAAGACGTGTATCAGAAAATATTTAACCACCAGACAATAAGGAAGAAGACCGTCCACAAAATACGAATATATTTCGAAGGCAAAATCTCCTTCATCAAGATAATACACAAGGAAATTGCAAATTATATATACTAAAACCGTTACAAAAATTCCGAGTGCGATTATCACACAGAAGAAGGAAGCTTTACCACAAAATAGCCCGCAAGGTTATTTTGTGAACTTGAATCGTTTTCCTTGTTGTTTGGTGGTTATTAGTCCACATACAACACCATTTCTTCATACCTCATATCTTGGACATTTTCAAGCAATCTTCAAGAAATATCAACAAAAAAATGAAAATTATTAACCACACTTTATCAAGGAATGGGTGGACATTTTCCAATAACTGAACAACGGCTGATGAAAATTCACTGATTTATGGTCAGCTCTTTGGTGAACTTTACTTTAAACCATTTGCTTACCTTCCGAAAGCTCGAAAGTTAAATTATAAATCGAACGAGCTCAACATTTTAGAAAGTTGGTAATGTTTTGATGGTTGTAATAAGATTATACGCGCATAATGGATTGATGTTATGGTACATGCAGATTAAATTTAAAATCATAACTACCGTCTTAATTACAAACTAAATTACATATAAATATTAATCGATTAACACGTCTCTCCTATCACATTTGCATTCCTTTTTTTACGAGCTCCAGGAATTGATTTACGAGCTTTATCTATTGTCAAGCAGATGGCGCTATATCATTTTATAGCATTAAAGCGACGTTGCTTTCGAGAATGTACGCTTCAAATTCCATGAAATTTGAATTTTTTTTTAAATGATAGTTCTGCAGAATGTGAGTTTCAGTATTTGTTTTCTTATGTCGGACATTTAGAAGCAGCAGTAAAAAATATGGCCCTCCGCAAAATTCTTGTCTGTGCAGGAAGCCAGAACGGATGAAGGAGAGAAAGGAACGGAAAAAGTGAGAAAGGAAAAAAGTTGAGCAACAAGACAGACAGACAGAAGAATGCAAAGTCGTTGATTTTCAGCGAATGTCATGCGTCGGGCGGCTTCACTTATTTGGTCGCAGTCATTGAAACAAAAGACGAAAAACAAAAGCTCGACGACCCCCACCCGACGGCTATTTTCGTCTCAGCGAACGACGACCGACTGACTGCGAAACTCCGCCGCGGCCCAATGGATAGAGTTTCGCCGCGTTTGGCATTCCTCTTTCTTCGAGACAATTCCTTCTTCCTTCACACCGACGACAGAGATCTTCCAGTGACGACAGACTTCCTTAACAGGAAAAAGAGGAGGAGGAAGTGGAGGAGGGAGGATGAGATTTTCAGCGTGGTGTCGTTTCTATTTCATCTCCCATTTTCTTTTTTTTCTTTACCCGACAAATGAGCAATCCACCCCCAACATAGGTGAGACACTGGACGTCGATGGAGTTGTCAACAGCCGGTGGACTAATCTCCTTTTCTTTCTCTTTTATCCCCCTTCCACCGGTATTTATTCCACCTCCCCGTCTTCCTATTTAAGTCTGGTGGCGCTGAAACCACATTCCCCCAGGATATATGAGAGGGAAGGCCATTCTCTCATCAGCCCCAAAACCGTCGAACCACTCCGGCGCACCCTGGGGGCAACCGAGGGAGGCAGTTGAAAAGAGATGGAAATGGAGAGGCTCCCGCAGGTTTTTTTCTTATTCACCCCTAGGAATCGCCGTACAAGTTGCAAGGAACTGGCCACCGCCGACCAAGCGGGCACTGTGAAGACGTGCATCGAAACAAAACGCAAATTCATGCGGAAAACGGGCGTTCATTGAACCGCTCTGATTTCGGTCGACGCAAGGGACGCGGTAGAAGAGAGGAGGAGGAGAAAGAATCAATGGGACCCCCCCCCCCCCCCGCCTTCCCTTTCTCCAACTTTTCATCTTTTCATTCAATAATCCCACCTCCTCGTTCGTTCTCTTCGTTTTTTTTTTCTTTTCGCTTTTACAAACGTTATAAATAACAAGCTAGAAATGTATTGGTCGAGCGAAGAATTTAAATTCGGAGCTTAGCAAAGTGGGAGTTGTATGTATTTTAATTAAAAGCAATTCTCTGCCGGAGGTTTTCTCATCAAATGGAATTGATGTTGGAGCCACTGTTACCTAAATCCCTTCTTCCAGTGGGTTATCACCCCAATATACGAGTTCTCGAATGTGTTGCCGGAAAGTCACGTTTTGCGAGCTTGGCGGTTGCGGCGCTTTTTTTTTTCATTAAACCTTGTGAATCGATTCCGTATAAAATGAAAAAAATAGTAGCAGTGTTCGTTAAAAAGATCCTCCTAACACTATAAACTTCTGAAAACATTTCTTTTTACGACTTTAAGAAATACTCGAACGTGATGCATTACGCCTCAGGAAGACACTTACAACTCCAGAAAGTTGACAAAAAACATTTTTTTTCCCGCCATTTGCAGGCACTCTTTCTGAAGGAATGGCTTGTCTCGTCTGTAAATTTTAAATAGGATTTGCCAAATAGGGTTTCAAATCTGAAATTTCTTTTCGTAATAGGCTTAAGGTAAAAGCACCAATAGAAGATCTTTTAAGAAAAAAATAATCACATAGGCTGCCATATCGTCTTAAATTATTGCCACTTATTTGGATTTAATAACATAAACCATTTTACTATCTTTCTCAAGAGAGCCACTTAGGCAGTATATTTCCAGTTTTAGTGGCTGATTTTGGAAAATGATTTGTTTGAGTTAGTTGTCGATTATCTAAAAAATTCGTTTGTTACAGTATATAACTAAAATTGATCATGCATTCGAGATAGGCAAAAAATATATTATTAAAATATAAAAAATATGCATTTTAAACTTTCGTACGGCATTTCCTTGCGAAAAAATGTTGGTTAACTCTTCACTTTATTATTAAGAGCTACGACGAGTATATAGATTTGGACGAGGAATTTTCCTTCCTTAAGTGATCGAAACCCGAGAAAATCTCATGGAGTGAAGTTTGGGCTGTATGGAGGAGGCTCGAGATTTTTGCATAACTTGACGCAGGCAGAATTCAGCTACGAACCTTTGTATGGTTATTAACGGTATATTTTATCATCCGCCACTGTAATACATACTGCGGTTCAACTTTTAGAACGAGCAAAGAAAAAACGACAACTGCATGTTGGTTCTACTCACATTAACAAAGCCCATCACAGGTACTTTTTAAAAGCGATGATCACAGAATTGCTTTCGTAGTATCGGCGCAATATTGCCAGTCCACGCTTTCGAAACAACCTTCGTATATCGTCTTCATCAGGAGAAGAAAGTCTGTTCCTCCCATGCTGGCATCAGGGATCGAAATAGACGACTCCGAATCAGGCTCCTCGCAGCCTTCGTTTTCTTTTCTTTTCTTCTGTTTTGCTTTCAGTATTTCTCTTTTCTTATTGCCCCTTTCACCCGCTCTTTTCTCTCTAATTCGTTCTGTCTCAAGAGTTTTGTTGATTTTGTTTTCCGTCCATGGTGATCAACTACTGAGCATTTTCAATGTCTGATTCAATATTTGACCCTTTAATTCTTTTGTAGTCTGCAGGCATTAGATAACTTTGATGTTTGAAAAATGTTCCTTGTGAATTAAGTGTTTGAAATAATGAAACATGCGAAATTTACCTTTGAAATGGGTCTAATGTACGACTTCTTCTTAGGAAATTGCAAAGAAAACTTCAAAAACATAAATAAAGTATAATGTAACCAAAATGCTGTGGATACATACAATCAAGAATCGGGACGCTCCACTTGCCCACAAAGATATTTATTCCTGACATATATACATTTTACCAACTAGGCAAGCAGGTAGGTGGGCAAGCGAAGCGTCGCCTGATTCTTCTTGATTCAAAACAGTCCTGCACTCACTCACAACATTAATTGTCACTATCTTTGACTAGAAACGAAGGCAAATGCCATCTGATTGGATACGCAAAACCTCATCCTCACAGCTACTGTGAAGGAGTACATATTCCGCTGTTTACAATTCTTTGAAGCTCCATCGGTCTTATGTTAGAGATTTTTTTTTCCAATATGATCAATTACTCATGTTTTTATCATAACTCGATATTAGAAAAACTATTAGTTGGCTACTTGCCGACAACCAATTAGGATATCTAAACCGGATATATTATTAAAAAAAAAAGCAAAAAAAAAAAAAAAAATTTTAGAAAGCAAAATTTTTTTTTTTTTTTTTTCATCCAAACTGAAGAACTTCTGAGAAAAAAGGATTCTTGTTCGCTGCTTCTTCCCATTTTACTCATCCCCTTTCTGAAATTCGAAGGCATTTTTCTCGTTTATTTTGGGGTGTTTTATGACGTGTCTGAACAAAGTTCGGGTTTTAAATTCCTTAGCGATGTCGAAAATACCGGGTGAAAAAAATATCTTTCTCTCTGTCTCTTTTTTCTTCGCTAACCACGTCTGTAGCTGAAAAATGCAGACAATTTCTACTTCTTGTTTGAATTCACAAAATGGAGGCGGCAATAAAAGAGTAGGAGGTAAAAAGAAACAGGAAACAAACTCTCGTAAGAGAATGGATATGTAAACCTTCATTTTTGTAAATGGAAACCTTTGCATCTAAATATTTGGGTTTTTTTTTGTAATCCCATGTAAAACGTGGTTTGTTTTATTGAGGCTTGGACTTAGTACATACACATACGTGATTATTCTATACTGACAACTGCTTTTTTTATTTCACTGGAAACTTTTGACTTTTTATAAGAGTCCAAAGAACCCATTAAAATTTAACACCAAATTTGTCGGAGCCATTTGATATTCCCTCTCCTTTGGAAATTCATTCTGCTCAGACGCCATTAGCGGAAATGAAGGTCGTATAAAGTAGGTTTTACGAGAGTCTCCGATCATTATCGTCAACATTCTCTCTTGACTCATTCAAGCAAACAGAAACCCACAGACAATATGCTATATAATATTATATTACTACACTAAATGGTGGCAATAACTGGGCGGATGTGTTGAGGGGAGAAAACATCGCTCTATTGCTCGGTGGACTCGAATCGTTTGTTTCCATATATGACTACACAGGTAGAAAATTAGTTATTCAAAAAAAAAAACAACTTGAAATGTTATTCGTTTTGTCCACCTTTTACTCATTTCTCATTAACTCTGTGTTAAAAAAACTACGAACGAAAAGGTGAATCTTCAGCGAAATAACGAGAAAGGTTGTTGTAGAATATGACGAGCGGAATAATGATGAAGTACGGTATATCGAGGCTCTTCTGTCTTTTTCATTCTTATTTTTTTTACCTATAATGGGAGAAGAAGGTGAGAAAATGTCGAAAAAAGTGTCTGTGTGTGCTTTGGTGGATGATTTGAAGGTCAAGAGGGAGGGAGTTGGTCGTTGCGATGAAATGCCGCCAGATGGAGAGACATTTTCCGAGACATTTAAGAACTTGGCAATGACAGAAGGTGGAGTCGTTTTTTTAAACCTTTTATCATCTCCTACCCCCGTCTACCCAATAAAAAAACACGAAGAGATTACGAAATAGATAACTGCTTGTTGAATTTCATAATTCTCGTCACTGCTCTTTTTTTAATATTTTTTTTGAAGGAGAACGACTCAACTTATGCACTCGCTTCATTGGTAGAGTAAAGTGTCTAGTTCATGTATCTCTAGACCTAAACATGCATTGTATAACTTGGTCGATCACTTTGCTTTAATCCACAGGCAACATCCCTAAGCCAAATTATTTTTACAAACATATTACGATTTATTAAAACACGTCTAAAAACTGTCCTTATGTACCAGATATAATTTATCATAGAGAATATTCAAGAAAAGATTAAAAAAAAACACCGATTTCATTGGACATAGTCAAGTTTTGAAATTTTTAAAATTAAAATCTATGACTTAACTATGGATATAGCTCCACAAATATTTTTATCATGAAATAGGGTACAGCTGCTGAGATGATCATAACATTGGAAATATATTATAGTGATTTTACACATCTACCAACCTAACCTAACCTAGGTTAGTAAACATTTTTAATAACTATAAATGTACATTTCCGCATATCTTCAGCATATGTCCATGTACATTCATTATGATTTAAGAAAATTAACTGCGGATTTGCGGTTAGTTATCTTTGGACTTGTCTACTCTTACATAACTTAATCTAGCCTTACGTGATTTAAACGAACCTAATCTGAACACTCTGAACATACCCTAATCACACAGAAATCAATTATCTCTCTAAGCTAATCAAAATCTACTAACTCGCTAACCTAACCTAAACTAGACCTAAAGTAATAATCAAAACTAACTTAATCTGATTTCACTAATGTAGCCTAAGGCTAAGCTAACCTTACATAACCTAATCTCACTTATCTAACCGAAACCTAATCTAACGTAAACCAAACCTAATCTCGCTTAACTTAACCTAAACTTAGACCATGGCCGATAAAGTAGTTTATCATAATTCATCTGTTTCTTGAGTATTATCTATTGATAACAATTTGAAAAAAATTAGGGTGTATGCTTATGTTAGGGTTCCTTGTGTATTGTTTTAATGCGATGTTCAATGAGTACAAAAGGTTTTCTTGCAGACGAATGTTTCAATACAAGGCCCTCTTATTCCTAATTTAAGACGTTTAATATTCACGACTTTAATCATACCTGTATTCGAGTGCGATTGAATACTTTTATTTCATTGAACTCCTAAGCCATTGAAGTCTCCTGGACACGTTTGGGGAGATTAACTTTCCCCATGGAAGCAAAGAAATCGGTGTAATTCGATCCATTTGAATCTCTTAAGAGCTCTTTAAACTTTTTTGCGTATGAATATTAAAGTTTTGGAGACGAGGGGAGGGTTTGTTAACCTCGCCATCGGTTGTTGCCTGTTTTTATCTGAGAGACCAATTTGAAAATATCGAGGTCTTCTTCTCCTTCTTCTTCTTGCCTTATCTTAAACGGAAATAAAAAGCTTTTAAAAGGGCGTTCGCGTTCGGAAGCGACGTGACGGGCGGCGACGCTGTGGAAGAGAGAAAATAAAAAAAAGAAAGTTTTTCGTCTCAATCTGCGAACAAAACTGAAAAAAAAAATGGGGAAAAAAGTAAAGAGGAGAGGGAGGAGTAAAAGGAGAAAACTTTTAAATCTGCTTAACGCGATTCGATTTAACGCGTTCGAAGAGAGAACTTTTTTTTTTTTTCTTTTCCTCTTTTGGTGAAAAGGTGCAGATTGGCGATTCCTTCTCTCTTCCGCTCCCTTCGCACTGCTGTGTTGATGGTCAACAGCCACCGGAAAGAAAAAAAAATGAACAGACCTTCCCTCGTCCTTTTCCATTCCCTCCCCCTTCTTCAGCTACCTCTCAAGTACACAAATTTTGTGTCGAATTTAGTGACCCGCGAAGTCCTGTTTAAAAGGAATATTTGAATGGTGACCTGGCTATGTTTAAAAGGAGTATTTGGTAGTCTCGTATCACTTGTGCCAACATCTCTTTTGAGAATATACAAAAATTTAACTCCGTTCAAGTTTCCTCAAGTTTCAATCGTATACATTATAGAATAATCGCCTTAAGAACTCTTTATTGGAAAAGTGTCAACTTGTTTACTAGAATTTTAAATATTATTTAAAGATTCTGACATAATCTTCACACTCAGGCCGTCGTCTTACAGAACTTGGTCTACTCGATCTTTTACGTTTTTAAGTATCGTTAACAACATAACATATAAATATAAGAAGAAATTAATCCCCCAAGGAGGTTATAGGAAAATAGCGAAAGCCCTGAGTTCAAGGAAATTGGCCCCCTTTTTATCAAAAAAATTAATTTTCTCGAACGTAATATTTAGAGAATGGAAAAGGAACTCTACATTCTTTGGTTTCTCATTATTTCCGATCGAATGACATATCTCATACCATTATTACAGTAATGCAAAGAGAAACACTTTGACAATAACAAGGTAATATAATATTACCATACACTTTTGTAATACTGTATTACCTTGTAGTGGTTAAAGATTTTTCTTTGTATTATTGTATTAATGTAATAATGTTGTTTTTTATTGTAACATACCATTATGTTGTCATTCGAAGCTTTAATAGTTTCTAAAGATCACGTAACTGTTACCCCCAAAACTCCGACAGGGACAATCCGGCCCCAACTTAGTAATGTAGATTGCATAGAGGAATCTGCTTATCAAATTTCACTCCTTTACATATCTATTTACCATAGTTACATATCCTCGTAACTCCGAGCCCAATGGGTCAATCGATACCAAACTGAATAGTTAAGTAGGACATACCCATAAGCTACATTCCCGAATTTCAACCTTCTACATCAAAAAATGTAGAAAATATGAATGGGGACAGACGGGCATGGTAGCACGGTAGTGCACATATAAGTCGAGAAACACGAACTTTTTTTTGTGAGCTTCTAGCATCCCTTGTCAACCTCGTAGATTTCCACTGTTTTAGTACTGAGCATTATTCTCTTGATTTACACTATACTAAGTCTGTTGTAACGAAGTCTATTATGTCACCCCACATATTTCCAAAGGTTGATTTAAGTCACAATCCGTTGATCTGAATCTCCAGGGAAAAGCCTGATACACTAATAGAACATCGAAGCCCTTTTCCCAATGCAAGTCAGCTATAGTGGCGAGTCTTGTACACTGAATGGACAATTCATTAGGCAGACAATCCCTAAGAAAGTGGATTAGTCAGGTGGCAGGAAAGAGAAGCCCAGTCGTTGCATTTGAATATGTAATTAGTTGTTCTTAATGCTCTGCGTGAGTAAGCGGTTGAAGGATGGGCGAATGAAAGGATCTGAGCGACTCTGCAACAAGCATGGTAATTGGTGCATAGCACACAAAATCCAGCATCTCTAAGCCGTCAGCGTTTTGGAGTTTCTCAAACAAAGTTGCTAAAGTTGATCGAGATCCGCAGGAAACACAAAAGAACATGTAGCCAGAAGTAGGCCTTTTGATGGAAACATGCTCAACGTTAGGGACCTACGAAAGGTGAGCATGGCGATGAAATCAAATAGGCATGCAACAATTTGTTAAATAAGAACTACGTGCGATGAGGGAAACAAAAGAACATGTCTGATGCCAAACATTGGAAAGGGTGGATATTCACAACGCACGGCCTCTAGGATTACCATTTCTTTCGGGCAAAAACAGGAATATTCGGTTCCATTAGGCGACCATCTTACGGTTGACGACTGGAAAAACATTGCCTGGTCGGACGAATCTCTATTCCTATTGAAAAATGTGGATAGCCTTACGGGAAGTCTGATCTATAAACTAAAAATTGAGCACCACAGCGTAGCTAACAAGCGTTGCCGACTGTTCATGGTTACCGTCTACCCTGCAGGAAATTTTCAAAAGGATAATTGGCCATGCCATAAGGTTCTAATTGTGTCCCATTGGTTCAGTAAGCATGACAACATGTTTGCATTTCTGTGGGATGAAATTAGCGCCCGAAATTAGCAAACTTCCAGTCTGTCGTAGTGTGTGCTGTCATCATTGACGAATGGGGTAAAATACTTAAAGATCATTTTTGGAAAATTGTGGAGTCCGTGCCCCTTCGAGCATAGAAGGGGAGGGTCCAATATGATGTTAAGTGAGTCTGCCTAACAAAAGTTGCCCTTTGCGATATTCAAAATTGGGTTTTGTAATTTTTATAAATTTTTAGCAATTTTTTTTAATCGTGAATTTTACAAATTTTTTGAAGACCGTTTTCCCTTGAACTTAACATGCGGGCTAGGCCCCTTTTATAACGGAACATATCTCTCATTCCTGTTTCATAAATCTCGTAGAGCAAAATGCACTATCGAGTGCCTTATTGTAGACTACCCGACATCCTTATTGCTAATGGCGACATCGAATATTAATGGCGAAGAACCGTAGATATCGAGATACAATCGATCGCGACATGGATTAATTGTTTTTTTATTATGGTTTTCTGCATGTGAGTGTGTGTAACCCTCATTTTATTGCTCGCCTTGGGCGTCGAGTTTCGTGTTAGACTCACACTAAATAATGTAACTGACAATTTTAATATTTGTCTTCTTGTGTAAATAACGGTCGGCGACCCCACCACCTCCTAAGAGTCTTCCTTCGACCGGAGGGGCTGTGGAGGTAGCGGAGGGTCTTTTGGCACCCAAACAATTCAGCGGAACTCCATAAATAATTCATGGAAGAGAACACACATTAATATTAATGCTGCATTTATTTTCATAATTCATCGCTCTTCCTTTTATAAAAGGATAAATTTGCTTTCTATCCCTAAAGTAAATACAGAACATCGCTAAAGAGTCGGATTGCGCTAGAGTTGGCAAATATGTCGCCAGCTCTTCTTCTATTTTGAGGAACGAACCGCCAGTATTGGTTGCCGGCCATTTGCTTTGTTTGTTTTGTGTCACGTGATTTATATTTCCGTTCGTCTGACTTCCCGAAGAAACCAATAAAAAGCAATGGAGAGCTATGGAAATGGACAAGGGGACCCCGCCAAGTCATTCATTGTGCGCCCTCTTCGACTCAACATTCTGTATTTGGACTGAACTCGTGGTGTCTCCTTTTCCTTTCTTCACCCTTTTTTTTTTTTTACTTCACAGTTCTTTCGGTGATAATTTCCATCGTTTTATTCGAAGCGATAAAATGAAGTTAAAAAGGAAGTGACAAGAGCTCAACTCGAGTTGGCAGGGTCGTCCATCGCCGTAGCGAGGGGGCCGCGTATTCGGAAGTTGAGGGAACCCGTTGTTTTCGCTTTTAAGATAACCATTCTGTATTGAAGCGATCTGAAAATGTGCTCGGTTGCTGAAGATTGACGACTCTGTGCCAATAACCGAATCTTGTCGGGCTCCTTTGTTTCATCCCCTCGCCTTGCGTCATTTCTGTTTTGTTCCTTTCTTCACCCCATGCAGGCATCTACTCGGATTGAAAAACTGAAGAAATCTCTTAATTGAAAGCACTCGGGAGATTTTTTTCGCTGATGCACTTCAGGCTGCTAATTAATGTTGACGTAATTCTTTTATTGTGGCAGCGCTGGTCTCTCGTAACCCCCGCAGTGCGGGCAAGCCCCGAGGCATAGGCACAATCGCCTGATAGCCTGTAATAGCTATAGTTAAGAGGATTCCATATGAAATAATGAAGCTATAAAAATGTTTACCTAAAGTTTACATTGTTCTGAAGTTGCTTCTTTATGGTGAAAATGTGAAAAGGTTTCCGTAGCAAATTTTCGCTCCTACTTGCTATAAAACTGAATCGTTCTTACTTCAGGAGGCTAAGATTGATTTGACTGAATCGTTCTTACTTTAGTGTTTCTTATTTAGCTTAATATGGAGTTGCTCATACATTTTAGCATTCCCGTCTGTCCCCTTCATATTTTCGACACCCTTTGATGTAAAACACTGAAATTTGGTATATAGTATGCTATTATAGTTTGGGTCGGATTGGCACAAAAAAATATGGGAGGCTATATGAGTCTCTAAAGGAGTGAAATTACGCATGTAAATCCATAAAATGAAGAGCTACATTATTATGAAGTTTGGATCGGATTGGCTTACAAGGTCGATGTCATGGGGTTCGGTCCGCATCATATGGCATACAGCATCGTGAATAAGTAATTTTCAAGTAACTTGAAAAAAATGTTTTTGAAATCTATGAGTCTGTACGTGAATCCGCAAAAAAATTTGGATCTTTTGAAATTCTGACTTCGGATTCTTAATGCTTATCAAAAACTAGACTAGGAACGTCTTAAGGAACCTTCCCAAAATGGAGATCAAGCTATAAAAGTTCATAAAAGCATGGTCTATCAAAAGTCTTTATCCGATTTTAAATTATTTCTCTACAACCGTTGATCGCAGGTAAATGGTCTGCAGTTAATTGGAAAAGAGAGAATAGTCAAGTTTTGTTTGTTCTTCGCTAAATGTCTCCCGGGTGCGTCTGAAAGACTTAGTGAGCTCCCGTCAGTTTATGTCGAGATGGCGACCCAAGTTCAATCGTGGCCACCTCGTTCCCCTGATCTGATTGTGTGATATTTTTTATGTGGAATTTTATGGATCGTGTTTATGGTGCCCCATCTACCAGCAAATCTGGACGAGCTCAAAACTCGAATCACAGCCACCATAAATGAAGTGACATGAAATCAGCTTTAGCAAATGTTGGTGGAATTTGGGTATCGTGTGGACGTGAGCCTTACAGCCGGCAGGGTCACATTGAACATTTATAAGCTACCATGTCAGAACTTCGTATATTATTAGCATTTTGCAACTTCACCCGCTGATGTATGTTGATTTTTAAAGAAATATAGAATTTTGAAACCCGATGAAGACTTTTGATTCACTCGGTATTGTAATTTGATTCCTATTTTGAGGGTGTTTCTTAAGGCAGTGTTTCTTAAACTTTTTGGTCTCGCGACCTTTGAACTACACTAAATTTTCACACTACTTGGTAAATTTATAAAATAATTGAAAAAAATGGTCTCAAATCAGATTTCTGCAGAGACTTTTGTTATGGGTCTGACTCCCACTTTAAGAAACGCTGTCTTAAGGGATATAAGGGCGGTCTTTGAGACATTCCTATTCTACTTTTTGACAATCTTTATGAACCCAAACAGAATTTCAAGAATCTAAAAGTATTTGCAGATATATGCATTCTAAACTGTTTTTGAATTTAACGTCTTCAGTGCTTTCTCGTTCCGCCAATATTGTTGCACACGGAGCAGAAGGTGGTTGACTTCTTTTGTTGGGGGCAAAGCTAACTGTAGAATGGAAAAACTTAAAACCTTAAAAACAAACTCTCTGCCAAAAGACAATGGGCATATTCTTTTAAGAAGATCACTGAGTTATAAATTAGCCTTAGAAGTTAATAAATTGGACAAATTCTTTTCTCGTTTGTTTTTCCTTTCCTGTACATGTCTTACTGTTGAGCGAGAGAAGCATGAAGTTGCTTATTGTATCTTTCCGATCTTCGGCACTCTTGTCCTACAAGGGTGAAATTTGGTGTGTAGATTCCTTTAGGCAGGATCTATATTTCTATGGAGCTAAGGGGGGCATTTCCTTGAATTAACGAATACTTAGTTGTTTGAGAGGGAAGACATCAGGTGTCCATTCTATATGATCTGTACGTCTTCTCATTAATTGTTATTCTTCAGTTTTAAATAGTGATTTATTTTGAAGGTTTGGTTATAATTTTTTATTTTACTTCGCTTAAGTTCACTTTCTTTATTTCGAGTTTCGCTATGTCGACTGTAGATCAATTGTGGCCTGTCCCTCTCTTTTTTTATTTTCTCTCAGTCGATTGCTTATTTCTTTTTGTTTCGCTTCTGGATTCCGAAGCTCTGATGGAGAAACAGGATTAAGGGGCAAAGGTCACCGGGTTCACTGCCCACCCACTCGGCGAGATTAATCGGTTCGCTTCCCATTCTCTCTCTCTCTCTCTCTCTCTCTTTCCGAGGGCCTGGCTACTGGTACGGCAGCAGTGGAATCGTTTGCTGTTGCAGCTGCTGACTCGTCTCGACGGACGGACGGACGGACGGACGGACGGACGGACTAAAGGAAGTGACCCCTCCGGGTCGACACCGACGGGATTGCAGAGCAGAAGACGGAGAGAAAAGGATGAAGGGGCTGGGGGGGGGGGGGGGTGAGAGATGTGGGAATGGAGGGTATAGGAGGGCTTGCCTCGTTTCGCGGCTCGGGTGGTGAGGGTGACAGCGTGAATCATTGCCGTCGTTAAAGTGCCCGTTATTGCGTTCATGATAGATGCTGCGTCGAGCCAATATTGCCCGACTCGTGATATATACTTCCTCGCCCGTTTAACTGGCGGACGGGGAGAGGAAGAAGGGGAACGTTCAAACATTGCACACCTAGGAATGCGCACTATCCTATTTAGCTCAGGCAAGGGTGTTATGGAACTAATGTTCTGCCTGTACGTTAAGGTATAGCAGAAGGGAGGAAGAGTGTTGTGTCGCCTCGCGCTATGGGGTCGGCCATGTTTGACGGAGCATGCTGGGATCGTGCACGTGCGCGGGACAGCTTTATGCAGGGTGGTGATGGCTAGACAATCTCCCCTCTGTCAGCAGAATGGTCATGGCCCATTAGCAAACGCGGCCCTTGAAGGGGCGGCACTAATTACCCGTGATTGATGATGGACTCGCTCGGGGGAGCCACTCCTTGAGAGGAAGACCAACACAGAGCCAACTTGCTGTGCTTCACTCACTCACACTTACACAGACTGCATGCTCACTACACCGCAGCGGCTACCCTCTCTCTCTTCTCTTCTCTTTTCTTTCTTTTCGTGGTCAGATAGAGAGTTCGACAGGAGAGAGGAGAAGATCCTCCAAGGTCGCGAACCGTCTGTGTAAATCAAAATGGAGCCCCGGCACCGCTCGTCGCCAGACCCAGGGCGCACATGAAGCCTCCCCGATAGCTTATCGCCGGGCGCCGCGGGAACCAATTAATTGGTAATGGCATAGTGTGCGCAGTGGGCGACTTATCTGGAGCTCTTGCGCGCACCGTCGTGTGGTTATCTCGCGCTCGCACGCAACTGACGCTCCGACCATCGGATGATTTAATTAGTAGGCGCTTATCGTCCTGCGACGGTCCCCGATATTTTTCTCTTTTCTCTTGGTCCCCTCACACTCCCAAGTCAAACTCTTTTCGCGTATTGATTCGCATCCATATTTCATCGCCACTTTGACACTTGACTGACGCCACTTCCTCTCCTAATTGATCCTCCGCCGTTGCTCCTCTTTTGTTTTTTTTTTCTTTGAAGGAAGTCGAAAAGTCCCGTTTGATGTCGTCGCCCATTTTGCATGTCTTTCAAAACCCCCTTTCTCATTTTTTTTAAAGCGTACGGGCGCCATTTCCTGCCAGCTCCTGTTGATGGTTTAAACCACGTGAAATCGATCACACGGGTCGTCGGGAATGAATTCGCCCCCGCTGGGTCACGTGGTATCTGTGACGTCATTATTTCGCTTTTTATTTTTTTATTTTCTTGTTTAACATTTCTAAACAACATGGAAATTTCTTCGCAACTCTAATGCGTCTTTAATGCGTTCGACTTAAGAAAAGGCTTTCTCTCTTGTAATTCCATAAAATTTACACATTCATCGCTCGTGATGAAACGTAAAATGAAAAACAGATTTAAAACGAGTTTACGTTTTTTTGTTTAAATTTGTTATTAAAAAATTCCTTAAAAGCCCCCTTAAGTAATCCTATGTAATTCGCAGAAGATTCTTGAGCCATAAATTACTGAACAGTCCAAGTCGTCTTTCTAGAAGGTTTTGTTTATTTCTTAACCTTTCCTACCGAAATAAGCGTTTTGTTGTTCCCTCGGGCGGTTAAGACATCCATGTCTCATTTCGTTTTGTTGGGGGGGTTTATTCGTATATCCTTTGGAAATCGATGTTTGAAGTATTTGCTTGGGGTTTAGGAGAACAACGACACGAAAGGAAAGCAGCGCCAAGGAGACTCGATGTAAATAAGAAGACGGAAAATTGCCGTTAGGGTAATAACGACGGCGAGATGGGTCTAGACTCCGTATACCAATCTTTTGATTATCGAGCAAATGTATAGAAGAGATAGGAAATACGAAAACAAAGATATTCTATGAGGTATTTTACCTGTTAAGCATTTCTTCCTCATACTGAAATAAAAAGACTAGAATAAGGTAGAATCTGCTTTAAGTGTTCCTTGATATTTACCACTTTACCGAACAAAACACTGCCATAAGTCACTGAGAATTTAATTAAATTGTTAAATATAAAAAAAATTCTAAGGTACACTCTCTTTGTGGGATTGAAAACGAATTAGAATTTAATGGTTACTGATGTCGAAATGGTACACTTCTAGAAATATCCAGGCAAAGCTAGAATCATCCTAAAGGGGTAATATTTGTATAACTTCGATCTTTGTTCGCCCATTTCGCGAAATGATTACACATTTGAAACAAAAGAACAAGTAAAACGTTTATTATACAATAAATAATGTTTATTTATTTATTTATTTATTTATGCAACAGTTTATTTCTTGCGGCAAGACAAAGGTGAATAATACTTAGAATTAGATTGTCTTGCATTTGCATCTTTTTCAGTGGCGGCTCGTAGCTAAACTTTCTGGGGGTACTGCGTCAGAAAATTGTAATTTTTTCACGAACTAGGGAATATCTAGTGACATTAAGCTTAAGGATCATGTAATATACATGTATGAGAATAGTATTAAAAAAAAAAGACACATATATTGAATTTTATCGATATCGAAAGTGAAACTGGGGATGCTGCAGTGCCACAGTGCCTATGGACGAGCCGCCACTGATCTTTTTGTAGAATTTTGCTTACTTACTTACTTTTTAAACTCGCTTATCCGCGGGCAACAGCTGGAAAATTTAGAATCACGTTTTGAAGAAAATATAAATCGCAAAGAATGTAGATTTTGTATTGAGGATCTCTAGCGATCCTTCCACCATCAGGCGCATGTAGAATCTCCATATAGTCAAGCCACTTGATTCCACGCCGCTTCTTGGTTTCTCACTATCGATTTGGAAAATATCAACTACCTAGGAAGATAAGTTTGTGGCATCCGGATCATGTGGCCATACAAATGCAACTTAGACCATTCAATGCAGAGAAGTAGCGGCTTAACACCTCCAAGTGTTCACAACATGCCATTACCCTTGAGGATAATTTTGCTGGAAAGTCAAAATAAGTCCTGATTTCTGGTAGACGTTTGTTTCTGAACAGATCTGCCCAAGAAGCAGCAATCACATGGCAATTTGTCCAGACAAATGCAGATATGTCAGGGCCAATCGAGTATTGCCTCAAAATAGAAAATATTTCATGTTCTGTTTGGGCATATCTACTTTGGCCCGTAACAGTTATACAATTTAGATTACGTAACATTTATAACAGTTTAGTTTCTTCATTTTTCGAACTATTTTCTTCGGCAGTTATTTTTAGGCTCCTGGCGCCTGTATAAGTTGTAATTAGTTCGCAGCAGCAGGCAAGAAGGGAGAGACAGAAAATAAATTGGATGGCCATTGGTATAAATAAATTGAATCGTATTTAGCAATCCAAAAATTCATAAATATCTAACTTCCATTAGGCATTGTTTTTTTTTTTTTCCTTTTTATTTTTTTTTAATCATCCGTTAAACAAGAGCAGGGCGATAGGTTAAACACGCGTATCTTGGGTAGTTGTTCTTTTTCCTTTTGTTGCTTGAGAGACGAAGATCCTCATTGCCCATTCCTCAGCCATAAAGAACGCTCGGAGAGAGGTGAATACCAATTCAATTCTATTAAGTACGATGATAATAATTAGGAAATAGGATAGCGGAAAGGAAAAGAGTTGAAAAAAACCAAAGAGGGAAAGAGTTCTTCCATTAAAGAGAAATTGATCACTTCATTAATAGTTGGATTGTGGAATGGAAAAGAGGTAAAAATGCATTTAATCAAAATTAATTATAAAATTAAAAAAAAAATAAACTAAATTTTTTTTTCAGTCATTTCTCTTCCATTCAGTGGTTGAGATGGCTCCGCCTTTTTCCACTCGCTGGCATCTGATTTTTCTCTTTTAATAACATTTTTTTTTACAGGTTTTATTCTCCTACTCCCACTTGATTATCTATTCTAATGAAAGAGCTTATCAGGCTTTCCGTTTACGAATTTTAGAATTTTTGTGGATTTTTGGCCTTTTAAGATAAGTGGAATTAGATAACCACTAATTTATTCTCCCTCTTCCTGTTCCCTTTTCACGAAAAGATAAAAGAACCGGGGTGCATATTAATTGAGTATTGAGGGAAAATTTTAATGAAGCATATTCAAAACAGAACATAAGAATAAAAAATAATAATATTTTTAATATTTACTTTTTTTTGTATAGATGTTTATAAATATCAAAATATTAATTTAACTTCTGAGGAGAGAGGAAAGAATGAAAAAAAAATGAATTCAGTGTAATTCCATATATAAATCCTGTCCTTTCCATTTTTTTAGTAGTTCAAATGTGCAAGACATGGCTACTTTCCTTCTAATGTTATGGAAGACTGCAAATAGGAAGCACGCTCAATGGGTAATATATTCGCAGCGCGCAGCAAACTGTTCACCGGAATGGATCACGGCGCCCGTGATTTTTTTTTTTTTTTTGATTTGATTTTTTTTTTTTTTATTTGGCTACTTAACCTTGGATGTGAAAATTGCTGTAAAACCACAAATTTATGATGGGATTTAAATTTGATTTTTAATGAAAATCTTTATAATGGCTTGAAACTTAATTTTACTAATTTTTAATCCCTCATTTCCGTTCTTTCAATATTCATGAATTTTCTCCAGGTTCTTATTTTGCTTTCATTTTAATAGTCCGATTTTTATTCATTTATGCTAAATTGCCATCAAAATCTGATTTTGAAATTTATATTACACATACATACTAGCTTGTTTACATTTTTTTTTCCTTCCGCCACCTTGTTAAAAATGCTGACATTTTAAATGGCATGTTAACTCATAAGTGAGGGGTAAACTTATTTTTCTTAAATATATACATACCATAGACAAATTTAAAAGTTTATTTAAAAAAATAAGGTGCCATTTACTCCAAGACTTTTTAATATTGAAAAGCGCTGAAATGGAATATAATGTAGACTACGGAACTTAGCTGTTTTAAATTGCAATAGTCTGTAGATACTGTTTGCTTATTGTCAGAACATGGCGTCGATTTATTTTATAATAAAAATGCGTTGTCTTAATAGTTTAAAATAGTTTAGGATTGTACGGATTTATGTAAATGACCAATTTATTTATTGGAATGAAAAAATATATGGTCGATGAACATACAAATTGTACTTCTGACTAATACAGCATAGATGAAAGATATTTCCCGGAAAATCAAACACCACTTTTAATGTTCAAAGTTGTTAACATAATAGGCAAAAGTGTTCAATGAACAGAAATGTCTCGGAAATGTTTATTTTCTTAAGCTACAACTTGGAGTTTTCTTGGCATAAGCACTTACTGCAGATCTCTTTTTATAACACCCCAACTCGATTGTGTTGCTCCGCAGGATGAGGGTGGGCATTATCTGGAAGAAAGCACGCTTCTATTGTGCTTTCTCCTGTGCTTTTTCGATCATTGCTAACTTATGACATCCTCAACCATATTCTCAGTAGGAGGTGCTTGGCCATTGATGCTTTTGTTATTCGTCAGTTTTCCACAAATGGAATTTTCAATTGACTGGCGGAAGCGCATCGGTGGAAAATGTTCGTTTTGGATAGTTGATTTTTTTAGTAATTCATGTTTGCCTTCATTAGATCTTTCTGTTCCTTTGTAAGCGCTTGAGTTCATCAAATTGAATACTCTGTTTGCGTCTGTAAAGACCAAATTCTTGCAGCGAACGTTACAACTTTAAAAATTCTGCCAAATTTATCGAAAATATGATATTGGTGTCGACGCACTGTGGTTTTTATTCACGCTTGAATCTTTGTTTATTGAACAACTCAGAGCGTATTAGCGTTCGGCCTTAATTGAGCATTGACAAAATGTACATAGCCGTTTTCACGCCTGTTTTTTTTTTAAACAAATATAAAAGATTTTAAACGCGATGCTTATTCTTTGGTAATAAAGACTTGATTTGTCATGGGTGGCAGCCATTGTGTCAGGGGCGCCCACTGAATCACGGGAAATGGATTCGGCGAAAGAGAAAAGCAAACACACCCAAAGCGTTTTCAATTTCATTCACTGGTATTACTAGGAAGTGAAGAATGTAGGCAACAGAGTCATTTACGTAATGATAACTTCATTGAATAACGTCAATGACGCGAGTTATGTATTTATTTAATGTTTTTAAATTATTATTATTTCAAATAATGCTGAAGTTATATTGAGGATGGAATAGTTAAGAATTAGCTACCTGAGCCACATTTACTAGCGGATTTTGTACAGTGATATTTAGACTGCATTACATTAGCTTAAAATAACGTTGAATACTAACAATAAGATCAAGTGGGAGAGGAGCAAGGTATAAAAAAATGAAGAATGAGAGGTCACATCCGTCTCTTGTATGTGTGTGAGGAGAGAGAGAGAAAGAGACGGTGTCAAAACATTATTAATTAGTGAAACTGCTCACGATTTTTTGGAGCCATTGGCCCCGCGTGAAAGAAATGTAACGATGTAACGCTTCCCCCGACGAGACCTGCTCTCGTTCTCAGATATCTCATTTCGACTCGTTTTAACTTGAATCTTCTTTTCTTTTTTCTCCCCTTTAATAAACTCCTGCACTTCGATTAACATAAAAAAAAAATTGGAGAGAGAGAAAGAGCGGAGAGAGCGAATCGCCCCGTAATTGAAAGCCAGTTATGAAGAGAAAATTGAAAAAGGGTTTAAGGTGGGTTTTTGATTTTATTTCCAAGGTTACAGTCGAGTTTCGATGAATAAAATATCGTCTGTAATGGTTTTAAAGAAGAAAGAGAGAAGGAGCAAATAAGCCTCTTCAACTTGTATTCGTTTACTGTTTTTGTTTGTAAATAAAATGTGAGCTAAGAAAATGGTCCCTTCTTCCTTTTTTGTTTTATTTTAAAGTTTTATTAGGATCTTGTGTTTTCGAATAAGTATAATGTGAAATCAACATTCATAATGCTGAAAATGTTTTATATTCATTAGTCGCTGAGTGGAATAGGAAATAAATATTTCTAAATAAGTCTGCGCGCAATTTACGAGGGGCGTCCAGTAAATATCCGGATTTTTTTCCGTGACAACCTGAGCACAAAAGTTATTGAAGTTAGTAACCATTCCAAATTTAACTGTACAGTCTCGCATCTGATGGTGGAAGGTTCAAATGTCAGCTGCTTTCCCGCGCTGTTTTATTCAAGATGCTGTCCGACCAGTTAACTCCATTGCAGGAGCCGCATGTGGCCATGAATTTTCTAGTTCACAACCTGTCCTATACGCTTGAAGAACCGACTCTCTAACATGTTCCTCTGTTGTTATCCTAGTGTCTACAGTTTTGGCTGTCTTTTATTTCTAAGTTCATCAGTATTTGAGTGGTGGAAATGCTTTAATGAAGGTCGTGCATCCATCCATCGAGGATGACTCCCGTGAAGGGTACGATTACTAAATTCTGAATACGACTCCACACAATTTTCTGATAAAATTCGCAAGGCCATTCATAGGAAAGGTGCAGGTTTCTCCAGTGGAAATTATTGACCCATTATATTGGAGATAATGCTACACTCCCTTACAGTCCTGACTATCTTCGAGTGATTTTTTCACTTTTTTTTGGCCTCTGAAGGAGCATCTCAGATGGCAGATCAGGCAGTTATCCAATAGTTCAGGAACCAGCCCACAGAATTATATGCTGCCGGAATACATAAGTTCGTTATCGTTTAGATAAGGAAAATGTGTTCCAGTGGCAGAAGAACGTCGAAAAATAGTACAGATAATTTCAATTTATCGCTCATAGTTTTCTAGAAATTAAATAACTCCGTATATGTACCGAACGCCCCTCGTATTTTGACGTTGAACAATCTTTTTTCTTAAAACCAGGTTGTTTGCAGTCTTTATCTTTTTTAACTTTCCAGACTTGAGATGTACAGGTAATTTTCTTTTGACATGCTTACATTAAATGTGAATCGATATTATTCTATTCTATGTATTATAAAGTGAACATATTTGGTTTCCCCTTCGATTTGAATGAGGTCGAATCGATATGAAACCTTAGTGCGTCCTTCTTAATTTGTTTTCGGCGAGCATTTTTATTTTTACTTTTTTTTTTATTTAAGAATTAATTTCTCTTTTTAATTTCCTTTGCTAGACTGAAAATCGACTTTTCCTATAAAGGAAAAAAAAAACGTCTCTCAAAATAAATAAGTTTAAAAAAAAATTCTTTCAGCACTTGCTGTTGCTATGATTGGTGGTGGGAGGTCGCTGTCGGAAGGTGTCAAAAGTTAGAGCTGCATCGCTTGGCAATTGCACTCTCTTCGAGTTTGTGTAGCGCTTTGGAATCAATTTATCTGTTTGAAAGACCCCCCCCCCCCTGTTAATAATTAAATTTTCCTGCCTATAATTAATTTTGAGCTGGTAAAATAAACTTTGGAATCGCTTAATGAAATTTATCCCCGCCAACTTCCGGTCATGAAAGTTTGATCACCTTCCCTTTCCCACCCACCTTCGTCGAAACGTATTAATATCCCCCTCTTTGAAGTTGTGAGGGGGTTTTAAAGGAGGGGTGGGTTATAGTAGGACTTCAGAGGGAAGGAGAGAGGGTTGGCCTAAATTGTTTTAGGCTTCCCTGGTTCAAATGCAACTCCCATTGACAGATAGGGCTTCGATTCGGCAAAGAGGATTGATGGCCAGAAGGTGGAAAAGAAGAAACCCCTTCTACGCATTTCCCAGTTGCCACCCAAAATCGATTGTAATTAACGTTTTCCCAAAAGGCCTTTATTATTTAAAAATAAAAGATTATTGTTATTTATTATAAAAAGTAATTTAGCTTTTAATCATCTCCCATTGGAAATGCTTTTCATGTTCCCTTGTATTTGTAGAGTGTTTTACTCGTTTTGACTAAAATTGCTGAGTAATGCCAACAATTGCGCTTAAAGACAAAGCATTTGGCGATAATGTAAAATTGAAGAAAATTAATCGCCGACTAAGGCAAACTATTCCCGACAGTAAAATCCGAAGAAATTAATAAGAATGAGATTTCATTTTTATTTTTAAATAAATGAGAATTGCGAAGAATCTTAAATAATTGAAATTCCCTTTAGGATGACATGAATTTCTCCTTTCCCTTTACTTTTGGCGTTTTCATTTATTTTAAAATTAACGAATTTTAATAATAAGAGTTATGCTCTTATAGTTAACGAATTTTGTGTGCATAATAAATTATCTTTACGCTTGATTTGCTATCTGCATATTCAAAACCTTGTTAACTAGAAATGATAACATTGCTTTCGTAACAAGGCAGTCATCGAATTTACCAAATTTAATGCTTTCAAAATTTAATAGTTGTAACATTTTGGATTGTAATTTGATTTTAAAACATTCTTCCTAAAATTGAACCTTATTTAGCAGTTTTATCAACAGATGGTGTCCATTCTATTTTGTAAACTGAAATAGATACTTGATTTATTTTGCTTCTTTCAATAATAATTTTATGCGTGAAAAATTTTTCACATACATGTAGTTCTAATTAGTGATTTTTAATTTTAAAACGTTTTCTTTTCATATATCTGCGTAATAGAAATAAGATCTTTAGAGTGTTAAGAATTGCAATAACAATCTAAAAGGGTAGATGCGTCCAGGTTAATTATAAAATAAATGAACACTTTCAACGTTTTTATAGTTAGACACTTAAACAGTTATGAATAGTAACATTTAGTAAGACAAAGAAATTTTATGGCTGAACTTGTTAGTGTCATTAACATAGCTAAGCAAAATGGCTGCCACTCTGATAGAATATGGAGGCATAATCCTTTACATTTAAGGACTACGTTAGAAGTAGCGAAAACAAATTCGGTTACTTTCGTATACAGCGGACTTTTAGAATAATTTTAAAATTATGTTAAACGCCAAGAATAATTTTAATTCATAATCGCTTCCACTTCGTTTACTGTGAATTTTGATTATTACTTTTGTTTTCAACATTTCGCCGACGATGATGTTCAGCTATGTATAATGCTTCAATTTAATTGAATTCATTAAATTATTATTCGATATAGTAAACATCTACCTAAAAGGTAACCCGTTTACGATTAAAGCAAGAAAAATCAGAAAACTGATTGTTTACGCCAAGTGGAAAAAGTTCTGGAAACAATTAGCAGAGGAACAAGTAGACTATTTAACAAAGATTTCACACGTAGAACATGTGCAATTTAGTCATGAAAATTTATAGACATATTAAAAAACCATGTAAAAATCAAGACTATATCAATGATACTTTGTTTTATGTACAAGACATTGAAAGTGTCCATCTTTTTTGTTGAACCTTGAATTTTTAATGATAACTAGTCTCTTAAAAATTAGTGTAAGCCATAAGACGAAAGATAAATATGTAGCTAATATTTTGCATCTATATGAAACGCTTATATCCCCAGGCAAAATTCTAAATTTTGTTTGAATCTTGAAATGCTGAGGTTGAAGGATCTGTGTAGATTTCTATTAATGTCTACCTGATAGACGCTTCCGGATAATAATTTCAATATTGGTATAAAGTCAAGGTTTTAAATAAGCCTTCTTCACTACTGTATAGGTCCTTTTAAAATAATCTAGTTACCGTAAATATCGATTGCCTTCTCTACAGTCTGTTCAGTTGGGAAATTGTATTAAATCAGCTTTACAACTTAAGCTCTTTAGAGGCGGTAAGCAATCAAGAACATGATTAACTCCAATTAACAATTTTAACCAAATGTACTCCATTTCTGTTTAATAGTTTTAAATTTTGCCAAATGTAGGATGGGTATATTAAAAAGTGATATTAAAGCGAGTTGCTTACGGCAAGTATTCATCAAATAGTATTAATAGATCTTTTTCATACGGTTGATTAGTTTGGTTTGGCATTTTTAATGGACTGGTTATATTTCTAAAGAATTTTAATTTAAGAAGGGCTTAAATTTTAAATCCGATGACAAGGTACACGCCATAATGGGTCTTGTAAATTTCTTATAAAGATAAATTAGAAAAGTCATGGAGCGATTATTTTGAATTCACTCCGTTCGAAAGACGAGTCGTCTCTGCCGTTCGTTGATTTAATCTTGTCGTTCAACGGGTTCGTTAACAAAATTAAAATAAAAAAAATAAAAATTAAAAAAAAATAGTCTCGCGCTTTTAACGAACATCCTAACAAGTGAGACGGAGCCTCTTGATAAAAGAAGTTTTGACGCTATTAATTTCATCACTAATTAGCGCAATAATTTTTTTTTTCCTTTCCACTGTCAATTCCGACTTATCGATGTAGAAGGTGGTAAGAAAAAAAAATGGGAACGAGTGAAAGAGAGACTGGTTTATTAATATAGATAGTTTTAGATGCTTAAAAAAAATAAAAGCGAGAAAGAAACGCGCCCATAATTCATAGGATCAGTTTGCGAAATGTGTCCACCATCAGATCCAGATTTTAATACGGCATCGACCCCTTCCTCCCCTCCCTCCCGGTTTTTCTTACCTGTTCTGTTTCCCATTTTATCAACTGGAAATGTCATGGCCTTTTTTTTCAAAGAGGAATTTCTTTATATTTCGAACACGATGCTAGAGATTTTTTTTTTCTTTGGAAGCGTCCTAGACAGAATTATAAAAATTGTCAAATAATATTTGGGTAATAAAAGCATAATTCGTTTTGAAAGTGATGATTTATTTTTTTATAATATAAAACGATAACAAATTTCTATCTCCTGTCCCTTTTTTAATATAGCCTATTACTTAAATTCAAGTTTTTTTGGTTTTGGGCGGGAATTTTCTTAAAAAGTATGACGCGGTTTTTTAATGACCTGACATCTTAATATGAGTTGCCATCAAATAAAAAAAAGGTTACAGGGTTCGCATTTTCAGAAAAATAAGATCTTCGAAACTTCTTTTTCCGAATCATCTTAATACCCATGACCCGTAAATGACCCATAAATCCATTGACATGAATTTTCTTTACAGGATTTCTCACTTCAGAACTACTGTTCTTGTCTTCTCTTCTTGAAGTTTCATATGTCTGTGGTCTTTACATTTGACTCTTATCTCAATTTCAAGCCTCCGTAGACTCAATTCCTCTTCGCCATCTTCTCAACTCCGAATTGAGTGCCACTCGAGCGGTTAACCCCTTCTTCCTTCCTCGCTTTCGATAAACAGTCGATAAGCACACACTCGTGGTAATTTAAAACTCAAGTATTACATATCAAATGCGTTCTGGCGATGAAAACACTTTCGGTTTGCGAGTGACTAGGTCGCGACTTAACGCTCAAAGAACCAGCAAACTTCCTCGTATGTAAAGTTCTAGAACATCTTCAACATTTTCGGCGTACATCTTCCTCAAAAAGTTTTGATAGAAGGTGATGACATTAAATTCGAGTCCTTAGAAAGGGGAAAAAAGTCCCACTCTGTAATGACATGTAATTATAGACTTCAAGAATGACGTTGAAGTTGTTAGACAAGGATGACTTTTTTATTTAATAGAAAAAGCATTCCTTTAGGCAACAATCAGTCACATTAAAAAATAAAGTCGAATTAAGTGTATTTATTGAGAAATAAGATTTTTTAAAAATAATTCACTTATTATACCCCATTCGATTTGAAAGGCTTGTCTGGAATTGGAGTAGGTCAGAATTGTCCAATTATTATTTTTCGAGAGGATTATTTTTTTTTTATAAAATTTTAATATTTAAAAACTTATATAGTTGTAAATGCTTTTGAAGCAGGATATTATATATGTTATTGTTTTAATTGCTTTCTCATTTAATAGCAAACCAAAAACATTACTGTTATGGCTTGCCTCAAAATTCAACGGAGGGCCTTCTTTTCAGAAGTGCCATCTAGTAACAACATTTGTTGTATTTATTTAAGCAATAGTTTTTTATTTACTTATAATTTGAGTGTATTTATAAATAATATAACTATCGCAGTGTTTGTATTTAACTGCTTGATATACGAGATTTCGGCGTAGATGCTTGATGCATGATAGTGTGATTTTACTTTTGTGTGATAAAGTAAATGTGCACTAGTAATTTCGGAAAAAAAAAATTGTTGTAATTTTTATGTAAGCTCGTTTTATTTTTACTGTAAATATTCCAAGAGATCGTGTTCTGATATCACTTGCTACGATATGAGCTTTGCTTTAAGAGTCCGCTTGTAGGAAAGAACTGCAGTCTTCGTTTAATTCGGAAAAGCTGAATTGCATAATGAATATGAACAATACTTTAGACAATAAAAGGTATCTATTGGTATCAGTATGGCGTTTTACCGTCCTAATATGTTGCCCACACGCGGACATCCATGGCCGAATTGGCTGATAGAGTATTGGTATTGAAAAGTAGGGTCATGTTGTTTATTATAAAAATTTAATTGATGCCTTCTTTTCAAAACATTTATTATATGGTGGATTTAGTATACCGGTTTCGGCTATACAGCCGTCGGAATTGGTATAGCTTTCGCTACTCTAACCAATTAAATTGTGGTAGAGGATTATTCAATGTTTCAAGTTATTTTTACTATGACGGTTTATTAAGTTTCCATTCTTGATCGTATTTTTTGTATTGTATAGAACAATGATAACACAATTGGCCATTTATCGGCCTCGGTGGCTCAGTGGTTGCATGATCGCCTCTGATGCCCGAGGACGCGGGTTCGACCCCGGCCGAGGACGACGAGGATTTTTTCAGGGGGAAAATCCTGAGATCACGCACTTCCTTCGGAAGGGAAGTAAAGTCATTGGTCCCGTGTAGTCGTTTGCCGGCTGCACGTTAAAGAACCCTTGCGAGGCAAAATTTGCGGCCCCTATAACGCCGTCCTGAAATGGCCATAGCAGTTGAAAAGGACGTTAATACCAAATAAACCAAACCAAACCAATTAGCCATTTTAATTTATACATTGTTCACGTTTTGAAATGAATCGTTCATCTTACAGGTTCATCTGAAGTATTTCTTTTAGATAGTAGGTTTACATGCATATAAAAAATGGAGTTATTGACATCAAGGAGAGGCATTAGAGGCTTCTTTATGCTCATTATATTATAATGTATCTACAGGGTAGTCCATAATCCACGACTCGTATCTAATTGAGATATAGATTTTAAACAGATTAAATTAATTAAATAAAATAAGCTGAATAATAACAAAGAAAGATAGCATTACAGTTTCTTTAATGACCTATATCTTATATCTTTTAATTATTGCATTATAATGGCCAAAGGACGTTTGTCTTGTACAATACATAAGCTTAGTTTCACTAACCAGAGATGTGTTGACGAATGTTAGCAAAGTTTGGACCACTACCACCAACAATTTACTTTTTCATTTATATTTCATAGCATCTAGAACGTTACTATTATTCCATTATGGATAGCGTACTTTTTTTCGCGACAATGGTTTGGGCTATCCCTTCCCATCCTTTTAATGCAGCATTTTGCAAAGATCACGTATTTCAATCATAAATGTTAAAAATAATCGTATCAAAGAATGTGTATCCTGAGTGTTTCAAAGAATTCAGTACCAAACAAAACCTTCAGATAATTTTGTGGACAATCACGCTTTTATTTTTTTTATAATTACTGGATAAAAAGGTGGTGTCTATCTATTTTGTAATTTTTTCCCTTAAAATGGTTTCAAACTTCGTCTTATTCCATTATTCGAGACATTTCCAAATCATTTTTGCCTTCCTAGCGTTCTCTGAAAGATTTTTATAGTGTTAACTACTCATCAAAGACTTAAATGGATGTCTTAAATGGGCATTTAGCAAATTTAGTTATTCGTGATCCCTAGCTGTATTTTGTCCAATTTGGAAGGAAGGTCGAGGAGGTTGTAAAGGTGTAAGATATTTGATTCCATTCTAGGCATCCATAAAACTCTAATTTTCCTGGGTGTGTCGATTGACCCTTGGGCTAAACGTCGCTCTGGTAATGCTTAATTTTATGATGTTTACACCGAAGGTGCTGCATAGAGTGGATGGAATTGAGGAGGGGGGGGGGGCGAGATGCAGTGGTGGTAAAAATGCTCCAAACCGATTTTCCTTCGAACACTATCTGTTCGTGTGCCGTCGTCGTTCGTTGCCCCTTGATAAGTTGTGACTGATTTCTGCATTTCGGGGACTCCTACAATCTCTGAGGAAATCTAGGGCTTGAGATCGATGCACGTTTTTTTTTTATCTTGCTCCCTGGCAAATTCTGTAATCGGTTCTTTTATCAGAGGAGCGTGGAAGCCATTTCTTTTTCCTAGGATAAATCTTTTTTGATCAAGATTAGACGTTTCGCTTCAAAAATAGAAAGTTTTCTCTCTCTCTTTTTGGATTATTGAAATAAAATTTATATATGTGAAAAGGATGGAGAATTAATTATAAAAGCATTTTTAATGTTTTCGTTGAAGATTCTTATGGGTGGGAGGGGTTGGGGGGAGTCGTTGAAGATAAAAGGATCTCTCTTAATTTAAAATTCGCCGTACTTTCTGTAATGACTTGAATGCAACAACGTCCTTTTCCTTACGGAAGAATTCGAGACCAACCCGTTAATATCAACCTTCCCCTATCTTGTACTTTTGCTCTTTTAATTTTTTACCCGCTTTCCTTCTGTGGAGCTAACATTTTTTTTTAATATTGTTAAGAACAGCCAGCTTTTTAATAGAGGGGAAGAATGTAAGAGTGTTTCGCCTGCAGCCGAGGGGGAAGGGAAAAAATCCTATTTTAATTTTGTTATGCCTTCAATTTTCTCTAAGGCCATCAAGTTAATTTCTTAACCCCACTCGCGAATCTGATACGACGATAATCTTATTTACAAGGCTCATCCCCCACCCGTCTCCTTTTTTCTTACTCCTCCTCTTCCTCCACGATCACCATCTTTACAGAAATGCTGGAGTGGAAATTACCCGAAAATTTCATTCTTGCTAAAGTATGGAAGAGAAAGAAGAGGAAAAAATTCTTCTTGACGAACAAAGCTGTGGTGGGTAGATTGTACTAGAGATGGGGGGAAATTTCCAACCCCTACCCTTAAATCGTTGCTGTTTTTCCTTTCGTCGTGGATGGCGTACAGCCTTCTTGGGTTTTTTTCCCCCTTCGTTTTTTGTGCGAATCTTCGACAGAGATGAAGCCGTCATTGAAAGAAAGAAAGAAAGAGATAGAACGATGAAGAAGTTGGCCTCACGAAGCTTTTAATCGCAAATGAGACTCTGTAAGCAGATTTGTAAAATTAATTGAGATTTTGAAACGGTTGTGTCTGTCCGCTGCTTACTGCTGCTGCTGTTCCAGGATTTTCCTCTTTTTGTCCCACTTTTTCCTTTTCCCCCACGAAAGCAGCAGGAACGATCGATTTTTTTCTCATCCTTCCCGTCTTCCCCTGCTTTTCACCGTGGCACGTGCTCGGCGTTCCTATAAATAATGCAAACGCTCGCGAGGATCGCGCTTCCCGCGGGGAACTTCATTGTTAATTAATCAGCGAACCTTTCCTACCTACCTACCATCTACCCTCCTTTCTCTTCCCTTTCTTTTACCCAACCTCCACAACCACCACCAGCACTCAATTCTTTTTTCTTTTTTTCTCCTATCCTCCTCTTCCTTCTTCTTCCTTTTTTCCCTTTTCCCCCTCAAATTGCGTCTACCTGGTCTTTTTATTCTCACTTCTTTTCCGTTTCCTTTACTTTTTTTTTTTATTCACCTGTTTTACTCAGATTGCAAGTAGAAGGAGGAGAAGGCAACTCCTCCTGTTGCTTTTCCCAAGCTCTTTAAAAAAAAATGCAGCGGAAGCGCGGCTGGTCAGCGCGCAGGCGCACTTGCCTTTGGCCTCCTGACTTCCGTGCAAGCATGGTTAATGGTGCATCGCGGCGCGCCAGTTTACGATCGCCCAGCGAAAATGCATTCATGGCGCCGCCGACTCTGCTAAAGGAGAATAATAGATAATGGTCGCTTCTCTTCTCCTCCTCCTCCTCCTCCTTCCTCCGCCTCCGCCGTCGTCTTCCTCTTCTTTTCAAGAAAAGGCGGCCATTTCGTCATTTCCCATTTTCTCACTTTCCTTCCTCTTTGATGGCCCGTGGAACAGCGAATGGCTTTCACTCTGAACGGCCCGACAAAATTGCCAAATTGTGTTGGCGAAATTTCACGCTGGCACGCGAAACTGTTAAATGCTGTGCTGGGCCTTTTCCCTTTCTTTTCCCCCTCAACTCTGCCTGTTTGAACAGCGAAGACGACGACGACTAAAGGGTGGAATCTTACGCAGGTGGGCGCGCTATTCCTACAAGAATTGTACGGGCACGTTATACGATGTTAAAGAAGCATGTTTAGAACATTCTTGAAGAGGCTAGAGGATAGTGAAGCCTTTACACTGATGGGGGAAATCTCTTATTGGACAGTGGACGCTGTATTCATTTTTGCCACAATTTGTTACAAGACCTACAAATGAACAAACCTTGACAAACAAATTTGCCACAAATTTTAAATCGCAAGTTCCAAGTTCTGAGTACTGGCGAGTGAAACCTTCTAAAGATGGTCTTTTGGCAATACAAAGAGGTTTCCTTTAGTAAGTCCAGTTCGGATTTGCCTTTCTGTCCAATGTTTTCGCGGCCTTTCCTCGATACTGTCAAATTCACACATTCTTTGGTAACTCCATTGACGTATCATCCTCTTATGTTCATGAAGAAGCAAACTCGAGTATTTTATATGAACATCTTTCATCTTATTTGTCTTTTTATCGTCTTAGACTAAGGCCTATCCTTATACACTTTCCAAGATTACGTTGATCAGTTCCTTAAAGTCGAGTTGCTAATTATCAATTCGACATTGTAAAAAAAAAAAAAAAAAAAAAAAAAAAAGAGGCAGTTTACCATTTTATTTCATTCGTTTTAATGTGACAATTTTCTCGATGTCAGGTAGAATTGTATTTTTTCCCCGATAGGACACGATTGCACATTAAGCATTTCGAATCCGATCTGTGAACAATGAAAAAAAAAAATTCTCCCAGTCCGGTTTAAATACTGGTTCAGTGATTTTATGCTTTTTCGGAATGTGCGTCATGTTATGCGAGACGAAAAACAAGCAAGTATCAGTAACAAAAGAAATAATGCCTCATTTAATGCAATCGCCCCCTAAAGTCTGGCAACACTGCATAGGAAAAACTATACCCGCTCCCCTCCTGACTTTTGGACTATCTCCTCGGCTTTGCCCGTGAGCTTTGTCCGCGAGCATTTTATGTTGCACGCTGGCGAGGTACACGATTTGGACGGCCCTGCTATACATAGTAAATACTCGAAATGGTTACTTTCACAAAACTTTTTAGTAATGCAGGGCATTTACAAATGATTGCATTGATTTGACGAACTCGCAATGGGCTTAGTAGAATGGTGTTCAAGGAGTCACGGACTTGAGGTGGATATGTGGCGTAGAAAAGTTCGAAGTCCATTTGTAGCTATGTTATGAGCCAATTTTCAAGTATGCCCAAATAGGTGTTACAGTTTCTTCCGCAAAACAACCAAAGAAAACTTAGAGATATGCTTGGTATTTGGATTGCTTACAAGAAATGCGCAACATATTGTAATCATATGTAAACATCCTGTATGAGTCGCTGAAAACCATAAATTGATATCGACTGACGGATTAATTACGTAATACAGAGTGTACACAAAGCCCTAAGGGTTCAGAATATCGCGAAATCTAAATCCACTAGATGAATAAATAAACGCAGAGATGTTTTCAGGCAGAATATCAAAGAGATCCTCTAGCTAGAGATAGTGTCTTTGAATGGGAGAATAAGTTTTTAGAAACTAATAGCGTACTTGACGAACGAAGATCGTAGCAGCACAACTGTGAAACGCATTTTAGTGCAGCCATGGGAAAACCATCCGAAATGCACTGAGAAAGCTTGGTATATCAAGTGCGACGATGCACAATAAGCTAGGGACATTAAAGAACTTGACGCCTGACGATTAGTTTATATGGTGAAACGCATTTAGGTGACTGAACAATATTTTTAGTTACCGATTCCATCATTTATAGCTTTCTTGATAAAAATGTTTGAAATGTGTTAGGGATTTAACGCACACGCTGTTAAAGCTTGTCGATAGCCATAGCAATAGCCACAAATGTTATAAAATCTACTCTAGGAATACGCTTATGAACGCAACATAGGGATCCTATGCAGCAAGTCTTCTTTTATACCACAGACTATCATGGTTATGATGAAACCCACTTAATGACTGTCTCCAAGCTCGATCTAACAAATAGTCTATGGCTGACGCCATTTTAGAACAACGTCTCTTTGAACTCACCACAAAATAGAAGCGCGAAGATCTGTTTATGAACTGTGAAAGGAATATACCACAGTAGAATGAAAGGTTTTAAAAAATACTTGAAAGGAGGATTAGTTTGGGATATAGGAGATTAAATGAGTTTTTGAAGTTCATCTCCTTTGGGTGCTAGGTTTCTCCGAGATACGTGTGCGGTTGGAAATACTTTCTTGGAGGCGTCCGCCCGATTGCCTTGTAAAGCTCGTGACAACACTCGGCAATTAGACGAACCCCTAGATTATTGACACAGAAGAGAGAGGACTCACCGGGGGAAGCCGATTATGTTCCTGACACGGCATGTCGAGTGAGACGGATTGAGAAGACAAGGCGAACGAAAGAGAATGAAAGAGCCCAAAAGGGAAGAACACAGAAGAAGGAAAAAAATAAAGGAGAAAGGGGGGAAATTATCCAACGAAACACCCAACTTCTTGCAGAGGGGGAGGGGATTGATTAGTCAGACAAAATCAATAAAAGAAAGACAAAAGAAGTTAAGCGAGTATAACTGTAACATGCGCACATAACAGTGTTGTTTTATTTGTAAGTAGTACAACTTTAAAAAGAGAATAAAACTTTTCAGGCTTACTTGGGTCCAAATAGGATTAGAGAGTGGAAAATAATCCCCCAAAAACTATCAGGGAAACTACTATCCGTTGCCAGATTTTCTAGCTACAGATGGAAGATCTGGTCTGTTGTGATGAAATGGTTTTATCAGTTCTTATTGCTCTGCCAAAATATAATTCATGCATTGCTATATCTGGGATGAAGAAAGACAAAGCAGAGATCTACTTGATCACAAAAAATTGACGCTTATCGACATAGGTGCACATTTCTCTGTTTTGCTTCCCATCCTCCGTCCGTACAGTCCTGATAAGAGCCCACTAGACTTTGATTTGTTTCTCAAACTGAAGCAACCACTCCGTCGGACACATTTTCGCACAGTTAAAAAAGCTTCTGGTCAGTTGGCTTGGGTTATCAAACAACTCAACAATGAAAGCGTTCTGCCCGGAATGCTAAAACTAGACCAAACGTGATGAGGAACAATGGAGATTACATTGAAAGCTCATGAAGTGATTTTGTGAAATAAATTTGGTTTTGTCGATTTAGTCTTTACTGTGTGCAAATCTTTTGAAATGCCCCTGGTTTGATGTTACCTACCTGCTTATGTCTATGTGATTATCCCTTCTGTATGAGTATTTTTAACCTGATTCTGAAATGCTGAATGGTTTCGTCTGTATTATGGCATTTCTGCACGTCTCATTGGTTGAGTTATTGCTTTTTTGGAATGACCAACTCTGATCAAGTTCGGAAGCCAAGTTCCAGAAGCGGATCCAAATTAGTTTCCAGCTGAGGGGCTCAAAAGAAGGGAGATATGGCAAACAAAGTATAAATTGCTATGGGGATATACTCTATGTCACTATTCAGTTTGGTTTGGATTGGTCCACTGAGTTCGGAGTTATGGGGGTCCATTTGGTCACTATTGTATGTAGGTTTGAAGGAATGAAATTCGGTATGAAGACTCTTCTAGGCGAAATTGACGTTACTATGAAATTTGGGTGGAATTGTCCTAGTGGGGATGGATTTGTGAGGGTAGCGGTCACGTAGTCTTCTAGTCCTTATACCAAGCGGCTTGTACGAAGAAAAAGACTATTTAAACCTAATTTAACCGAAATTCATGCCATGGGCATCACATAGAAACACCTTTCAAGACAATATTTACGAATCTCCATAATGTTTTATGAATTTCTTAAAGTTGAATCGGACGTGAAATGGATGGCAAGCAATTTTCTATGGAAAATGCAGATTGTAAAGAAGAAATTGGCTACTTGTTGCTGCCATTTAAAGTTCATCTGCCTCATAACTTTTCTTTCTGAATTTCGATTTGAAAACACCCCGAGTGTTAAAATGTCTAATCGTTTTGTTACGGCCTCGCTCGTCAGTTTATTTCCCGAGTGAGTTTTCTCACTTGGATGACTCTGTTAGAAGGGAACTTTATGAGAAAACTCTTCCAAGACGCTGCCGAGTTAAGACGACGACGACGACGACGACGACGGACAAAAGGGAGCGTTCATCGCCCGTAGAAAAGTCGGCAGATTGAACGTAAAGAAGGGAGGAACAGGATGGAAGGTTAGTCAGTGAGTCGTCGTCGTCGTCGTCGTCGTCGTCGTCGTAGGGTAGGTAGGTAGGTAGGGAGGGAGGGGTTGCAATCGCGTAAGACCGGCAGCTGAACCGGATGATTGGGCGGAATCGACCTGCAAGGGTTCCTGGTGCCTCGTCTCGCGCGCTTGGGTGTCCTCGCCTTTGCATTGGTCGCCATAGCAACCGCTCTAGGCCGATTTTCCACCTGGATGGGTGTCTATGCCCGACTGGATCAACTGTCCATGTGTGAGGACAGAAAAGGAAAGGAAAGGAGTGGAGGCGGTTGCGAGTGAAGGTGAAGGATTTTCAGCCTCCCAACTCCCTTTCATTGCAAACCGTTATTATCACCAAAACTCCTCCTCCTCCTCTTTATTCCCAAACTCTCTTCTTAATCATTCTTTCAAATTTTCTTTCGAATTGGAATATACGAAATGGTGGTGGTGGTGGTGGTGATGATGATGATGATGAAGGCAGTGGTGGTAGTAAGCGGTGAGTGTCCCTGCTCTCGCCTCGCTATCCTGGCCGCTGATAATTGACCGTCGAGGAATGCGGTCGGTAATTACGCAGCGCCGCAGCTCAAGGTGAACCAGTGGCTGGCTCGTCTTGGTCAGCCTCAACCTGAGCAGCAGCAGAAGCAACTGGCTGCCGAATTGAGGAAAGTCTGTGTGTCTGTGTGTTTGTGTGTTCGCCCAGGGCCAGCAGCGCCACGTCTCGAGGAGTAGCGGTAACAGTAGTCGCTCGCTACGGTGCGAGGCGGAGCCGTGGAGGGCGGGAGAGTGGGAGGACCCGAGGCCTCCTCCGTTCCCTCCTTTTCTTCATCTCCGTAGGTGGTGGCGTTTCCCGTTGCGATTCAGATGGCGAAGGAATGAAGATGAAATTCCCGTTGTTGCCACTCCCCACCCCTGATTCTCTCTCTCTCTCTCTCTCTCTCTCTCTCTCTCTCTCTCTCTCTTTCCACAGACATACATACACCCGAGAGAGAGAGAGAGAGGAGTCTTTTTCTCCCAATCGCTCTTCTTCCTCCCTGTCTTTACGTTATCTCTCTCGCCGCCCTGAAAACTAAGAAAAGTGATGGAGTGCCAGCGACCAAAACGGGACGAAATGAAATTGGTCTCGTGTTCGGCGGTAATTAAACTGTCAGCAGCACACGCGCCGTCCACGCGCCCTAATTATGCAGACGGCGATTGGTTGAGCGCGACACCATCTGGGTACTGTGCGTTCTGTCTTTCTCTCGCGCTCTTATTTTTTTCCTTTCCTCTTCCTCTTCCCTTACAAATCTCTCTTTTCCCGCTTTGCTTTCTTTCTTCGCCATTGTTCCCTTCATTGTTAACGTGCTCATCAGTCATCGTCAGAATATCACTGTCTTATATCAGAGCGCGGGTGGGGCAATATGCCCCCACAACTCCTATATCCCCCTATCGTTTCTGAAACCTTTCGATCCTTATTTCTTTCCTTCCACCAACGTCATCGCTTTATTAACCTTCCGCTAAGTTCTACAACTGTCATCATCACAAGCATCGACGAGTGTCGTCATCCATTATCGTCCGTCTCCTCCCGCCTTCTTCCCACTTCTCCTTTTTCTTCCTTATGGTCCCCTCCAACACATTTCATTGATTTTTTTTACTGTAGGGGTAGGCTGCTTCTTCTCCTTTTTCTTCTTCCTCCTCCTTCGTCTTCACTTTTCTTCTCTAATTCCGACGCCGTTTCATCTTCTTGCGAGCGCTGCCATCAAGAATCCATCGTGATTCGTGACTCTTATTTTGTCGACTCCTTCCATTTCAGTTAAAAGGAATTGGGGGAAAGAGTCTCCTGCAGGAGAAAGTAGTTTGGCGAAGAGAGAAGCAGGGGAAAAAAATAGGAGGAAACAACTGAAATGAAAGATCTTCGAATCATTTCCGAAATTGGTCGATGCTG
>JAHWFO010060970.1:10821116-10894537 GCA_023313115.1 Rhysida immarginata | reverse complement strand
AACGAAAGTAGCATACTACTAGCACGGAAGAAAAGTATACGACGTAGCCAACGAGAAAGATAGGGCCCGGCGCAGAAAAGTCACCTGATCATAGTAGTCCGGCCAACAATCCAACCTTCATTGTTTCCAACAAAGGAAAAAATATTGATTGTTAAATCCAAGATGGAAAGAGTGAAGATTACATTGTTACTCGGACTAGTATGGTCAGGTGACTTTTCCGCGTCGGGGCCTGTCTTTCTCGTTGACTACGAATATACGACTTCTAGCGTTCTAGGCTTCTAGCTGAAAAGTATACGCGTCAAGCCGTGACCACCGAGAAACAAGGTCTGAGCGCGGAAACGTCATACGTTGTTACATCATCCTTAGAAGGGTTAATTTAAGACTTATTATTGGTAGAAAAACGAATAACAATACCCTTCTAATGATGATTAACAATGTATGACGTTTCCGCGCTCAGGCCTTGTCTCTCGGTGATCACGTCAAGCCAACACCTCCTAGACAGAAGGCCTGATAACGGAAACTTCATACGTAGTTACATCATCATTAGTCGACCAAATTTAGGGTTTAACAATGGTCGACTAATGATGATGTAACAATGTTCGACGTTTCCATTATCAGGCCTTCTGTCTAGGTGGTATTGGTCAAACGCGCTTCTAGCGCTAATAGCTGAAAAGTATATGCACCCTAGGTGGCGTTGCTATTACAGAAGTAAGTTCAACATCACAATCTTTGCTTCAAAAATACATTATTGACGTCATGTTCAGACATGGTATTTTCTAGAAGGCTGTGTACTAATCTACCACGGAAGACTGGCAGTGTTCCTGCTCGCTGCTACAGGCTTCCGATCGTTTTCACTTGACTGGCTCTCGTATTTGAATGTTGGAATATTTCGCGCACAGTCTATCAAACGTGAACATAAAAAATGAAAACTAGCGAATGGTTCAATATACTAGCAGCACTTCAACTGAAAAAAACCCGATTGCGTCTTGGTAACAATCGATGAGCTCTCTCTGTCATTTTCTTTGGTCTATCTTTCACTGACATTCCTCCTTGAGATTTCCACTTGACAATAATCTCACTTACAGTTGAAGAGGTATTTGTAAAAAGACAAGAATTCTACGAAAATGTGTAGACTTCTTGCTAGGTAACATCCTATGATGTACCATATTAATACTCATTGAGGCTCTGTTGAGCAACCCGTACTGTAGGCTACCAATCCGAATCACAAATGATTTTTAATAGACATCATAGACATGTTTATTGTTTTGGAAGGGCCTGCTTAAACTTTTGATCACATAGTGAATTTTGGCAGTTGTTTTCTTTAGTATTGAAAACACTTAAAAACCAAATAAGGGCTAATGAGATCCCATGGGGTTCTTTTTTAAACATAAACGTTTCATGTGTTCTGTCGGTTGAAAAGGAAGAGGTAATCGAAAAATTTCTTGATTAAGTTATTGATCTTCAATTATATCGAATAAGTTGCTTGCGCGTTTTTTAATTTAAATTTTTACCAATTTATCGATTCCATTACTCCTTGTTCTACCTTTTAGTTGAATTAAGATAGAGGCGTGCTCCAAATGCTAGCGATAATGGCACTTCGACGTCTTTCTTTTTCTTCTTCTTTTTCCCCCCTCCCTTGTCTTTTATTTTAATTTCCATTCCGACATGATTGTCTTTTATTATCGAGGAGTACTAGAAGGGAATGTGGAGCTCTTCTCACCATCCCCTCTCCCATGCAAATTCCCATCAAATTCAGGTGCTCAGTTGACGGATCACGTCACGTTGTATTGGAAACGCCAAAAGCGCGATGGTGCAAATGGCCCCTCTTCGGCGACACGTTGGTTTGAGCTCGTTAAGCGCCATATTTTTCGCTTTTGTTTTGTCATTGGTTCGAGTTTCGTCCGCAGCAAGCTCCCTCCCTTTTTCATCGATAGCCGGCATTTGCACTCGTGCCAGTTCAATGAGAACCATCTGGTTCCTTGGGCGAGCGACGCGTTTTCTCTTTCCGCGCTTTTCTTTTTCTGCCTCCCAGCAGAGCCACCTCCTCCTCCTCCTCCTGAGCCACGTGTGCCGCGGTCGTCGTCTCGCACACCTATCCATTTTGCTCCGATTAATTAATCCACCGTAGATTTATCGTCTCTTTGCAAAAGGGAACGCGAGAAGGGGGATTTGCCAAGTGGCTCTGCTGGGAGGCAGTATCACGTCAGTGGCGGCGTTGACGGGTGACTCCTGCGAGGCAAAGGGTCGTCGTCCCCGCCGCGCCATCTGTCGCTCATAAAGCAGGCGAATCGCCGACGGGGCCCCGATGGGGCGGTCTCACGGGGGCACCACATCAGCCGGGCCGACGACAGAAACCCCGTGCTATCTCGACCGGCTATCGCGCTGTCAGCAGCTCGCCCTCGCTCTCTTTCTCTCGCTCTCGCTCTATCTCTCCGTCCGGGTGTCCGAAGGAGTCGCCTCCGGCCAACCCGAACCCGATAAGAGCACACCGACCGACTTCCTGAACGGGACGAATCCTCCCCGCTAAGTTCCTCCATCATTCAAACGGTCTCCCCTGTGATCTCATTGGTCATCACAAGGAGCGCGTGCCTTATTAACGATCGTCGTCGCTTCCGCCTCAAATTTATGCTCTGCTCAGGTGGCGCTGGACGGCCATTAAAATTCCTTCGGTAGAGAAGCTTCGAAAAATGAACAACAACAACAACAGCAGCAGCAGCAGCTCCGGACAGGTTTCTTCCATGAATATGGCCTCTCCGAAGGAGGAATCGTTAATAATTTATCCCTCGCCCATAATCATCGGATCAAGTTTCCCGCACGCAGAGAATTAATCCAATAAAAAAGTTTTATATTTGCCTCCTTAATTCTCGAGCAGGTGCTTAACATATCGTCCTTTCCCGCCATAAATTTTTTATCTGTGTAATGATGGTCCAAATTAATAAAACATCTTTTTACTTAATGATCCAAAATTATGCAATGCCGTTTTATCCTTTTCCCCAAAGATCTCTATGCATTTTTATTGTTAGCTTAGGTGCACTTCCCGCGCTCATTCAAACTCTCTCTTATTGTATATTGTGTCCCAGTCTCTCTTTAACCCGATATTTTGGTGATAACCTTGACAAAAACGAAGATATTGCAAATAAACATGAACTACTTAAAGCTCCGAGAAAGGGAAAGTAACAGATGTACGATGTCATGCTGTTAGCTTGTCTAGCACTTATTGTGATGCAATGTCGGAGTAATGAGTAATGACTTTGAAAGGGGTGGTTGTCTATGAACCAAGCACTGCGACCTCAGGTCTATTGTACTATCCCCTAATGACGATGAAAGAACGATTATGAACGAGACAAACACAAACATCCATGTCCTAGGCGGGATTCGAACCCGCGACTCGCTGGTGTCGAGATCGGAAAGACCTGTGCCTTAACCCTCTCGGCCACCGAGCCGGCTGCAATGTCGGAGACATGTAAGGTTCCTACAACTGCTTTATAAATTTGGTGACCTTATCGATCTTTACTCGTCAACGCATAATGGATACAAGATAGATGGGTTCCCGAAATAGTAAAAATAATCTAGGTTCTTGAGGGAAATCATATCAAGCGCATTTGCAATTACAGAGGATTGAGTACGTTACAACTGAACGATTCCGGACTGCCGAAACATTAGGAAAATCCATCCATCGCTATTTCCACTTCATCTCGTTCTTCTCCCACTTATCTCGACAACCTTCCACCAACGACCTGTTTTAAGAGCCTCTATACGCAGAAACTGCAAACTGACGGGTGATTATATAGGGATGTCTTCAAATGGCGTTTCGGTGTTGTTTCGCATATGACTGTTGATTTCGAGTTGATACTTGAAGTTTTTTCTGGATGAATCCATATTCGGGTTAGGTGCTGACCTTTGCAGTTTTGGATTTCTCCCGCGATGAGATGCCTCACTTTATCTATCTACTAGCTTTTGCAAGCAGGAGTTTTTCTGGAATGGTTGATTCGTTCAACTTTAGTGGGGAGGGGGGTCTTCCTATTTTTTATTGAGTGCATATCTATTTTCGCAATTCTTAACCCTTTGTCCTTACACGTTTTTGTTGTGCCTGAATACGAACGCTTGATGTCCGAAAGGGCTGTTACACGAAGTGCGATCCAAAATTTCCCGGATTGGAGCTGTATAACCGAAACGTGAAATAGTTTCAATGTACGCCGATGGATGGCAGTAGGCAGCGAGTGCGTTATCGTGACGAAGAACCCAGCGTTTTGCTCGCCACAATTCCGGCTGTTTCCTTCTCCTCAGAACATCACAGTAGAATTGTGAGTTGACAGTGTGACCCATTGGCAAGAATTCTTTATGCAACGTCAAAAAATGAATAATCGGAATGCACGATGAAATTTCCTACCCTAGCCCAGAAAACCAGTACCTACTGCCATCTATCAGCGTGCATTGGGAAATTTACAACTCCAATCCGGGAAATTTTGGATCGCACCTCGTACATTCCTCCCAAAATCGGTCAATTTGCCAGCTTACTCGACCCAAAACCCATTCAACAGCTGGCTTGTATTGGACTACATTTATTAGCCTCGGTTATTGCGCTTGTATGATCTCAGTATCGGCTTATTCAGGTCTTTCAGTTGTAACGTACACAATCCTCTGTATACAAACGACGGATATACCCGATTTGGACATTAAACTTGGGACATCTCTGTAGCGTAAGTTTTCCCAAAAGTCTGGAATCATAGGGAATGATGGCGCACCGGCTTATTTTGCCAATGTTGCGCGAGAATACCCTGATCACAAGTACCTAGGCACTGGATGGGTCGCTGAAGTCTTGAATGAGTCCTACGCAGCCTAGACCAGCCAATCTTGACTTTTATCTCTGCGGTCATTTCGACCGTCTTCTACATGATTTTAGACTTTTAGGATATTCTGGAGATGTAGCACTAAATTGTATAGTCACGTTAATCCAGTTTTCAGAGTGAGAGTGTGACAAATATATCATGAGGTCTGTTCTTTTTTAGATCAGCGCTGTTTAAATTTAAACCATACTGATTCTCTGTAGGGTCCGTTGAGCGAAACATCACCACTATGAACACAGAATCAATATCCAGGGCTAAGATGCCGAAAATGTTTTATTAAGTCATTAATAAAACAATAATCCGACATGGTGCACGCTATTAGTCGTGGAAAAGAGGTTCCGGCTCTTTATTAAGGTGGTGTCTGTAACTGCTACTGAAAGAATTACAAAAATCATAAAGCTCTACGATATGCCTAAAAAATCCGATGCAGTTACACTTGCTCGTATTCTTCCCACGTCCTTCATTTAAGTATGAATTAGATCTGTGGATACGTATCTAAATTTGACCCATTCGTTTTTTAATGTTATTCTGCTTTCCATGTTATTTGAGCCCAAGACTCGTGTACGTTCAACCAGACACGACCAGAGGCTTTGAATATGGAATTCGGATTGGTTTGGCTGCTGGCTTTCCCTCTGCATTGATGAGTTGAGATTAGCCGGGGAGCCGTCATCTGCGATTTGCCAAGCGCCACGTCAGGACAGGTTTCGCTAGTTTTGAGGGAGAAGGGAAAAAAAAGAAAGCAGAGAACCCCCTTCCTCTTTCATCTTCTTTTTTTTTCCTCCCTTACCCTTTTCCCTTTTTCCTCTGTAGCTTGGTAGAACGATTTTTCGTTCCTCTGATGAAACTCTACAACTCCGTGTCGAACGCACAATGGGAAAATGGCAAGAAAAACTCTTCAGCGACAGGCCTTGCAACGCTTTTCCCTTCGCTTGAACTTTTCGCGAGCGGTCGTCTTATCAGCGGGTGCAGCGAGCCGGAAATGGGCCGAGCGCATGCGCCAGTTCCTCATCACGAGCCACAGCGGATGTGTCAACGGCAGACGCGAGCGCCTTTGTTGATCGGGCGCGCTCGGATTCTCTTTCAAAACGGACGCTCTTGTTGTTCTGGCAAAGGAGAATCCGATCGTGTCTCCACCCACCCCGCCCCCCCCCCCTTCCCGAATAACGCTCTTCCCCTATCCGCCCTCGCCTTTTTCTAATTCAAAGCCCCGCCCGTTGTCTGCTGCTCGGCAACCCTCGGGAGCCGTGCAGCGACGGCACGCGTTTCTCCTTCCAAGGATCCCCGCCGATGGTGACATGATAGATGCCAGGCCGCCATAAAAAAAAAAGCAGCGCAGGGCACAAGACAAATTGGACGGCGCGGCCGTTCGCTTCTTCCCATGCCACTGCGGAATCGAGAGGTCTCAATGCCGTCGCCGCCTGTCGGCCACCAATAGCAACGTGGCAGTCGCCTCCCGCTGTAGTGCCCTTCGTAATAAATGAATGACGCGCCGCCGGTGGCTCCCTGATTTCCTTGTCACAATGGCACAAACTAAGAAGAAATACCTGCGCGTGCCTCCGACTCCCGCTATTTCCTCCTCCATCTCTTTTTCTCTCTATTATTTTTTACTCCAAAGCGGAGGAGCGTACCTTAGAACAACGCTATGCGATATCATAATAAAAAGTAAAATGAGAAAGAGGATGAGGCTATTTAGAAGCGCAAGGTCCATTTCAGGTGTTTACTGCGAAAAAGTTTTTCAAGAAGAGTTCTTCGTCTAGTGCTTATCATCGTTTCCGTTTTCTTGAATGCGCTTCCTTTTCCTTTCTTTTCATCTTGATGCTTAACCGTTTTCAGTCCTTTCAGTCTGGGAGATAAAGATCCCTTTTGTTATTTTCCTACAGCACCTGTAAAGTTGCATTGGAAAACAGTTCCTTGCCTTCAAGAAGTTTCCATAAGCGTTTGACAAATCGTAAACTGCCTGCTTTAATCCACAGGAAGGTCTGTTTAGATTAATGATATCTGCTATACTGTTAAGGATTACTGTCAGGCACTATGTGATCAAAAGTTTCCGGACCCTTGTATTTTTGCATTTCAAGCATAATTTCACGAAAATGGTATTGCACCTCCTTTTGCTTTTATTCTCCGAGGAAGATAAAAATCAGATTTTGGTAGAGAGTTTCACCAACTTTCATTCTTCCTGAAGAGCCTTGCTGAGTTCAGTCAAAGATGTTGGACAATGTTGCCTAGTCGTCTGTTCGTTGGGCTCAGATCAATCAATTTCTCCAAATTTCTATTCCTGCACACATCTTGCTTTGTAACAGGGAGTATTATCATGTTGGTATAGGAACAGTCCAATGCCAAACTGTTGCCGCTATATTTAGCAGTGTCGACTTATCCAAAATGTCAAGGTAAGTTGCAGACACCATAGTTTCTGCTACTGGAACAAGTTGATCCAGTTGAAACCATGATAATGATCCCTATACAATGACCGTTCCTCTGAATTTCACAGGCAGTCAGGTATGAAGCGTTTTCCGGGCATCCACCAAACCCTAACTTGACTATCTTATTCGATGAACTACAATATCACTCTAAAGGTCGCTTCCTATTGGTTCTGTTGATATGGGCTTATCAGCAACAGCACGACCATGGAAACTTGATTTCGATGATGCTATCCATTTAGTCGTGTTCGACTCTGGGCGAATCTATGGGCTAGCTTTCTCCATGCTATCCGATCTTGCGCCGTGTCCGTCAGTTGCTCTAAGCCTCCATTCTGTGGCCAAAGTACGTAAGTTTGAGTCTCGTAATCTTACCTTCCAGTGACATATCAGGTTTGATGCGCTCCAGCACTTCCTTGTTCGTCACTTTTGCTTTCCATGGGATGTGGAGCAGTTCGAAAGAGTCGATTTTCCTCCTGTCTACTTACCTTAAAGTCCAGCTTTCACAACCGTGAATGGTTATGGGGAACACGATGGCATGGAAACTTACGAGTTCTCAATTATCGGAGAATGGTGCTTGTGCTTGAAGATCTGTCTGTCATTTTCTTTGGCCTACCACTTCGCGTTTTCACTAACGTTGCTCCATGAGATTTCGATTTGGCAATGATGTTGAACGGATAATTTGCAAAATGACGGAAATTTCGCATACAGACTTTTTTCTTAGGTGGCATCTTGTGATGGTACCAAGTTCGAACTTGCTCAGTTCTGTTGAGCGACCCATCTTATCTTGTACAGAGGGTAGATTATCGCAGAACGAAAATCTGCGGCACTTACTCCTTCGAGGGAGTTTTGCGCCATTCCAGAACTAACGAGGGAATTCATGATGGAAGAGCTGCTGGCGGACGAACAAACCAGTGGCTATCACCAGCTGCTGGACATCCAGCACTGGTCACTCAGCAAATGGGTCAGACTAAAGTCCCCCAACAGCTGTGTCCCAAATAGCCGTCCCACCCAGCCAGGCAGCTGGCCGCGCCTGAAGTTGCTTAACTCCCTCAATCAGCGAGCCAATCGACGAGACAACCAGGCCACGGCCACCCCCATTGAGCGACCCATACTGCATCAATAACAATCAACAAGGCATGTTTCTATTTCTATTATCTTGGACATCATAGACATGTTTTAGAGGGTGTACGTAAACTTTAGATCATCAAATATAGACACAGTAAGGGAAAATTTCATTTTTTTTAATAGAAAGAAATTGTCATTTGACAAGTTTAAACCAGTTCATATCTGGGTTTTCCATGAAATTTCGCTACTGCGACTTTTCAGAACCGTCTTCATTAAGCAAATGATTAATAACCCTCATTTACGTAGTTAGTATTTAAACAAGATTTCGAAAAGCTTAGGGAGTATTTTAAAAAGCAAGTACTATAAATTAAACTTAAACTGTACTCTTTCCTGAGTGATAAATGAGAAACTTGTCCTTTACGAATAGAATCTGCTGAATGGTAACAGAGAATGCTGGGGGAAACTTGGAAGAATTAATTGAATTACATTAATTCCGGAATTTCTAGCAATAGTTTTTTGTCTTTCTAGAAGACAATTTTCGAGAATTTTCTTATGAAAAGCAAAAAACGTACCTTATACCCTAATTTCTGCTGTCACCTTCAAAGTAGTCACCTTCGGCACGTATGCAAATGTTGTTGTTTTTTGTCAGGAATTCCTACACAAAGAGCGAGGTCTGTGCGGGCTCAGTGTCATGGTGAAGCAAACAGTCTTTGTTCTTCCACAACTCGGGCCGTTTGCGCGAAATTTTTCCTCAGTCCCTTTTCAAAACTTCGCAGTAAAACTTGTTGAAGCCTGATCAGGTCGAATAATTTGGAAATTCGCAGAAGCACGAGAACACGTTGCAACACAAACAGCAAAAACTCCCAAAGATATACGACTATGCTTACGAAACTTGGCAGAGCACCAAGAGGAATCTACCGGCAGAATCTCGTACTATTTTTGGTTTGGGCGGAATATTCAAATCCTCGTATGACGTTGGTACGATTATATTAAGGAGCGGAAGAATGGAGTTAGTTATTGGTTTTATCATGTCCGTCTGTCCCCTTCATATTTTCTACTTTTTTTTTTGATGTAGAAGGTTGAAATTCGGAATTTAGCTTATAAGGGCATGTGTTACTTCACTATTTAGTTCGGCTTCGATTGACCCAATAGGGTCGGAGTCATAGGGGTGGAAGTTGGAGGGGTCCATCGGAGTTATATGGAAAAAGTGTGAAATTTGATATGCAGATTCCTTTAGGCAAGATCCACATTACTCTGTTTGGGGTCGCACTTATAGGGTAGTGGTCACATGGTCTTTCGAACTATTAAGTTTTCAAAAACCAACATATGGCATGTGATATATCATTTGATCGGAAATGATGAAATACGAAAAAAGAAAAAGCTCTTTTACATTTTCTAAATACTACAATCATTTTGTTTTGAAAAAAATGGGGGTTAAAAGTAGATGAACTCAGGCCTTCCGCTACTTTCCTATACTCTCCTCGGGGGGGGGGAGGGTTAATTTCTTATTATTTCTTATATTACTATACCCCTAATGTGTGTAAACCATAGCTCTCTAGTGACATTGAAAATGAGTCGCCATCTGTTGCGAAAATAGAAAAGGCGGGAAAAAGTGTAATTGATAGTAATTTTAATTTCAGTAATAAAATATACAGAAGGTGGACAAAATAATGGAAATACGGCAGTTTCCGACTGACCCCTGCTCACCCTGAAGGTTCAGCTCAACTAATTGTTTTGTATAATGATCATCTTTTGTTTTCCCTGTTAGTGTGGGCTTATACAAGCACATGAGCATCTCAGTGTGATTGTTGATATCCCGATGTTTAGTTTAGTGGCCGATGTCAGATTTGACAGATTCAACGAGGACAAATTGTTCGAGCCCAGCAACTTGGCGCGTCCGTTAGAAAGTTGACCTGTTAACTTGGGGTATCGAAAGTTACTGTATCAAAGGTCTGACTGTATAGAGTTTTAGTGGGAAAGCATCATCTACAAAATATAAGATGGAGAGGAAACAGATATAACTGACAGAGATCGAAGGGCATTGAAGACTATTGTCAGCATCAACAACAAGACCACAATTCAATCAGCAGCACCCCATTTTCAAAATATTGTGCGGACGGAACTTGACAAAATATTCTTGGACGATCTGCTATTGCCATATACAATACAAAACGGAGACAGCAGTGGTTCTACGTGTATAAACAGGTCCGGAACATCAGCTATGATCAAGTGAACCCACATTCATATTATTTCTCATCGCAGGACGTATGTATATCTAGAGAATACCTACGAAAGCGTACAATTCAGAGTCGGAGACATTATCTTCTTATTAGCCTCTCTCCAAGAAATTGAGCATTGTCTGCATGAAGAATGGCTGAACGTCCCATTAGAAATCCAGGACATTGTGTGAGTCCATTCTAAGATCGATTCAGGTTTTTTTTTTTTGCAAGGAAAAGATGGACTTAATGTCTACTCATTATGTTTTTCTAGGTGTTTCTGTTATTTTGTCAACCCCATGTATTACTTCCGTTACTATTATACTCAGTCATTCAATTACTTTCTTCTTCTTTTTACTGCACTAGTTGGGTCTCTTATTCTAGCCAGTAGCTCTTTTTATTAGAATTCTATGACTGCCTCTGTCTTTTCAAAAGTTGCTCGATTACATTCCATTGAGAATTCACGTCATTGACTCGGTTGATTCGTAACGCGTTCGTGTATGTATTTCCGATTCTTCTCATTGTCACCACCACCTCTTTTCTACAAAGTCTTCAGGGCGTTCTCTTTTAAAATAGAAAAGCCCAAGAATTTGTTTTCGTTTTATGTTTTTTACATTTAAATAACATCGTGGGCGCTCTTCTTCTCCAACCTTCCCTCTCTGGAGTTTGTCTGGTGGCGTCTTCGCCCGTTCTCGGCTTCTGCTCGAGTGACCCTCTTGCGCAGCTGTACGGCCACCACGCGTGCCTCACTGGAAGGCTTCGCCCGTCACAGGGAGAGGGAGCCATGAGAACGAAACACCTGACACGCCGATCGATCGTTTATTCCCTCGCAATCGTTCCACGCATGTGCAAACCTCCTTTTGCCTCCGGTATAAAACGATGGGAAAGAATGAAGGTGGAAATGCACGAGCCGCCACCCACATGCGCCCTTTGCCGTCTTTCAGGTCCATTACACATTCATGTTACGTCTTTGGAGTCTCTCTCTCTCTCTCTCTCTCTCTCTCTCTCTCTCTCTTTTCTTTTTCTGTTGTTTTCATCTCGGCCGCCAGATAAAGGCATCACTGGCTTGCCACGGCGCAATCGATACAAGAGGAGAAGGAGGAGGAGGGAAAAATCCCCGAAAAGTTATTAATAAATGATGGTGAGTTGTTGGCTGCTAACACGATCTTATCGGGCCTTTTTCCTCGGGTTTCCTTTCCTTCCTTCTTAGTTTTCGTCTCTTTTGCTTTCCGCTCGCGTCGTCGCATCGAGTCCTCCTCCGCCACCGCCGCCTTTGTTTTCCGCCGCCGCTCTTTACGGCTCTCTCCCGTGTCGCGACGCTTATTGCGCCCACCAGGCTGTTAATCTGAAACCGGATTGAGATTTCGCGTTCTCTGAGCTTTAACGGACAAATATTGCTGCAGGTTTTTTTGCACTTAAGATAAACGAAAGCGCTAAAAACGATAACGCGAGATTTAAAGGCTTTTGCAAAAACTTGTCCTCGTTTCCGACGCATGTGCCATGTGGAAATACTGTACACGTCGACTGTCGTGAGGAAAACCTGAAGGAAGGAAGGAAGGAGATTGGGGGTAGGGAGGGAGAACTTAACAAGCGATAAGGGGGTGCAAGGAAGTAAATGTTCCACGACAAACTTCAGTTCGATCATATTTTCGTAACAAACGCAATGAACGCTCGACTTCCTGTACAGGATTTCGCAAAGATTGGACTCCCGACTACTTTGACGACAGTAGATTTTGGGAATGTTTATTTTTTCCGCGTATTCGCGATTTTATCACTTTATATAGGGACCTATGATTTAATGTTAAAAGTTGAGCAGTTTTATCAAAACGTTTGAAGCTTATCTCCTCTAGTTCAGATTCCGACGTCACTTTGATTCTGGTTTGGCTATAGAAAGTCATTTATTTGGCTTCGTAGGTCGTCCAACATTTACGATTCCTTTCTCTGGAGGTAAGAATCACTGATAAATCAAACAAATCTTCCTCGCTAGTTAGTGCGGTTGAAGGAAGCACATCCGCGTTCATTTCAACGCTTACAAGAAATGGTTTCTTGCGGGCTGCGCCGCCAGAAGGTGCGGATTGGACATTAGGTCTCCCTTCCCGGTCGGTTCTCTCAGTCCGAGATTTCGGAGATTGAGGGTTCCCCTCTGAGTTGCAAATGGAGACTATTCATATCGGAAACGTTTAGAGGAGACATCTATTAGTTAATTGACAAAGGCTAATTCTTTTCAATAATTGATAAGATCCTTCGACCGGAATGTAGATGATCAAAATTTCGCTGACGTTTCTGGACAGTGCAAGGCCCAGCTCGTGATACTGCGTGAAACCCTTATAGTACAACGGTACGTTGAGGACATTAAGCGAAGGTATTCCTTTTGCAGTTCCTGTCAACAATGCCCGATCCACGGCTCGACTCTCTATGGGTTGTTTCCATGCTTGCGACACTGCCTTGGCCAGACGTATCGCCAGATCTTTCTCCTATTGAGCACATTTAGGACGTGATAGGGCATCGTCTTGCGATCAATCCGGATGGTCTACTTATTTTCTGTATCTCATTATGCCCCTGAATTTCTCTAAACCGTACTGAAATCATGGATACAATACGTTAGACATGCCAATGAGACCAAATGAACAAAAACTTTTACGCGGTTTTTTTCCTGCGAGACAACGCATTTTTATTATGAGGTCACTTCAGTCTCGCTGTCGATTATTTCTCTAAAATCGTTACTTCCATTTTTTGAAGCATCCAGTGTTTCTCTGCCTTTACCGACATAGTCGAGACGGAGTATAAGCCGCGTTGCATGATTCTCCCATTTTATCTGAGTGAATTTTTGTTCTCAGCTGATTGTTATGTCTAAATCGATATATAACCTCTTCAGTGACGTAATTTCTCAGATTAGTCATAGCGCGTCTTTTTTGATATACAAAGTTATAAGCCTCATGGGTTCTTTTATAGAATTTTGCTACAGTGAAATGAATTCGTGGGTTCTATTTTGTATGATTAATGAACCGTTTTCTGGTGTTCCTTCAATCGTTCTATTTATCGTTGCGGATACATTTGAGTAGCGGCTTTCGAATTGCCTCCCATCGATGGTAGAATGGTCCGTCGCTCTCATAAACTCCATCGGCGCCCAGCACCCGATCAGAATTGAATTTTAAATAATGAAGAAGAATCATGAAAAATCAATGAGGAGATAAAGTAAATTCCAACGGTACTAATTGGCTCGTTAAACAAGCGACGGCCAATGAATGCACTCTGCTCAAATGTTAAACAGTTTTCGTTCGGATGTAAATGGGGAGAGAGAGAGAGAGAGAGAGAGAGAGAGAGAGAGAGAGAGAGAGAGAGTATAGTTGTGGTTTCTGCTTTCTCTCTTTCGTCACTTCCTCTCTTTGGACGCCGGTGGCAGCGGTTAACACCAACACCATCTACTGGACGGTCCCTCTAATCGCGGACGATGTGAATATTTAAATTTTTATCAGTCGACTAAGTTTCGCGAAAGATGACGTCTAGAACCACGAGGCGAGATTAATTCTGCCTTACAAACACCGATGAGACACTTGTTTGACGAATAGAGAAGAATTTAGACATCAGAAGACACCAGATAGCAGATTGTACTATCCACCCTAAGGCAGCAATTTTTTAATGTTAACCTATTGTAGGGAAATTGTAGGGAAACTACAATTTTTTGTTCTGAGTTAATAAAAATGGTGATGTTAAAAATATTAAATATCTCACTATCTTTATTGATATCTATCACTTTTTCACAAGTTCTTATTTTTAATTAAAATGAATTTTTAAAATATATTTGTAATAAAAATTTTAACAGAAGTGAAAATTTAACAATTTGCAATAGCTATTGCCTTCTCAAATTAAAAAATGCCAGGCTGAACATTTTTATAGAATTAATAAATTATGTAGCTGAGCAAAATGATGTTTAAAAAAAGCAGTATTTTTTATGCGAATTTTCGTAAGAAAATCCATCTGGCACTTAAACAATTTTTTTAACAATTTTCATTTATTATTGAATTTTAATAAATCTTTGAAAACCGAATTGTTCCCCCTCGTACTTAAAAAAAATTCAATTAAAACCGCAGCTTTCCCCATAGGTTAACATTAAAAATGGCTGCTTTAGGATGGGTAGTGCAATTCGCCATCTGGTGTCTTGCGGGAGAAATACTATACATTCTTCCCCATTGAGGGGAAATTTTCTTTAATGTCTTTTCTTTGATTCAAAATCCTTTTCTGTAAGATTTTAAGAGTTTAAAGCATTAATTATATAAATTTAGAAACTCCTCTGTATTGCACATACATTAACCTGCTAAATGGTCTTTCACATATCGAGACCGAAGTCGTTTTTTTTTGTAAATATATTACTAATTCACTTGAATTATATTTTCTTCCTTATATAACAACTATCACAAATATAATAATACATCATTATAGAGTATAATTATTGAAAATAATTCAGCCCATTCCGTGGTCTTAATAAATACGGAAACACTCGTTTCCATTGGTTTTCTTATATTTTTTGGAGTGGTCCCATTGCCAACTCTCACCGTATTGGGAACTCAGAGTCTCTTCATATTGCTGAACCATTCCTATGTGTTGCACATACGACGAGTCGCACCAAAGTTTGTTGATACATAGTTCTTCTTGGGTTCTTGGTTTTATTAAACCTAGATACGTTGATTACACAGGCCAACCATGAAGAAAAAAAAACTTTTTGAATGAATTTTCCTTATTCTTCTGGTTTTTAGTGTCCTGAACCCAAATCTGCTTATAGATTTTTCTTATCACGTCACGTTTCCAACTTATGCATAAGTTAACATAGAGACTGTAAATGTTAAAGTAATGGCTGTGAAGAAAAGCGGCTGCAGTGTTAAAGTATCCATATTTTTGAGCCACAAGGAAATTTAACAGGCCCCAAACTCTGGGTAATTTTAAATTTTTCATTGAAAAACAAGAAATCTGTGGGTGATAGAAAAAAACTGAGGTCAGATACGGATTCAGCAAAAATAATAAGAATCAGCACTTAACGTTAAAAAAGTTTTTAAAGTTTTTTTTTTTTTTTTTTTTGGTGGCTTGTGTTATTAATGGTTAACTTATTTTTTTTTAATATAGTTTCGTTTCTGTGGATTATTGATGGCTGGAGATGAACATCTGTGATGATGGTACTGAGGCTACTATTGAAATTGAAATGGAGATTGAATGAAATTTAGTTGAATATACAGTGAAAGTTATAGTTGACATTTAATTAAATATTTTTAAATTTATTTTATGTTGTAAACCACTTAGTACCAATTTCTACTTTGTGTATTAATGATACTGTTAGTAAATATAAATAAATTAGATACACATATAAAAATAATTAATTAACCGAAAATTGTACTTTTAACTATGTATTCAACTTAAAACTTCATTCAACATCATTTCAACTTCAAAATTAGTCTCAATATCATCTTCAAAGAATCAAGAATCAACAAAACCGATTTAAAAAAATTTTTTTATTAATAATAATAATAATTTAATTTGTATATTATAATCCAATACGTCCATCCAGGGCCTGTATGGCCAGAGGCCGACGAGTTGGGTCCCTGGATGGACCTGGATTAACGACTGCTGTATGATGGTCGCAGCAGCCGGGGGGGTAAAGATCGTGTCTCACTGATGGTCGCCTCAAGTTAGTGTTTAGTGAAGACCACCAGGCCACGGCCTCCCCCAATCAATGGATATAGGTTTGATAATGGATACCAAGAAACTACAAATGAGCTATATCTGTAGAACACTCCAAAGAACTCCCATCAAGAAAACGACACTTTATGACAGATGTGTATTTAACTAAGACCACAAATATCACTATTATGAATAATTAGTAAATAATTTATTATTTCATTTGCGATAGTTATATTATGAAAAAAATATAATTCAATTAGTATAAAATATTTATAAAAAATTAATAAATTCGCCGCTTCACCTTATTGAACCAAATGAGTTGTTTTCCTACTTCTCGAATAAATAATAGTTATTAATTAAGAAGTAAAGAATAAAAAAAAACAACTAAAAAATAAAATAAATAAATCAAAATATTTTGATTTTATTGTGATTTATTTATTTTATTTTTTATTTTTTAATTAATAATTATTATTTATTGTATTCCAGGGTTTTTGTGTCTCGTCCTTCTCTCATATATCCGTCTATAATCCACGAATAAAAAATTCAGTTTTTTTTTTAAATTGCAACTGTGATTTTCTATTTTTTTTAATATCAAAAGCTCTTTCATAATGTTTTCTTAACAAATATGATTTACTGAACTCCTTCCGAGACTTGGAACTGTTATTTTGTTTTCTGATACTTGTGAAGTGATACCTCTAGAGCTTTTTTAAGCAAGATAAGAAAAATTAAACATGATACACCATAATAGGGCTCGGGTGTTTCTAAGGAGAAACCTCAAAAAAAAGTCTTTTGTTTATTAGATTGCCAGTAAACGGATATTGTGAAACATTATGTAATTCTATTTCCTCTGAATTTATTCTTTAAATTCATTCTTTAGAAATATTTGAAATTTTTGTAGATATTCTAAATGCAGGATGATTCAAAAAGAACTCCCTGGTTTCGTGATTTTATTGTAGAAAATCTATGGAGCATATCGTCATTACACGAGTGTACATCTGTGCCTGTTATCCACATGATTTTATGCGAATCGTCACACGCATCGATAGTTCCACAGTTCCACACTTTGAATGAGCTACAGGATTGCACACCATCATGCTGCGTCGTTGTTTAGGCAGAATATCGCATTGGTATTTGTCTTATCACTCGAGGAACTATATAGAGCACCTCTGTCTCAAAGAAAAATAAAACCTTCAGAGTTTTCCTTCATTTTAATCGTACGTTCGTATTAGTCTGCAATAAACAGAACGATTTTTTGGAAACGAGGAAGTACTTTGTAAATCACACAAGAGTAATCATTAAGATTTCATACACATATAAGACGACATTGTTCCTCTATAAAAATTTATTTTTTCATTCGTTACCGAGCAATGAAAATTTTATTGTATTTCGTAAGCTTTTAAAATTTTTAACTGAAAAGAATAATTTCTCCTTTAATGCGGATGCATTAATGAATTAACAGGAAAATTATAATAAAAAAAGGAAAGAAACAAAACTCATCTGAGTTTGGTTGTCTTGACTGTTTTCATTGATTTATCAGTGGAGAATCCGGCCTTTTCAAACATTTATGGCGCCTCATCCATCCATTAATGAGGGGAAGGAAGGCTGCTTGCTCACTCTCTCCGTCTCTTTTAAGATTTCTTATACATAACCAATGGCCTAGAAAAAAATCTTGGCTTGAAAAACATGTTCATTAATAATAGACAGAATCATAAAAGGCTTTCGAGAGCTCTCTTGTAGAGTCTGAGAAAGTTTCCAGAAGAGTTCGCCATTTTTCGTTTCGATTTTCCGTGATTGAATCCAGCTTAGAGCGATTTCAAATATTAATTTCAATCCGTTTTCTGGCGATTGATTTTTACTCGACTCTTCCAGCTGACCCAGGAGAATGAATCAATGTTACTTTTATCTGTTTATTCTTTAAGATGGTCTCGAGTAAGACATCTATTAAGGATTTTCATTCAAAAATTGAAACATTTTATAACACATTTAAGATAGAAAGAGAACACCAAATTGATGTGGAAGGTTTATGACGTTCTCTTCAACTTTGCCAGAAGCTCTTGCGCAGTATAAGGCTAGCATAAATGATGTTTCTGGTTTGAAACACGTGTAAATTTAATTTAATGAAATTTAGATACATAAAATTCGTACCAATATACAGAGAAGAACTCGGAGATTTGTTCAAATGCATTTGCAGGGATTCTATATGACTTACCACACATCCATCTATAGTCTAGACACATCATGATCTATTGATACAGTGTTTTCTGTAATACGAGCTCGCAGATGAAAGCGTGATTTCCCGTATAAGAATGGCATCTATCTTCATTTAATCTCCACGGGGGAAAACTACAGTGTCTGGGAAACATGGGGTCATAAGTTATACGACCATCACGGGCAATTCATCCCTTTGGTAGGCCCGTTGAATTCACTTCTGACTTCAAACAAAACTTTTATACACCTAAAGTAACTGAATAAGCGCCAATAAATATAATAAATGTATTTGTATATACGTATGACAGACTGCATTTGAAAGTATTTCATTTATAGAGGTTTAAAGTTTGGCCATGCCTCCCAAAAACAAGTCATTTCGTTTAATGTTAACAAATAATTTTGAGCATCTATTAAAGTTTCGACGCCACATTTGTTTATCTTTCCTCTCTTTGGTCTTGCGTTTCATTTGGGAATTCGCTATTAGCTGTCTGTCAGTCTACTTTTCTTCTGTTGTTTATTCAGAATTCTGTCTTGTATTTTTGCTTACGCTATTTTTTAATGTAGTCTGCTATTCTCTTTGCGTAGATTTTATATTTTCTGAAGAAATAAGCATTAAGGGGGTCGGAATATTCATAGTTTTGATGGAATGTTTTTTAAATCGATTTTTTTCCTGCGATGGCTTTCTGAAGTATTCTTTCATGCTTGTATCCAGACTAGGAATCACAAAGCAAGAGTGACTGTTTACACAGATGTGTATTCAAAATTGACGTAAAAAGTTCTGAAAGTGTTCTTTCGTCATCTTTCCGCTCACACTTGCTTCTACAAAAATATTTAATAAGTGACTGAACAAAGTATGAACCTGCGGAATTTTACAGAAAAAAAAACTACTATCCTCATTGAATTAATACATGTACTGTAGATGAGTAAATAGTCTGTGACTGGATATTGTTACGGTTGTTAGTAAACAATTTTAATTATTTATTTAATTTTTATTCTATGATATCATAAAGGTATTAGCATTATTATGACTTTCCTTAAAAATTATCACTATTATACTTGCATAAAGAGCTGGCATTATTTCAAAAATAAAAATTCAAAGACAGATCAGAACACAAACTTTCAAAACAAGCCAATTTTACGTTAAACTTTTTTTTAAATTATTCTTTGTACTCTTCAGTTTTATTATTACTCGCGTGCAGTAATAGATTGTTAGCGTGACAGAAAGAGAATTTTGGATTACAGTATAGATAATGACTGAATATTCCTGTGTATTCTATACAACTAACATGTGAACACTTTGCTGCCTCTTCACGTTGCTTTAATAATTAAAAAATTGTATTACTGCACCTATTAAATATCGAACTGCTCTGCACGCACTTTAAAGAGTAAAATGGATCGATATATTTTAAAGTCGCCTCATTTTATAATGTTTTATATAATTAAATAGCTAAAAGATAATTGGATGAGTGGTTTCAAATATTTATCAAATTCAAACGGATGTGTATTTTAGCATGGTCTAGGTTAAATTAAGAGGGCTCCCAATTCGCTTCTTTCACTCTATTGAATATTCGAACAAGCCTTTCGGTTCGTACTCACTTATTCAAAATAAGAATTATTTCTTAATACGCTAATTAGAGTCACACGTATTGAATAAAAAAAAACATGTCAATTTACTTCCGAAGCGATTTCTCCCTTATCCACCTAATTGAAAATGGGAATGTGCACAGGTTTTTCCATTTCAGAACGGTTGGAAGGCGGGCATTCTCGGGGGCAAACAGTGGAGAACGTAGAATTTCACAGTTTAATTACAAACATTTAAGTTTCACCGTTAACATTAGTGGTTGGCTTAATTATTCGGAAATGTTTCAACAGTCAACACCACTAAATCGTTTCCGTTCGCCAACATTTGGATTCTCGAAACAACGCCGGTATACGAAAATGGATTCCCATGACTCTATTCAAAACAGCAGCCTTCAAATGTTGACTATGTTATCCTATATATACGCTCGCATAAACACATACACACATTCTAAATAGCACCACAAACTGGCTCGGAATAATTCGACGGGGACGTTATGTATATTTCTAATTCTTTATTTAATTTTGCGTGCAGACCGAAAACACAAAGCAAACTGCCCATTTTGGGACCCCATCCTGTTTGTGTTGTGTTTAATTCCCTTTTTTTTTCAATTTGTTTGTAATTATAATTTTTTGTTCGGATTGCGTGCGCCATTTGGCTTGGGATTTTTAAACGGTTATTTTAAAGGGGAGCAGTGGGAAGGAAACCCGTATATAAAATTGCCCGCCTTTTAATATTTTGACGCCAACCTTATAACCGATTCCGGACCTGAAACTGTTATAATTGCCCGGGGTTTTGGCGTAATTACAGTCGGGGATCTCTGGCATCTCAAATTCGAGAGTTGAAAATAAAAGGAAACCGAAAATTAATGCAATTAATTTTTAGCCCATTATTCTTAAAAGAGTCGGACGGACGCCTCCCACGCATGCGCTCGCCTTCCCAACCAGCTGTGCCTGCGCCGGCTCCACGGGAGAAGACGACGACGACGACGCGTGACTCCAATGATTAAAAAGGGTGGCCCCCACTGATATTAATTCAACATTAGAGAATTTATGAACGGAGGGAGGACTCTTGGGAGCTTTTAAAGATGACGACGACTCCACGTGCGTGCAAGATACAAGAAAAAAAAAAGTTATCCGATTCACTCTATATTCCTTTAGGCAGACATAGTTTTGTAACCGAATTGCTGTATAATATAAACACGGTATCTAATATTAGCCCATAAAATACATTCATATGATTCCGATTTCGGGTATTATTGATTGAACTACCAGCTCTTTAAACGATTGCTAAACCAATATTAGATTTCATCTGGTATTGAAGGAGAACAATGGGAGAGAGTATTCCGTAGCGAGAACACTGAAATTTCTCCGAATCGCTCGCCTTCTGCCGGAATTTGGGTTTGGCGGCCAACCGTGACCTTTTTTTTTTATCTCTCCTAGCTAGTTGGGAAATAATAAATACAAAAACAAGCGAAGTCTTGATTTAAATCTGATAAATAGATGAAGATAGTTGCACCCTCTCTTCTTTAGGTTGTTCAAAAAAAAAAAAAAAAACAACTGACAAGAGCTTCGAGTTATCTTCTTCAATTTTTCCCATTCCTACTTGCTCTCAAGGATGAGTTATTATTTCAAGGATAAATTATAGATCAGTGGAGCTAGTTTCTTATTCATTCCATGAATTATTAATCTTCTAATCCGCTATATATAAATACGAGATTTCTGAATTTTGCGGAATGTATGCTTTCTGAATTTTCTATATTTGAAGCCAGAATGCATGAATTTTTTCAGACAACCTCCACATGAATGATAGGAAGCTCCTATCGCTTCCACTTTTGATACTGTAAATATATCATAACCTTTATGTTATTTGAATATATGAAGTTTAACATTAGTTTGTGGTAAACACTTTTACATCTTATATCCACTTGAGTTCAATCTTATTGTGTGCTTTGGTTTAAAAATCAGCATTAGAGTTATTAGAAAGCGTAGGAATTTGAAGAGAATATTCAGGACTTTGTTAAGATTAGTATAAAAATGGAAAAGGAAAATTGTATGTAAGCTGAGGTTGCCGAAATGAAGATGCCATTCCACAGTGAAACCGCGATGCTTAAAACGTTGTTTACGTCGTCATTTAATGTCATTTTAATAAGGCTTATTTTAACTAAGCTTTTAAGATTTTATAAAACTTTTAAGCTTTCTAAAGATTACAGATTCTTTACTGTATGTTCTGCGATGTACAAAGATTTTGTCGCTTATTTTCTCCATATTTGTCTTGTCTCTAAGAGTGCAATAACTCAAAGTTGGTAATTTTGAGATAAACAAGGTTAACTTTAGCAAAAGTGTTGTTTTTTATAAATTTATTTTCTCAAGAAAACTGATTTTAATTGTTAATAATAATTAAGATATATTTAAAAAAGGTTTATGAAAAAATATAAATTGGAGAAAGTATAATAAGATATTTTTGATTTAGCCGTTTAACGAAGTTATATGTTTATTATTAATTGCTTTGGATAATTTTTAGTAGCATAATGGTGATTATGTTGGATATTAAGATTATTTTCTGATATGAAGGACTTGGGGCATTAACAAGACATTCCACACTTTTGTCTAAACTGAGATATTTATATTTCAATTTGGCGGGATATTTCATCTTCAATCTGTGAAAACACTTGATTCTTGAACAGATGCCACCACGATTCAGTGATTTCTGTTATTCCCAATATTTGATTTAGTGTGAATCCGAAGTACAGTAATAGTTGTGGCTTTCTTTATGTGGCTTGTCTTGTTAAAGACGCAAGCCCTTCATGTGTATTTTTGTGTTAGGTCTATTTTCATTGATTTGTTGTATTATACGAGGGAAAATCAAAAAGTAATGTTTTTTTTTAAGAGAGTGTTGGAGCAGACATGAAAAAACAAAATACCGTAAAATCTTGAATACACGCCGGTCTCAAATAAAAGCCGGGTCTTTTTCGGGTCATCGATATAAATTCCGGCGTTTTTCCTCACTTTCAGATTATTAAACGAAAATTTGGTCAGGGAAAATTACATGATCAACCGAGAAAAGTCAGAGAATTTTATGCAATCGTTTTGGGATACCCTATTAGACACCCTGTTATTGAGAATAGCCCTTAACGCCGGGTCTCAAATAAACGCCGGGTCTCGATTAATCGCCGGGGGGGTCCGGACCATTGAAGCAAATAGACGCCCGTGCGTGTAGTCAAGATTTTACGGTATACAAAGTACACATCAATGTTCTGGTTATTTCTCTACGTATGAGCCACTGCAATTAAGGCATTTGTCCCATCCTGGTACAAGTTTTTGAATACCCATCGCATAGATGTCCGTTTTCTGCGAGTACAGCCACTGGCGCACTTCACCTCGGTCAACTTTTTTCATCATGCCTACACATTTGGGTAAGGCCATGCAGTCGTTGCCGTGCACTTTCTGCATTTCACTGTGAATTTCCTTGGGTAGACGACCCTTTCGCATGAAGGAAACGAATTACAGCTCTACTTTTAGCGTGGACGAGGTGATCAACGACGCCATCTTGCCGATTGCGATTGCACGCCTCCACTAGGTTTCAGCACGTTCACGGTGCTTTTAAACGATAGGGGAAGGCGACATGTTCAAAAAGTATATCCACTTTTTTCCACCACCTACTATAATGTTTTCGTAAAAAAATAAATAATGTTACTTTTGGATTGTCCCTCCTATAACTCGAATATACAGATGATTCGAGCTACTATTTTCTTTGAATTTAATAGCTCAGAAATAGCTTAAATCTTTAAGATTCAACCATGATAATTTTCGATACTTTTCATCAGTATGAAATCAATATTTAGAAATAAGCTATTCAAAAGAGGAATTAGGGTTACATGTCAGCCATTAACTGTTTCAGCAATCACAAAATATTAAAATTTTTATTACATCTGATTAAAATTTTGATTCGCTGCAATAAGCTTTAATATTGACAAGATGATATGATTGTCGTTAAAGTGTTAATTTTCCTATCAATCGAAAAATTTTGAATATATCTAAATTTTTTTTTCCAAATTGTTTGCGCATGGTCATTTTTCAAGGTGTCGGAGAAATAAAGGGACGCTCTTTGAAATATTATAATTTTTTAATGTTATTTCCTAACCTATAAAATCTGCTTTAGCACGGAATTCAGTTTTCGAGTTGATTGTCAATCACATCACAGATCTATTTCTATGTTCACTGTTGTGGTTAGTATCCCTATATTTAACTCCTTAGGCAGACCCAATTAATCCGCAAAAAACCCAGGCAGCTCAATTTCTCCTTGAAATGATCCATCTTTGTGGAAAAATTTCGTTAAGGTGCTGTCATCCAGTTACTTCTATCTATCACAATAGCGCATTACTAGGTCATAAATAACCATTGCAGTGTTACAAAATGTGTATTCTGCTTACAAAATTAGAAAATGTTCTATCGCTAGAAAATAGCTTAGTTCAAACCAAGGTTAATAATGTCACCTTATTTCTGCGTCAGTCTATGTTACTAAGCGTAGACCACAAACGAAGAGTAGACCACATGAATTCAAAAAGCATGTCTTGGAAATCAACTTTGAGTTGGTTCATATTAAACGTATTACAAGTCCTTAGAGTGGCGTGATACTTCTTAAACTTGTGAAGCCGATAAGATTCATGAAGGTTTATTCGTATGACAGTCTTTGTTTATTTGGTAATTAGAACGCCTTCTTTAGTGATGATTTAATGAAAGCGGTAACAGTTGTCATTTTTATACGCATTAGCGTCCAATTGCGGAACAAAAGAAAAGTGCAAAGGGTTGGTGGCTAAACTTAAATGAATGCAAACACCCATTCTTTTTAGTCGTGAAAGGGATAAGCGTTTGAGCCAGCTGCAAACGCCCGGATTGTGGTGCTCGAGTTAGTAACACCGTTTGCCAGAATTTTAAAACTTCATCGTCGAGATTTAGAAATATTCCTCGCCTCAATGAAGAGGAAGAGAGACAGAGAGAGAGAGAGAGAGAGAGAGAGAGAGAGAGAGAAGGGGTAGGCAAAATTACAACGCCGGGGCTTTAAATTCAGCGGCGTCGGGTTGTTTCTGAAGCGCCGCCTACAAACAAAATGTAATCGGTGTAAGGATGATTTCCCAAATGAGGATTATTAATGTTCTTGTGATTTGAATAATTAGACCGAAGCGATTATGCGAGTGATGTGATTTGGTGTTGCAGTCATACGGTTTGTTGGATTGCAGGTGTAATGCGAGAGGCGGCAGCGATATTAATGTACGTCGGGGTCGCCGATGTGACAAGCGGCAACGACAGTGTCAACAATAGGCGTCGCCCGCGCTTAACGACTCCCGCCGCCGCCGTCGCTTCCCTTCCTCCTGCGCTACGTGCCTTGGCTTGATGAAGACTGACGTTTCTCCAAGGGATAGGCAGCGTTAAGAAAGGAAAAAAAAAGTGGGGACATAAAAAGAAAGAAAAGAGAAGGGGGAAAAAATTGCTGCCAGATAATCATAAATGGCTCACTTGTTTTCAGGCGGGGAGCAAATGCTCAACGAGCGCAAGCCCACTGAGACAGAGAGCCTGTTGAATAAAACAAAAGCAGAAACGCTTGCTACCTAGATGGCGCTACGGGCACTGGCTTGCATTTTTAAAGCGCGGAAAAAGAAAGTCGGCAAGTTCACCGAAAAACTCAGCACTGAAAGAAAGCCATTCTTTTTCTTTTTATTTTTACCGTATTTCCTCTTTCCCCCACTTTCCTCAGCCTCACCTCTCCTCCTTTTTACCTTCCCTTAATTAGGTTTCCCATTGCGAATGAGGCAAATTCAATGCGAGATTAATATATGGGCTGGGGCGAAGAAAGCCTCTTTACCCCCCTCCCCATCTCGATGGCGCAACGGCGGCGCTCTCAGGGAGAGACCGAGGCCCCTTAAGTGGAATGCCGTGTTGGTGTGAGCGTCGCAGCATCTTATCTCGGTGAGGCCGGACTCATTAGCGAGGCGATTATCGCCCCACTGATCGACTACGCATGCGTCGTAAGGTCAGCCCTAACCGGCCCCTCCCATCCACATGGCGGAGGTCGTCGTCGACACCAACTTCCTCCATCATCAGCTTTTAAGCGCGACCATCAAGCCTCAGGTAACAGTCGTCTCGGGTACCCCCCTCTCCTTTGTTTGTCGACGCTTTCTTTCCCGTTCAACATCCCTCTTCCTAATGAAGACCCCAACGCGAAGATTTGAACTAAAGTGAACAGCGCAAATGAAATTGAAATAGAAGAGTGACATTATTATATAAAGCCGTCACTGGATCTTCTCTTGTATTGTTCCTTCTTCCCGGATGGGGGATTACGCTGTTTGAGTATTAAGCCATTTAACCTTCACCTACTTTTCGGTTTAACCCGAGTATCAAGTAGCTCTTGTTTAACGACATGTTCGTGATTCATCGTCCTGTGCGTGGAATACGTAACGAGCGAAGAGTGAATTCCTCCGTTTTTGAGATGCCACGGCGTTTTGGTCCGGAACGTTTCCCTATAATTTTTGAGCTTAATGTGAAGCGTACAACAACCGATTCACACTGCAGGATTAAGCGGACCGCTGGTCATTTACAACTGCAGTTAAGAGTTTCAAAAGAGCAAGCTGAAATGCCGTTATCGTAAACGGAATTTAACGCAAACAAGATTTCAGAAACTATTTAAAGACGACATTTAACATGTCGGAGGCATCGCTGCTTCACTCTATGCTATAGATAACTTCATGAGTTTTCATTTGTTAGATAAGCATTTGGAAGCCAACATTGGAGTAAAGCTTCCCTGTTTCGGAAAGCGGAGTCTCGTTGAATGGCCACCTAGGTCTCCAGACCTCACTTTTTGAAGTTATTTGAAGTTAGTAGCCTATCGAAATCAGATCAGAACAATCGCTCCACTGTAATAACATCAATACTTAGAAATGTTCAGATCATCTCAATAAATGTTGATTGGAATATGTGAACATGCACTGATACATGGGCTACATATTCGCTATACAAGTATCCAGAGCGTCACTGGATTGTGGATACTGTCCGGCGTGCGTCCACCAAATATATTCTTGTTGGAGAAAAAACGTTTCCGCTGTCTCTCGGATGGTGATTCGGCGATTATTCCTGTGTACAGCGTAACACTTATTTCCATACACAACCTTCAAAAGATGATAAATTTTCGGCATCACTTAAAGGTAAATAATCGACTGTACATTTTTGCATCAAAACATTAATCAAGGTTATCTCAATCAAAACTTTTCGATTTAGCCTAATATTTTATTAAGAAAAATGCCTCGGAATATTAAAAATTTACTCTCTGGTCCTCTCCTTCCTGCTCTTGAGGAAACCATTGGAACATGACGCAATTTCCTGCCGCGAGAACCTGCCGGAAATGTTGTCGCTGGAAGAAGAACTTTCGATTCTAGTCTCGAATGACTCTACATATCGCAAATTTCACTAACCTATTTTCCGTGCAGATAGTGTTCAAACTGTTCTGTATTTCTGATGGAAACTTTGCCATTGCAATTCGTGATTCTGAAGCTCCTCCGCACCCCTTCGTGCCTTGTGACGTCACAAGTACCAGAAAAATGGCGTCCCTCTCGATCGCAGGAGTGATGAAAGAGAATGAGTTTTTTTGTGTATTTTATTAATTTTGGGTTCGAACTGAAAATTTTTATATATGTTAAGTTGGTACTTCATCTTTCATTTAAATAGAGTTGTATGTGACATGAAAATTTACCTTTAGCTATTTGCTGGGCATGTTTCGACACCAGTGGGCTTCTTAAACTTGCTTCAGCACGTAAAATACCATACTGACACTTTCCGGTGATAAGAGCTTCCTGGCATTTATCGGCGTAAGCGCAGAGCTCTGTTTATGTAAACCAAATGAAAGTGAGGCTCTTGTATTAGCATCACTTATACATGAAAGAGCATCCAAATTGTTTTGCTTTGCCTCTATTATTCAATTCTTATATTAAAATTCTTAATAAAAATTATTTAATAATAATCAAATTCTGCATGATAATTATATCCGGATTGCTAAAAGGCAGCATAAACTCACGGAACGGCCTTGACTAACTATATCTTATGTAATAACTATGAACATCCTGTCTTCATTAATGCTTAGCATTTATTGTAATATGCTTCATTAGCAGTTCATGTGGTTTCCGAGTCTTTTCCTTTAATTTTAACCGACACTGGTGTGTGAATTTGCAACATCCGTTAACCATTACGCTCTGAATAGGGCATAAAGAACAACTCAACCGCGTTAATCGAGGACTGTGCAAAAGTTGAGCCTCGTATTTTATCGGATGTTCATGCATGAGTAAAGGTACATTCATGTTCACATTCCAAAGAACATACGCGCGCAGAAATTTTCACATGTTAGGTGTTTTTAAACAAACCTCCTCCCTCTTCCCCCTTCCTGTCAACATTATTTGTTGCCTCACGCCCCACCTGGGTCCCTCAAAATCGTCTGCTGCTGTTGCCTTTTTTTTTTCTCTTTCCCCTTCTCTCGGAATGCTTCAAAGGTGCTTCATTTGGGATTCTCTTCATTTACTGAACGTGAGAGTTGAGTAGGGATCCTTTTTCTCTCTCCTCCTCTTTTTACTCCCTTTCTGTACCATACCAAGAGTTTGGTGGCTGACTCCTTTTTTTTTTCCTCCTCCTCTTTCCTTTCTTATTTACTTTTTTTTCTTTACTTCTCCACTTTCTTTTCTTTCTTTTTTTGGACTTCTGCCATTCCACCTTGGAGCCGCCCGCCCACTTCCTCTCCATCCGGTTTGTCGCCATCTCCGCTCTTGGCGTCTCCACTCGGGTTCTCGCGTCCTACGAGACGACAGATGAGACGCTTGATTGCTCGTGCCAGCCTACGAGTCGCCTTAGCAACGGCTTCCGGCTCGAGCTGCTCTTCGACAGCACTCCTGGTGGACGAATCTCGAAACGGTGGTATCGCAATCATTCATTTCGGAGAGGGAACGAGCTTCTCTGTCATTAACACGTGATCGATTGTACCAGATGCTCCGCGCTGACGTCATTTCCGTACAAACACGAACCGTGAAAAGTGTCACTCGTTTCAGAGTCTGTTTCCACCGGTTTTCGGATGGAGCATATGATGAGCCAGTGAAATGATTAGGTATGCGTAAAAGCAAATTGGCTCAATCGCACGGATTCGAATTAATTGCGAGGAGAAAATGAAACTTTTTGAAATAGTTTTGCACAAAGAGAACGGAAATTGTCTCTTTTTCGGAAATGGTTACATGTAAATTAATACATCGGAAATTTAGTTTTATTTATGTATGTATTGATCCTCATCAATTAATCTCGCGCGGGGTGTATTCACTTACGCTGTGAAGCAAAACCATGCCTCCATTGACGTCACCAAGATGGACGCTCCGCTGTTGGAAATAGCGTTCGGAATTTTTGTTTATCAAACATTTAGAATCGAATTAAAAAATTTTAAATATGCCACGATGTTATCAATGCACTAATCTTTCGACTTAAATACAGTTGCATGTGACCGTAGAGTTGTCCTTTAAACATGATGAATTATGACACGCGATTTCCAATATAGAGAGGGATGTTCAGTCTTTATTTGCAAACATTCATACATCAAATACTTTTTCTTAAACATTATTATCTCACAAAAAGTAAGCTAGATATACATGTAAACATGCACCTTTTGTAAAAATTTAGTTGTACAGTCAACCAAAGGAAATAATCCACACGAGATTAATGCTTAATATTACATTTCATGCTAATGTGTTGTTTTAATAGCTTTTTTAATTATAATTATTTAAATTTAATAATCTTAATAATGTTAACTCTAAATGTAATATTAAATTATTAAGAATAAATTAATATTGAAACAATAAAACTTGGAGTAAAATTCAAGTGTGGATTATTTCCCTTTGACGACTGTACTTAGAAATCCCTGCATTACTTCAGTTTCATTAAGTCTCCGCCAGGTCTCAAAAGCTTTTGCAATTCAGCAGTTTCTATTCATGCGGACAAATTAATTTTCTTATAAATTGACACACTCCAAGTTTCTTATAAATTGCGTAGTTCTTTTAAGTTAGCTATATTCTAATTTATCCCCAAGTGAGTACGTTAAATTCATTGCAAGTTTGCGTAATGGGTTTGTTTATTTTCACTGATAGGACTACTCTAGTGATAGAGTTATAGGCATGTTTTGACTCTCCAATGCGCCTTTAGGAACCGAGGACTATATGGGTAGACAATAAATTACCTTTGTTATGATCTTTGCCAGAACAAACCTAACCAAGCAAGAAATTGACAAACCCTGTATGTTGGTGCAGGGAAAATTACATGACGGCTGAAACTCTTCTAATTAGAAAACTCCGACTGTCCAAGTAAATGTTTGAAATGTTGGGCTCAGTAAAATAGAAAGCTCAAATAACTTTGTTGTGCATTAGACCGCATCAAACATTCTCTTTGTTAGAGTTATCTCTCTCTCTTTCCCTAAGAAAACATGTGGGCTCTTTGACTCCCTAAAGAGGACGTTATGTGTATTTATCTTCCCGAGGTGAGATATAGTCTCATCAGCAAAGTAAACACGCTTAAAGTAATCATGGTCTTCTTTTGGAAGGAGATGGCTGATGATTTTAAATTTTATATTTCAGAAATGTGAAACTTAATTACATAGAAAAAAGCAATAAATTATGGGAGAGGAGTCTGGAGTGAGTAATTTAAAAATACAAAAAAATCATTGTAAGATTCGAATTCAAGCCGATCCCGAATATTTATCAACTCAAATATTTTTTTTTGTTAGGGGTCTAAGTCTGTTTAGGTTCGAACCAGTATAGTATTTGGTGATTAATGTATTGAATGTTCAGAGAGATTAAGTCACCATCTCGGCCCGTCAGGTCTTCAGGAGTTTCGCATAAAAAAAAATATTTCTCCTCCTCCATAGGCTTGGCGTTCTTGTTCACGTATCTTACAAGGGGACCTCATGGACATGTAATCACGGATTTGGTTGAAATTTTAGGAGATCAATCTATAACATTAATATATTTTCTGTGTAAAAGGATTTGACTCAGTGGTCTTTCGTTTTGGAGAAAAAAATAAAATATTTTACATTTACTAGGCCATCCCGCATCATAACAGTAAATTTGTATATTAAATAGTAAATATTATTCCCTCCACCGCCCTTGGAATAACCGGGCAAATGACTTATTATGGCCCGTGGTTCAAGTTTGAAAAAAATCCGTTAAACCAACAATGGTATTCAAAATTTACTAAGCAAAACTCATTTTCATGCAACAATTCATGCAACAATGCTTTTTTTGCGGAAAAAAAATAAATTTTTTTAGTAATAGTAATTATTGTAGTGCCAGATAAGCCAAGTTGGGAGAAAATTATACAACTTAACAGCGGTGGCGCAGTGGCTAACGTCAGGTTCTGTGGATTTACTGGTCCTGGTTCGATTCCTGTAGTATTGAAATTTTTTTTATTTTTCCATTTTTTTCCCCATTTTTTTCGCCATTATTATTTGTTTGCACTTTGCATAATAACATTCACATACATAAGCAAAATTTTTTCAATATTGTGCAATATTGTCAATATTGAAAAATTTTGTACAATATTTTCACGGATGGTCGTTGGCGATCCGTGATTTGGTGATTTCGCGCATAGACCGTCGATAGTGCGATAGTTTCTTTTTTATTTCACACGCCACGGCAATGACCATCCGTGAAAATATTGTACAACGCCTTTTGTATTTTTTTTTTTGACCTGTGACGTTGCTTATATATGTGAATGTTATTATACAAAGTGAAAACAAATAATAATGGCAAAAAATACAAAACAAAAAAAAAATGGTAAAAATTGAAAAATAATGGGAAAAAATGAAAAAAAATTTCAGTACTACAGGAATCGAACCCGGACCAATATATCCACAGAACCTGATGTTAACCACTGAGCTACCGCTGTTAAGTTGCATACCTTTCTTCCCATTTGACTTATCTGGCACTGCAATAATAAACGTAAAATATTTTATTTTTTTTCTTCGTAACGAATAGCCATTGAGTCAAATCCTTTTACACAGAAGGTATGCTAATGTTGTAGATTGACCTCCTAAAATTCAACCAAATCAGTGATTACATACATGTCCGTGCGGTCCCTTTGTTAGAAGTAAACAATGTAGAAAACAATTAATAATAAAAATCCAAATTAATATTACTTTCTTGGAATGATTTTTTCAATTTTTTTTCGTAATTTCAGGACTTTGGTAAAAAAGAATCTCTTAAGGTCGGTATATATTTATTGCATATCGCAAAAAAGACGATACAATTGTAACAGATCAAACAACAGAACGCAATCGATAAAATTTAACGTGACCGCCTTGCATGTCTAGCCACATCATCCGGCTCTTCTGCACCGCAGAAAAACTATCTCCAACTTGTATAATTCCAGCAATTATTGCGGCCGTAATACGTTGTTTACAGTTGTGGATCTTCAGCTGGAAAACCTTGCTGAAAAGACTTGCTAAACCTCCAACAAAAACGTCTAGGGGTCAGGTATGGTGACCGGAGGGGCTAAAGTCTTGGCAAGCCACGAACAATCCATCTATCGGGAAAAGTGTGGAAAAATCCATTAGATAGTCGCGAACACTTGTGCAAAATAGCGTGGTGCCCCATCTTTTTGGCACAAAATAATATCCTTAATTTCATGAGATACTATCTCTGACTCCAACATATCGAGATATAAGTTTCCAGTAACTATTTGCTCAGCGAACATGATGGCTCCTCATTATCCCCTATCACACATTAACCTTGTGTTGTTAGCATTCTTTCGCGTTATCTGCAAAATTTATAGGGACTTTAGAATCCTGTATTTTCCTAATAATATTCTGGATATTCGAGGCACCAAATTTTACTGTTTGGATTATAAGGTACTTGAGCATAAAGAAAAAGAGAAATACCCATAGCGCACACGTGCGCATCCAGTTTTAGCCGAAATTTCTAATCGCCATTCTGCTGTTTCCCCATCTTTTATTTTTGTGTATAATACACGCATTGAAAGAAAACGTTCCTGACATCTTTTAGTGCCATGAGGTTAATAAATATTTAATAGAAGCCGTTTAAGTGAACACCCGGGTTCAGAGACTGCTGTTTCATTTTTTTACTGTTCAGCATTTAAGAAACAGTAAAAAAAAAGCGAGGGAAAGCATAGCGTGGCATTTTACGAGCTCCCTTCGCCAATTTTGTTGCCTTCCTGGGTGTCACTGAGTTTGAAACGAACTTCCTATCCATTTGGTAAATGAAGTGTTGTGGTAGGGTGAAAGGGGGTTGGGAAGGAAGACGGTCGGTCGGTCACCGGCGACGACACTTTATTTGGCGGATCTACAGCTGGCGGCGTTGACAATCCCGCGATCCGACGAGACTCGCTTTTTATTTTTTTTTCGTTCTGACTGGTTATATGTGTAGGGAAGGGGAGGGGGATTCAAGAAGGGAAAACTGGTTGGACCTCAGGTTGTTGCGACTTGCAATTTGTGTTCGCTCGATGAGCAGTTGCCCCCTCAAAGCGGTCCTTCAAGTCATTCAATTAGAGAGGGAAGAGATGTCTGTCTGTGTGTGTTTGTGTTTAGTACAGTATGCGTTGTTTGAACGCAGACAGCGCAGGAACGCATTGGCATTTTGCGCAGGCGCTTAAATGGTCTTAATGGATTTTTTCCCATAATGATGCGAAAACAAGCGCGTGATTACACGCCCGGCTTGCTGTGGGATGAACCATTGTATTCGGTGAGGGGAAAAGGAGGAGGAGAGTCACGTGCTATAATAAAGACAGAGATAGCTGTGTGGAAAAGTTAAAGGAGTTGAGGGATCTTCAAAAGGGAGTCGTCTTCTCTTTTGTTTTCTTCGCTAGGGGAAACTGCCGCTGCTGTGTAATGAGCCCGTCATAAACTAACCCATCCGCCTTCCGAGACCGCTGCTGCTTTTGCACCGGGTTGATGAATTGCGAATGTCTGGAACGCCTGACGATGCGCCCTCTCGTGGCCAGTACGGCGGAAGAACTCACCAGTGACGCACGCCACTAAATCGGGGGCGTTGAAGCGCATTTTCTATTTACTGCGATCGAAGAGAGAGAGAGTAAAAAAAAAAAAAAAAAATTGCCCCCAAAACTTTTGGATTTGCCTCGGAAGATGACTCGCCGCTCTGCTTTTCCGCACCAATGGCTGCCCATTAACGTCAATATTCGATAGTGCGACTAAAGGAGAGGGGACAGATGGCCGGCCGTTGCATTAATTCGGTGGAAACGTACACACGGAAACGCGAAGGCGTTGGGAGTTACAGTCGAGTGAACGAGCGATAAGGTCGGAAACATGGCGCTGGGGGATTGGGTCGCTGGGGAACTCGAGAAGCCCGACTTTTCTCTAGTCATTTCGCTAAAAGCGCAAAACGTTAAACAACTTTTCCATCTAAAAACTTGAGAAAAAGCTGCGCGCCATCCTCCACTCTTGGCGTTTTGCGCGCTGACGCGTCGACGTCATAACCCCTACGAGCTCCCAGTAAGGAACAAAGTAAAGAATGAAATTATAGCGAGCAGAGCAAATTGAATCGTGATCACCAACAAAGCCCTGATTGCGTGAGTGCTGCTTCACGCCAAATTCAATAAAAGCCGGGGGTCGCGGGTGGCGGGGGTCGCGGGAGCGCTCGCGTCTCGAGAATGACGATGAGCGGCCAAAGGAGACGCCGAGATCTGTTCTCCGGACGTTCCCCTGTTCCCAACGTCCAATTGACGACATCCGAACAAAAGGCCATCGTATAAAAAAAGAACTTGAAAAAAAAAAATCTCCGACCCGCCAAAACCATGGACTCTTCCCTGACGAATGGTTCCCGATGACCCTCCAGACACATCCCCAAATCAATCACAGGCCTCTCTCCCCCTCCGATTGATCAGCTCGAACGATGGCGCTGCGGCTTCGATCGATTGTAACGAGGAGAACGAGCCTAGTGTTCCCTCCCTCCTCCACAAACCTCATCCCACTAAATCCACGTGAACACAGAGAAAGAAAAAGGAAGAAAAAGAAAGCAGACAAACATATGGAATAGACTCAAGATGTTAGACGAATGAATTTTATTTGAAAGATAATATAGTGGGGGGGGGGTAATTTTTTTTTCCTTTTACCGTGACTGATTTTGTTTAAAGTAAATTTTTCTTTGAACCGAAACACGATTGGGGAACAAATAGAAACGAAAATCCCGCCCCTTCGGATTGAAACGCACACGCGAAACTCCTCCGAGCTTAATGGAACAGAAATAATGATGGGGATCGTTAGATCTCAGGTTGTAATCAGGGCTGCGTCCCTGAAACATAAACCGAGAGAAAAAAGAAACAGAAGCCTAGTTAAAGCGTTCAATCAATTAAAACACGGTATTCACGCCTTTGATGAATCCATAGAAGGATCTAAAATTGCATAACACTAATAAGAGTTTCTCGTGATTGTATTTCGCCGCCACTGACATTAATTTCCTCGCTTCATTCATTGTGGTGCCACACAAAGAGCTAGAAGATATGTTGCCTAGAGTGAATTTACATACACTGGCCGACGAATTAGAAACATCATTCTTATTTTACTGGACTCCGTTTTGAGTCAATAGTTTATTGACTCCGGTTGGCATAGTCAGTAAGGTGTTCAGCACTTGTAATTCATTGTAAGGACAGACGTTCACCAGACATTTTAGTTCTCGCAGATTTGTTGGAAGAGAATTTTGCAGTCGGATATGTCCCACACATTCTCTGAGTTCTGAACGAGTCGACTAAACGACGGAAATCCCTTCGTGCTCGCTAAACCACTGCCGAACCAACCGTGAATAAACCTGGTCAGCAACAGTGTTCAGGTAGTTCATGGAACGTACCAGATCTTCCACGAATATCAGGAGACCAGTTCCATACCAGCAGACCATGACATCACCACTACCAAAATCTTCAGTTAACTTGATAAGGTGTTCTGGATGATCCACGGCTTCATGAGGCTCCCGCCAAACCCTCTGCCTACAGTCGGTACAAAACACCGCTTATCGTGATTCGTCAGGCCTCTGTAGACGAACTTTACAGTTCTTTGCAGAAATCAGAGATTTAACAGTATAGGCATGTGTTTGCCGATTTGGATCCGCTTCAGTTCCTGGCGCATGGTTCTGCCAGATATAGGGGCCGGGAACAGCATTGGTTAGAATCATTTGGCAATTGTTGCACAGTGGATATCCTATTTCTCCGTACAAGTCGTTTTAAAGTTGATTTGAGCCACAGTTACCCCCTTTTAGACAAAGACTGTCGATCATTCCAGTCATCGCTCCAGCTAGACGAGCACTAACAATGAGTTTTCTTTTTCTCTATGCTGAACTCCTTCTTAAATAAGTGATAAATGCCCGCTTGAATCGTCTTGATCTCAAACTATTTTGCATTAAATCCGATTAAAACAAATTGGCATATGTTTCACAGATGTTTCTAATTTATGAGCCAGTGTGTGTGATGTAAATTAAAATTAATAAAGATTGAATGGTTTCGAACTCTTTTGAGTTACATCAACGATAGAGTTCCTTAGAGCCTTTAGTAGTCAGCAGTTTCTGATGTCTTTACTTCTGAAAGAATGAAGAGAAGTTGCATGATTAATGCTTTTTCTGAGTATTGTTGTCGTCTTTGACTTTTAAGGCATTAATTCTTTGCCATTACTGTGCGAGGAGGAGATTGTATAAAGGAAGGGAACTGACGAAGAAGTCCTTCCAAGTCACTTCAGGTCGAAACGTCTAAATTGTTTAAAATAAAAGAGAAAAGGTTTTTTAAAAAAGTAAAAAGAAGCCCAACGGTTTGGAAAGAGCCCTACCGAAAACTGTTTGCTCGAATTGAAATTTCTCATCTGAGAAGTTTGAACAAATGGAGAAGGAGAGATTTACGGGATGAAGGAAAATGAAGAGCAAGCGAATGGGTTCTGCGGAAGAGAAGCACCGCCGAGGGAATTGTGGAATTGGAGGGACTGAGGAAGCTGAGTAGGGGGCGAGGACACCGACGGTCGTTTCCTTGGACGGTTGTAATTGTTATGCGGTCTTTTCGAGGAGGCGGGAGGGAGGATTGGGAAGAAGAAGAGAAGAAGAAGAGAGACAGATAGAGTGAGCGAGTGGAATGGAGTGGAGTGAGTGTTGTCGCGTGTCGACACACCTGTGCCTGCCACCTTGATTTCATGGCCGATAAATTCCTGACTTTTTGATCGGCTCCATTCCTTCCCCTTTTCTCTCTCGTTTTGATGGTCGCCGCATGGGCTCGGACGGCGCAGACGCACTGCCATTCTTCAACCGGCTGCACCCCGACGAGGATTTACCGTCGCTCGCCCGTCGGTGATGCCTTCAGAAGGTGGCGGAACCATAAAGCTTTATAAATCGCCAACTTCGTTCATGTCGTCGACCACATACATAAACGCCCCGAGGGGGAAAAGAAGAAGAAGAAGATTGAAAGAAGGAGTAGGGATGGGGATAGAAAGAGTGACTGACTGAGAGAGAGAGAGTGATTGCCGTCGCTTTATCTGAGCTATTTCAACATGCATTTGAAATTCCGTTTTCCTTTTGAAGCCTGATAGTGTTGGTAATAAAGACGTCTTCCTGTGTGTGTGTGCCTCTTCCAGATCAAGATCTGATCTCGGGGAGGAGGGAAGAGGAGAGCGGCGGTGGCAATTCTTTCTCCAACCGCTCGACGCATGCGCACTAATGTAAAATTTATTACTAGGATTCGAAATGAGGAAGGAGGAGAGGAAAAGGAGGAGTTCGACTTCCCCGCTTGGCTCACGTGTGGCGGTGAACTCTTCTTGAATATGACACCCTCCCCCCGACAACGAATCGCGATTTTCTCTATAGCCGGAAAAAGGGACAGTAAACGCGATTACAAAAGAATAAAAGAAAATAAAAAGAATAAAATAAAAGATAAAGATCCCACCAGCGATCACTGTCATTGATGGGTGATGTAAACATGACTCCAGTTCTAAGGATGCTCGCGTTTTATTTGGCGAAGGTAATAAAATCTTAGATGAACGATAATGGACCATATTTTAATTTTTTTTCTTCCTTCCCAGAGAGATATATATATTTTTTTCTATCAATAATTTTATTTCTTTCCTCCTTTGACCAGCTTCGTTTTCTCTTCACGCTGCGCGCAAAAGTTTCTTGGATGTTTTTCCTCCCTCTTCTTTTGTTTTTCTTTTTATCCAACTGTTCTTTTGTTTATGTGTTTTCTTCCTGGCTCTGTCTTAACTAAAATGTCTCTGATATTTTATGTAAGTATAATCTTGTTTTTTTCCCTTGAGCTGTGCAGATTTTATGACCGAAACGGTTCATAGAGAGCCCATTGAAAATAATGCGGATAAAAAAGGAAACTTTCCCGGTAAAATGATATTGCCTATAATAGACATTAATTGTAATAGAACTGTACTCGTTTTTTATCGCTAAAACGCATAAAAATCCTAAAACATTTGCAAACGGCTGTCAGGAAACCCGATAACACTGGTTTACATTTGAAAATTTTCTCTCTGCCGCTTTAGATATTTTCACTGATTTATACATAGTTTTAGGGGGCTGATTCACAAATAACTCGTACCTATTCACGCAAGTTTCCAAAAAAAGTTACCAAACTTTCTGAAATAAAGCATAAGGTTAGGTTAATATAAAACGATTAATCTGCAGTTAAGTAAAATCCGAGGTTAAATTTTACTATGTGCCTACAGCTGCGATAACTTGTCGCGCGTTCCATGCAATCATGCGTTATTCGCGGAAAAATTAATGGAAAAAGTTTTTCCAATATTGGGGGCTGTGATCTGCAGACCCCCCCCCCTCCTCGAACGAACTGATACATTCCCTCGTTTCTATTGATCACAGAGAACATCGCTTAGTGGCTGTGGGCTTATAGTAAAATCTAACTCATAAGTATTTAACCACTTTATTAGGTAGAGGTTTTCGTTTCTTTTATTTTTTTAAGTAGCTTCGGTCGGAACAGTCACACTGTAAGGCGTGGATTCCACATGCGTAAAAACAACGGCAGAAACCACAAGGCAGAAAATATTCCGACATCAATTCCTGCTCTCTTCTTTCTGCCCGACAGAAAATTCTCTTATCTTTGTAGGCTATGACTCAATCCAACTCGAAAACACCAGGAAAATATTCAACTGTTTCCAAACCAGGTCTAGAAATTTAGGACCGAGCACGATTCCCTTATTCTTTCACGGGAACACTATTTTAAGCTTTCGCAAGTGCATGTTGTCGCAGATCGCCAAGTCAGGGGAATATGGAGCGTGCGGAACTTGACTCATTTTGTTTTGGTCTAAAAACTAACGAAGTTCGATGATGCAGAACAGCGTTGCAATTCGTCACACAATAAAAAAACAATGCTATGCCATATGAGGTCGCTGTTGTTTAGTTTACTGAAAGTAGAACATGTTTGTTAAGAACTTATACAATCATTCTCCGTTCCCGCGCAAAATTTCTTGTTTACATGATACAAATAAGGGATATAATAATCACTCACGGAAGTTATTTTTAATCGTTTTTTCCTTATACTTTTAATTATAAATATAAAAGATTAGGTCAACTGGACCCATTTTCAAGGCAACTCAATTGTTGGTCACTGCAAGGTAATCTCAGACATACTATTAGTCACTATGAATCCCACTGTCTATAAACTTTCTTATGTGAGGCGCCGTGGCTTAGTTGGTTAAAGCGCCTGTCTAGTAAACAGGAGATCCTGGGTTCGAATCCCAGCGGTGCCTTATTCTAGTTTTGGTTATTTTTTCTAAACTGAGCTCGGAAAGTTTTTGATAGCACCTCGTGAGATTTTAATCCTATTGTGTTTATTGGGATTTCTTCTGTTTTGGTGCACGGTTTCTTCGTTTGAGTTTTTTATTCCTAAGAGTGTGAATTTAATAACAATAATGATATGTTGATTAGTGTTTCAGCTTCCTCCCTGAAGGTACCCTTTAAAATGATCCGCAAAAAAATCTAGTTCAGCATGCGGAACTTTACTCATTTTGTTTTGGTCTAAGTGCTGTAAACAAAGCTATATTACCTTAACACCATAATGCAAGGGTCGTTCAATGACCCTTTATTTTACAGAGAAAATGTAATGTCCGACAAGCACCAAATTAGATCAGTTTTTCAAAGTATTCCCCATGTGCACTATTTCCATCATTGTGGCTATACCTTTGGCATAGAAAGAATTGGGCTGCTGTCGTGGCCAATGCAGAACAGCTTTCTGCAGCGTTTCATCTGTCTTGAACTTCTACCTCCCCCCAGAAGTTCTTTAAGGGGCCCGAACAAATGATAATCATTGGCATGGGGCAACACCTTTCAGCCCATTTTGGCAAGCGTTTCTGTTGTCAAATTCGTGAGTGAGGCCGGGCATTGTCTTGAAGAACAATAACATTTCCGGACAATATCTTATGAATGGCGTTGTATACGGCACCCTGAAGCAATTTGCAGTAAAGCTGGGAGTTAATTGTTATACATTTATCAAGGGGGTGGCCATGGCCTGGTTGGCTTGCCAATGGATGGAGTTCAGCAACTTCAGGCGCGGCCAGCTGCTGGCTGGGTGACGGCCAGGGCTTGAGGGCCACTGCTGGCGGGACGGCTATTTGGGGCACGGCTGTTGGAGGACTTTAGTCTGACCCATTTGCCAAGTGACCATAGCTGGTTTTCCAGCAGTTGGTACAGCCACTGGTTTGTTTGTCCGCCAGCAGCTCTTCCATCATGAAACCCCCCGTGCTTCGGAGGGCACGTTAAGCCGTCGTTCCCGGCTGCTACTGTCATCTCGTGGCAGTCGATATTTCCTGGGATGGCGCAAAACACCCTCTGTACTAGATACTAGATATACATTTATCAAAAATGGCCGTCACATCGTTTCCTCCCTCTATTGGGCTTGAAGTCTCAAAATCTCAGCATGTTTAACGTTCTCCTTCAGAAGAAATAGGAAACTCTCAAAGGATTACGTATAAGTATAATGTACTAGAGTTGTTTCTCGATTTTATATGCATCGAAATTTTAAAGTATTTCTCTTTGAATATGCAAACAAGCACAAATATCTCTAGAACAGTAGCTTCAGGAAATCGTTTTCGCTCCTTTATTTAAATATTTGTTAGTTCTTCTATCGATTTGTGAACGCATGCGCGCATTATATTTGATGTCCCACTTTCCTTCTTTTTCCTCACAATAAAGAAGAGCTTGTTAGTTTTACGGATGAAATATGAGTCGATGATACGAGCTGTCTCCGTTAAATATATATATCGGGGGACAGAATCTCGGGCCCCAGTGTACATTTCTATTTTGCGATTTTTCAGTGGCATCATGGGATTGTTTGTTCCCAGAAGATCGTAAAATGTCGTCGCAACATCGACATGAAGAGCAGCAATTTCGCAGAGATGGCGGGGATGGGGTTCACTACTCTCTTTTCTCTCTTTCATTTTATCACCCAACCAAGCTAGATGACTTCTGAAGAGGGGGTTATTTCGAGCGTTGGCTGTATCGATTGCAAATGACTTTTATTTATTTTTCGTTGTCTCTCTCCTTCTTAATCTCCCTTTCGGTGTTTGCTTGGCAATCGAATCAGAACAAGACCTGTGAAATTTAGTTGGGCGAGAATTCGCCATGGTGATATATAAATCAATTTTTGCGGCGAAAAATTTCAATTCAGCTCGTGTAATAATCATAATAATAATAAAGGTGGGGGAGTGAGGAGGGGGTATGATTTGAGAAAAATTTCGCTCCCCCAAGTGACGATGGGTATTTCATTGTCTGCTTCGGTAAATGGTGTTAAGGGTGGGGTTTTAAAATGGCTGAGGGGAAAAAAGAGTTTGTGTGATGGTGGAGGTAAAAAAAAAAAAAAAAAAAAGATGGGAAAAAAGTCGAGCAGGGGGTGGGGTTGCGGGGCATGTTTTCTCATGAGACACGAAGTAGGTGGCGCTCGCATCAGCGATGAATCGCGCACCGATGACAGGCGGGGGTGTCAAGAACCGTTAATGGTTCGTCTGACGTCAGCAGTCCTTTTCACGAATGGATGTGTGTGTCCCGTTTTCTCCATTTTTCTTCTTCTTTCTCTTTCGTCTCTCATCTTCTTCGTCCGTTCGCCTAACTGTACAGCGGAAAAGCGGTGAACCAGAAAACAGGGTTGCCCGCCCATTCCGGGGGGGGGGGGGGGGGGCCTGGCTGGGCTCGCTTGCCTCGGCGGCGGCGGTGATTCCTCTCGTTCCCTTGTCGAGGCCAACACAAAGAGCCTCGTTGATTTAGAGTCTGCTTTTGTCATTGGGAATTTCTCATTTGCTGCCATGAATGGGACCAATGTGCCGACGAATCCGGTGGGGAAGAGAGCGAACGATCGGCCCCGTGTCACGCGAGACCGCCAACAACGCCGGGGCCACCGTCATTGTGCCGGGGTCATTTTAATTTTCAAGCGGCGTCGACCGCTGCTTGATTTGTTCGTCCACCAAAACAGATGAAAAGGGTTGAGGAGGTGGGGGTTGGTGGACGATGATCCCGCAAAGAATCGTCTCCTTCTTCTTCTTGTCCCCCACCTCCTTCCTTTCCTTTCTTCCTCCGTCCAAAATAGAAACCGAGAGAGAGAAAAGAAACCAATTGAGAGAAACAAAAATGAAAAAGACCGAACAATGAAAAGGAGAGAAGGCTCTGGAGGGAGGCAAAAAATACGGAGGAGACAAAAGAATCAAAATCGAAAGTAATAGAGGAGTAAATATTGACAATTGAATTCCCAGGTTCGTTAAGAAAGAGGTAGGCAAAAATGGGAAACTAAGAAGGTTGCTGTCTTCCAAGAAATTGAAAATGAGTTTCCATTTTCATTACGTTCTCAGCAGTAGGGTTTCAGGTTCATTGTTCTGGTTCATTGCAATTTTAAATTAGCTCTATCGTACGTAATTAAAGAATTTCCCTCCCTTTCAGCAGATCTCAGCTTGTCTTTTTTAACTTAGTAATGGACAGAACTGTTTTCTATGGACAAATTTTTATTTCAACATTTTACATAACAGGATCGCTTGATAATTAAAATCGACCTAAGATGCTGAAATTTCTATTAAGAAACCCGATAATGCACACAAGAACACTTATTTACAAAGTTTTTTAATTAAAATAGTCTAGTCTAAAAATATTAAGTGCTATAACAGGTGGATATCATTGATTTAAGCTACCTAAGTGAGAATATCGTATATCTTTTTAATAGAGTTGATATACTGTAAATTGTCTTACATGCTTGACATAGTTTGGCATGTTTGTATTACACTCGCCAAATACACAGGTGTCCAAAAAGTCTGAAATCATAGGGACTTTTACAGAGCATGTTCAAAAATGAACATCGTTCTTCGTAAGACAGATCCAGTCGACACTTCCAATCAGATCAACTATCTTCTCAAGGTAAATAATGGAGGTCAGTTAACACTTCCTCGGCGATCTATCCACTATGTTCCTTTTGATTCTACACTTTTGGGACATCCTGTAGACAAGCTCCACCTTTCTAAGTTCATGATAGCTTTTTAGTTGGAAGAGTGGCTACTGGAATGTTTATGTTTCCTGTTTCGATTCCAGTTCGTAGAATTTTTCCTTAATATTAGAAAACAGATATTTTTCGTAAGCATCATAACAGGAGATCCGATTAAGTTTGGCGGACACAGGAACACTAATGTTGATTCTAAAGTGTCCTATAGACTAAAGCTAATTTGATAACCAAATAACAGAGCAGGCACCTGATTCGCAAGTTTGGAATCTATCTAAGTTGATGATAGTTTGTTGATAAGAGAAACTGGTCGAATGCTCGTGGTTTCTGGTTTGATACCAGGTTGCGGAACTTTTCCTTTCGTCTTCCATTATTAAATTGTTCCAAGTGGAGCGTATACTCCGAGAAAAATTTCCATTATAACTTTGACATTCAAGAGACAAAACGCGCGCACTTTGACATTCAAGAGCTAAAACGCATATATTCAGATTGTAAGCACAGGCCACAGTTGCCAGATTTTTTTTTACTTTAATGAAATAACTTTTCCTCAATATATTTTTTTTCCAAGCAAAGTTGTCTTCTTCGTCGGTACACTTTTCATGGTTCTGCTAGACTTCGACTCCTACTCTGAAATCGTTTTTCTTGTAGGCATAAATATTCCGGTTAATAAAGTATTGTGTATATTTGTACTACAATCAGGCAAGGACTTCAAATGCTGCAAACTTAATTTGAAAATCCAATAAATATTCAAATTTTAAAAACGCTCTAAATTGTTTTAATTACTTTTAAAGTGTTAAATCGAATTGAGATATGATGTTCGAGTTGAAATCGGAAAAAAATTGAATGAATAAGAATTCAAAGTGTTTTGTAAATCGTAGTCAGCAGACGAATTTAAATTGAATCGATGGAAACGTCCGTTCTCTCTTCATTATCACGTCGCTTCATTTTTGTATACGTTAGTTATGCATACGACTCGCCGTTTTCAGAAAATTTTTACTCTTTGTTGCCTTGTTCCTTGACGAAAATTCAAATGTTGGGATGCGACAACGAACTCATAGAGGCGTTGGTTGCCGTGGCAACGCGTGTGAAGAAGGAAGAGAATGAGGGCGCTGGGTTCGAATTTCAGTGACGAGAGCAGGGAGTGTATACGGCGACACTCTTTACACGAAATTGAAATGAAAATATGGATTGTCAACTTTCTCCGATGGGAAGGAGTCTTCGCATTTTGTTACTGATTTTTATTCAACTTCATTTTTTTTTCCTCCATGCATTGGCAAGATGCTCATCTTTTCGACCATTGGTGAAGTTTGATTTGGTTTCCGAGTAAATTTTACATCTACAATCAGCAGCAATTTTCTTCTTCTGATAAGCCGAATTTACCTTTTAGATAATGTTGGTTTAAAGTTTGTAAAGGGTAAATTCAAGAATGTTTGAGCAAGGACTTTGCAAAGCAACAAGAAAGTGTATCAGCTTGACATTCGAAACTAGATGTTTGGTATAATAACTAGACTCTGGCCAGCTATTTCTTCAAATTTTTCTTTTTATAATTCAATTTTTAGGATAATTTTTCTGTTTTATTAAAAAATGGATAGGAATACTTATTAGGCTTGATTTTTGGAACCATTATCTAATAGGAGTTTCGTGTCCAGAAAAAAATGGCATTATTCCATGATCATCAGAGTCCTCGTTGCCTTTTTTTGCTTATACCATTTAGTGACTTTTATTTATAGTAGACAAATTGCTCAAGTAGCCTTCAAGAATGAATACAAATTAATATTAAGTACTACAAAATAGTAAATTCACTTAAACTGTAGATATAACATTAGGAAACACACAAGAAGCCAAACCGCTTTTCCACAACAGGGTTTTATTCAGCATGAATACGTATTTCGAACGCTAAGCGTTAGTTTTTCAACATGACTACAATTACAAAGAGCCCCTGGGTTATTTATATACAGGGTGTTGCAGATAACTACAGGGCAGTATAACGGGAAGCCTACCCGCTCGATTGCAAGGTCCGGCTCGGTCGATTGGCAACAATAACCCCAAAAATGCTGGGGCGAGTGAAGAGGGTAGCTCTCTGTGCTGAGCAAGCTGGTAGTTTTTTTTTGAACATTTGTTGTAAAAAACTTCACAAAACACCCAGGTGACACTTTCTCAGCAATACAGCAAACTGATCTGCTGCGTCTCGTGACTTTGGCCCTGTGTCCGCTACGAGACGCAACCCGGGTTAGCCCGTGACGACCAAACATAATAAAATTGTGAAACGCTATTTTTTACTATTCTTCTGTTAAATTTTTGGTTTGTTTGTTGGTCTCCTTTAGCTGTGGAGGACATTCATAAGTGTGTTTACTTTTTGTGTACTCCTTACCCTGTAGTAGTACAGCGCGCACCCCCTACTTGGCTCAATTGGTCATGCCCTTTGCCAAACAAACAAGTTTAACAAAATAAAATTACCCAATTATCATTTGATGTCGAGCCGGCCCCTGCAATCGAGCGGGTAGGCTTCCGTTATACTGCCCTGTAGTTATCTGCAACACCATGTACAATAAGAACCAATCGAAATACGTATTCATGCTGGATAAAACCATGTTGTGGAAAAGCGGTTTGGTTTCTTGTGTGTTTCCTAATATTAAAGTGTTTGATTCTTTTAAATTATCATGCTCCTCTGATTCTCAAACTATAACTTGGTTACGTCAATGAGGAGTGCTAATCGTTTGCTAAAGAACTAGTTTGTGCACAGTCGCAGTAAGTTAAGCATTCTAACTGGCTCCTTTCCTTTTATACCGCTTCACCCATTAATTTATCTGAAATATTGAAGTTTTTCTATTCTGTGTGACTATAAAAGGCCATAGGCCGAAATAGTCAGTCATATTAGTAGATTTTTATTGTCTATCTAGTACTTCTTTACCAAATAGGTAGCTTTATACAATACAAATAAAGATGTGTTAATCGTGTTAAACATACTAATTTGCCATTGAATTGCAGATTTAATTTCATTTTTAGAAAAATCTTCTATTGATGCAACGAGAGTGCTGAGCATGGTCGGTTTTACTGTTAGGCAATGGCAGTTATTTACAAATTGTACCTTTTAAGAGTAAGGTTTTATATTACAATCTTTTACTGTGTAAATTGAATTCTACAAAAGGCTAATTTTTAACGTTAACATAGGGGGTTCACGTAGGAAAATCCAAAGTAATCAGACATTTGAAAGATAATTGAAAGTGTGGTTCTTCATAAGTTATAATTTGGCTATAAGGAAAATTCTTTTTGAAGTTTGTTCATGTTTAATGGTTCATTTTAATCACTTGAAAATTAAATTTGTTCGCAAAGGTCACGCTCTTAGGTAAGTTCATCAAGACTACAATAATAATAATAATAACAGATAATCACACCAAGTAATTTTTATGACTTTGATTGAATATTCTACGCCGTAAAATTGGCTCAAATTTAGATAATTGCAACAGATACCGTTACAGTCATGGAGAAATTTTCAAATGGCTAAGCCTTTCGCTTTTTTTTAAAAGAGATAGTCTGAGTAGTTATTAGTGAAATTAAAATAGTTGAAGTTAATTCAAAAGTTTGGTGGGCGTTTTTTTTCCCTTTTTCGATTTCGTTATCAAAGGTATGTAATGCTATCGGTTCTCTCTGTGTCGGATCAATTCGCATGAAATTCACGTTTTCCCTTCAGAGATGTTAAGAGCGCAATAAAGCCAGAAGGGAATTGCTCAATCTCGCGTATGAAATTTTTACAGTAGCCCCTTTTATATTTATAAAACGTACATATTTTCCCGCATCATCTTCTTTCGAATGTCGAGCCATTTTTTCCCTCTCTTCCTTTTTTTTTTTTTTTCTTTCTTAACGCTGAATTCTACCTTTGAAAAGCGATGTTTTTCTTGACTGTAATTAACTTTATTACTCCGTGGAACTGAAAAGTCGTTAAACACAAAATTACACCTAATAAGCTACTGGCCCCCGTACAGTGTGCGATAAGAAGACTCTTTCCGAGAGATACATTTGTAAGTTGCCCTATTGACAAGCGACGGTTTTTATGGCGAACCGATGATGATGAAGTAATTTAAAACCTATTTAACGACCGTATTCCTGGCTTCTGTATTTAATTTCTAAAGAAAAAATAAATCTGTTTTTTCCCTCTCGATGTATGAAAGTGTGTAGGCGAATTAGACCCTTTTTCATTTCACCCCCTTTAGGGGCAGCCCGTGTAATTATCTGGGCAAAGTCATAAACGATGCTCATAGAAGAAGGGCTATAAAAGAAATATCCAATTATTGTTCTGTAATATAAACGAGGTTAAAATGTTGTGATAATGAGTAGTGTACGTTAGAGGAGAACGATAAGGTTTTTAATGAAAATGGTCTCTTCTGCATGAGAAGGAGACCCAATGTCGGACGGTGTGGGATATCTCTGGGGGGAGGGGGAAAAAAAGAGAAAACAAGTTATAAAAGTTGAGGAACAGGTTTCGAAATGAATGAAAATTTTTCGAGATTAAAAGAGGTTTTTTTTTAAATTTATTAACGTGTAGTTATTTATATTTTCTCCTTTTTTGTCGGTCATGCATTAAAGGAAATTAAAAGTAATATTTAATGGATCGTTATTCGTATTCTCTTGGCGAACATTTTAATAATTGAAGTAGAAAAAGTGTAGGGTGAGTGAATAAGTGGGTTTAGCTCTGGAAGACAAAAAAAAAGAATTATAATGCTCCTAAAGACGGGACGATGTTTTATTTCTCTCTCCCCTATCCCTGCTCAGTCTTCATTCTTTTTATGTTTTTTAACCCCCGACGCCTTTTTATGAGCAGATGGGTCATAGCAATTTTCGGGCTGCGCTTCGTTTGTTTTTACGTGGAAGTTAATTCCGTCAGATAAGCTTCCAGTTTTCTGGGAAGAAAGGAAAAAAGAAAATTTTTCCTCCCTTCTTTCGAAATTGTAAAGTCAGGTTGTAAAACATGAAGGAAAAATTTACCTTCCAGGTGAGTGGAGGGCCATTAAGCACGCGTTCGCCTGCTGAAAAGTGAAAATTTTGTTTGCTTTGACTTGCAATTTTTCGCCCTGACGAGGGGGTTAAAAGGAAGAAGGAAACGAGAGGGAGAGTCATTTTTCCAATTTTTTTTTATATTTTTTTTTTCTAAGGAGGGAAAAGTGGGATAGTTGTGTCAGTGTGAATGTGTGTCCGTTGGGTTCGTGCTCCCGTTTTCCTGCGGTTTTCCCCGCGATCGAGTGAATTACTGACCCTACAATGTCAGCGAAGAAGTTGTACACAAGGGCTGGCGCGGTGGCACAACCAGATAAAAATCGTCTCGCGACCGTGTTAACAGAGCCTCGCGAGATGTAGTGCTCGCTGAGCCATGGTGAAGAGAACGACGAGCTCACCGACGAAGCCAAGCAGCCCTGCCACCACCATCGACTGGCGGCGGCGGCAGCATCGTCGTCATCAACGCAGAAATAACAACTCATAAGAAAGGCAAGAATTACATGTTCAGTAATGGGAAACAGTGGAGGAAGCGCGTGTTTACGTTGATTCTGCCCTCCCCCCCTCATGTTTCGTCTCTATTTTTACCCCCACCTTCCCTCCATCCTGTTTCAGGCCTTTGTTAGTAGCAGGGAACTCCAATGGGTTTTTGATAAGTAACTACGCCACGTCGAATTAACGCCTCGCCGTTTTGACATTTATTAAAGTGCAACCCCCGTCGTGCTCTTTTACTTTTTCTTTACTACTGAAAGAAACGACAGGAGAACTTTTTCAATATGTCGTTGCTGGATTTTTAAAGAACTCTTTTTGAAATTAGCTGCCAAAGGGAAAGTATTTACAAGACTTCACCATATTCCTTAACGACAAACAAGCAGATTGCGATGACAAAGAATGTAAATTAATTGAAACCTTTTAAAGTCAGCTCTTGGAAATGCGAAAAAAAGGGGAATAATGATTAATATCATTAGTAAAGAGACGCTCTGTATTGAAACAAGTAATGACCAAAATATATAAACACTATTCGAAAACTTTTTATGAAGAATTTTTCGTTACATTCAATTGCCACACGCAATTTATCACATTCACTTCAGTAAATATAGGATTATAATTTAAGTTCTTAGCATTTTTCTTAGAACATTTCAGCTTTCGCCAACTCCAGTGTTATAAATTCTCTTTATGGTTATTTTGAGACAGTATTCTATTGTAATAATCTGCCTACACAAAGTTCCTGTTCTAAGGAGGTGGGCGGATAAGAGCCATTTTCTGCCTATTGCGTGCGCGAAAAAATACTGTCGCATCTGAAACTTTTTATTGGTGTTTTCTATAGCTGAATACCTACACGTTTTGTTTGTGTAACTTTTATAGAATAAATATTTACGTAAGCACCATTATATGACTTTTCAAAGTCAGATCGTTTTTCAAATTTTTACTGCTTTCGGCATTTTTTTAATAAGAAGAGTATATGATAAATCAAGCTCAGTTAATGTTCATATGTAAGGTTATAGATGGAATAATCATTGTACTTTTGATTGTTGTTTGATATTAAAAGTACAGAGCATCAAGTAGAAAAATGAGCATTGGCTACTTTCGTGTCCAGAATGATTTAATAAAATATTTACCATCGCCATTTTTCTTTTACCATTTAGCGATCTTTATTCGCATAGGCAAATTGTTAAAGTATCCCTCACGAATGAGTAAAATGAATTTTTAATTTAAATTGTTGAATATTCTCAATTAGCATGCTTTCTCTGTCTCTCAAAATGTAATTTAAATACCGGGTGTATCTAAACCCCTGTCACAAACTCCTGGTAGCGATTCCCCACAGCGAGATGGAAACAAAAGTTCATATAAACATGGTTCGGAAAACGAACCGTTTATGAGATTTCCGCAGTTAAAATTGAAGTTTCAGCAGCTGGTTTTTCTACTCTGTGGATGGCAGGTGACATGCGGAGAACCTAACCTGCCTTCCACGGAGTACAAAAGCAGCTGCTGAAAATTCACTTTTGACTGCGGATATCTCATAAACAGTTCGTTATCCGAACCATGTTTATATGAACTTTTGTTTTCATCTCGCTGTGGGGAATCAACACCAGAAGTTTGTGACAGGGGTTTAGATACACCCTGTATACCAAACTTGGTTATGACTGAGGATCGTTAATTGTTTGCTAAAGCAGTTTGTTTTGCGTAGTCATAATATCGCTCTCCTACTGAAAATTCAGGTATAAACCGATTTTGAACCTATCCAATGACAATGTTTTCCATTAAAAAAAATAATGAATATCTTCCTTAGACTACCTCTAATGCGTGCTGTCTGTAGTTTTTGCACTGAGTTTTCGTTGATGAGAACTAAATTCCTTTCGGTGATAATGCCGAACTATTCACCATATGCTGCACGAAAATATTCAGATACATGAGGTCTAATCATTTGGATATATAGGGTGATTCTAAAATGGTGAATCAAAAGTACTTAGAGCTGTTCTGTGGGTCAAAATGAACATAAAGTTCCTCATGCAAAATGTCGAAATCCCAAGTTTGTTAAACACCTAAACACCTCGCGAAGTTTTGTCATCGTCCCAAGAAATGAGCAGGCAATCACTGCTATCCAGCACGAAGAGCATTTTGTGGAGGAATACGACGCGTTTATTTTCTTCAAAGGTGACGATGGAAATTTTCGATGACATAAGGAAAGATTTATTTTCTTCGGAACGATAGCGAAATAAAGCAAAATTTTACGAGTTTTAACAAATTTCGCGATGTGTTTAGGGGTGAAAGGGTTGTGATTTTGACATTTTGCATGAGGAATCTTTATCCACAGAACAGCGCTAAGTACTTTCGATTCACCATTTTAGAGTCACCCTGCGCAATCGTTTGTTTTCATTCATTTTCTGATGCTTATCAAAGTATGCTTGCGAGAACGTTTTAAAATTCTCTTTCTACGTTAAAGAATGGAGAGTCGCGCTCGACAACTGTGAAGGCACACCTGCAAATTTCTGCATATGTTTGCTTTCAGTCAAGATTTCTCAATCAACCATTAACAGGAGACAAGAGAGATGTCTTTATGCCAGTAAATGAAGAAAAGTAAGAAATGGCAAGCCTATGACAACACTTTAATCTGAGTCGAAATTGACTCGCCGACTTCTTTGCCCTCAAACAAGCGGAGTTGTACAGCAGAGGATTCTAATACTGCCTAAACAGTGGAAGCAAAGGGTTGTGAATTGTGAAGGAGGACATGTAATAAATTGATTGATGGAGTTTATGGCTTCTTTAATTGAAAGTAAACGAATGTAAAAGCTCTACGAACTTGCGTTACAACCTAATATTTCATATCAAAATTCTATTAGCTTGTGATAATTTGTTCTGCGCAGCTCATTTTTGATTGCCATTGTCATCTCGAAGAATATCTACCTGTGTTCTGAAGGTTATTGGTTTTTGAAGGGTAATTACGATAATTAGCTCTACAGGTTACTTGTGTCGAAATTGAACAGATGCATCTCATAATGCTTCCCGAGAGCGTGCCTCAAAGTTGCCGAACGTTCGTGCAGAAACCGTAAAAGGCAGTACACTCTCCCCCTTGTTGATGAGGCCCCTAAATCATCAGGTGATTTGCGTAAACAAAATTCCCTCCTAAAAGAGGAGAACTTAATAGGCTTTAATCTAACACGGGAAAAACAGTTCCATTAAAACAGCGAATAATATTATTCGGGACTGCGGGGATTTTTTTTTTGTCTCTTTGGAAGAAAAGAGCGATATCGTTTCTCTCCCCATCTAATTTTTTTTCGTTTTTCGTTAACAATCTCGTTTGCATGTCGCTTCGCCATTTTCCCAGAAGGAACGATGGAAGAGTAGAGGGGGTGGAGGAGGAGGAGGGGGGAAAAACTAACAACGTGGAAATTCGTAAATAGCCATTGTTTTCCCCCGTTCAGCAGCCATTCCATCATAAATCGCATTCTTTTAAGAATTTCATTCACACATTCGGCCTTCGAAATGCCGATCATAACATTTCTCTGCCAGGCAAAGGGAACGTGATTCGAAATCCAAACGAGCTGCGCTTCCAGTCGCGACCACACTTCGACTGCGGCGCCACTGACGCGTGACGTCATCACATCCCTTTTCAGTCTTTTTCTTTTGCGTACAGTTGCGAATGGAAAAGTTGGAGGAAATGGGAGGAGGTATAAAAAACTTTTTAACATTTTTTTCCTCTGTCGAAATTGAAAAAATAAAAAAGGACATATTTTTCTTACTCCAGTGCGTTTCTTTTTAAAATCTATGTAGGGTAGATTTAATTTTATTATCCAAGAAAAATTTCAACTTCACATTCAATAACGGCAAATTTTAGTGTGTACGTGGTGTTGCTTACCCTTTCATTCCATTAGGTGTATGAGTGGCCAGAAACAGATATGCGATATTGGTCGAGTCATTTGCAGTTATAGAAAATCGACTCTTACTATCGCCTGAACTGACCCCAAGTTATGAAACATTGATAAAATAGAAACTCAGGATCCACGATCTCGATTCGAATTAGCAACTAGGAGTATCCAGGCTCGTTGCTCCACCGATTGATCACGCCAGCTTCTTTTATTCGGGAGTAATAACAGAGAATGTTTGGGTAGGAAGCCCCACGCAGTAGATGAATCTCTTTTATTGGCATGGACACTAATCAGAATTTGTGATTCTAGCAGTGTTCGTAGAGATCATTTCCAGTCAGGACGTAAGCCCACGAGAGCTGTGAGTCAAGCAGATAAATTTCTATTGAACTCGAACAGTGAATTTCCTTTTTTAGAATTCGATCATTCTAACTATCTTTTTTCTTACTTCCTTGTTCACCATGATGTCAAATGAAGGGAAGGAAGAAGGAAACTATTACCAAGATTGATATTATTGGCGTTAGATCCTCTTGTTTTGGTCGAGTATACAGGGTGTCCAAAAAGTCTGGTAACATGGCAGATATCTCAAAGCTGCCAGGTAGGCGAGATCTGATGAATGTGGTTTATAGGTAATGGGGGGGGGGGGGGGGGGGGGGAATAAAATGCCGCACTCAAATTTGACTTTGACCTCCAAATTAAGGTCATCCATTTGCTAACTCGAAAACTATTAAATATAGAGAAAAATTTCCAATTGCTACCCTGTAGAGCAACACCACATTAGTCTAAAAACAATTTTAATCACACCCTTCCCCTTGAAAGATTTGAGAAAATGGGCGAGAAAGAGTCGCTCAAAGTCAGCTTGGGCTGGCCAGATTGGCTGAGGTTTCTAACACATTTGAATTGCAGTGGAATACACCGTTGGGAATTTTCTTTCCTTAAGTTTAGAAAGGCCTCCACATTAGAGGCTGCTAATTTCTTGATTTTAGGAGCATGAAGACAAATTTGGACTTCCATGACCTTCCTTGGATATCCCAGTCATCAAACGTTGAGATAATCAAGTCACCCTGATTTGTTTTGGAAAATCCTCTGCTGCATCTCTCAAAAACTTGAACGGTTTCTGTTTGAAGAATAGTACACAGTGATTCTAAAGTCCTGAAACCCATATTTCCTGTTATATCTCAAAAAAGTTATTAATATAAGATTGGCGCCGTATATGCATTTTAACGTGATTTATAATTGTTCAAAGTTGAAACGAGAACCATTCTGGCCAAAGACAACTCTTCTTGTCGAAGATATATACAGCAATGCGTTTCAACATATCATTGGGGATGGATGCAATAATGCTGCGAATGTTATCCTTTAATGCGTTGATGGTCCTCGCATTCTTTTCGTGTTATTGTTCTTTGAGATTGCATAAAGCCAAATCTTCTCCGTAATCAAGTTTTGCCTACTACTTCTTGGCAATAAATTAGCACCACCTATTTCCGTAAATTTCAAACTAAACGAAGTATCGTTGACTTATTTGGCATTTCTTGGTTTGCAAAAAGTTTAGTAAAACATGGAATTTGTCTTCAAAAACACTTCACAAAGAGCTCACTTGGGCACTGAACTCCATTTTGAATTGTCCTCGCCGTCTATTATGTATTAAATGGAGTTTCTACAACGCGAATTTCAAAATGAAATCTTTATGGGAGATATAACAGAAAATATAGATTGCTGGACTTTACACTCACTTTGTAATTCCTTCTTCAACGCTTTCGTCTGACTTTATGGTGAGAAGGTTTAGTAAGATTGGTCAAATTCTAAAGAAGGATTAAAACTTTAAGCCATTGTTCGTATTTCTCTGCTTGATTCGCAGCTCTTGTAGTGAAGGCGCACCTCGATTCGATCAAAACTGTACGGGCTTACTTACTTTAGTATCTCGGTCAAGATTTACCGGTATGTCCAAAGCACTTCTGCAGTAATAATTTTGATGACGATGATTTTATAAGGATTCATGTTTAACTCCTCAAACTCTACTCAACAATTACTTTCCGAGATGGATGTTTTTTATATTTTTTTTCTGATTTAGAATAGACGTATTCCTAGATATCCATATAATGATAAAAAAAATAAAATTATTCAGGGATATAAGGACTTACGGGATAGGCTCGGCTGCTGTCGCGTTCATTCTGTTGCCAAAATGAGCTGATTTTCAATTAAATTTGCTTTTCCAACGGGCTGTTTGGTTTTGTTATAAAGCGTAAAAGGAATTCAATCTCCTTACAGGTGCATTTAAGACGCGTGGGTGTTTGAGACGACGGCAATGTTTGTATTTCCTTAAGCGGGGATTTTAAGAAAACGAGAAAGAAAGAGAGAGAAAACGAGAAGGGAAAACTAAAAAGCCGAGTCCGAGTAATGAACCGACAAGAAAACAGAATGAGGTGGGTGGGGGACGGGGAAAAAGAGTCGGTTAGGTGCTCGTCGTGTAATCTCCACCATTGCGAAGAATGGGTGAATTCAAAAATTCATTTGGCAGCGATGATGACGCGTTACGTTTGGAAATGACCCGCGAATTCAGCCGACATGCCCCAATCTCGAAATCAAATTAATCCCCCGTGTTCGCCGCTGTCTGGCGAGCGATCAATACACACACACACCACACACACACACACACACACACACACACATACAGACACAGACACGCAGAAGGTTGTGGCGTGCTGGTGCTGCTCGTAGTGGTGCGTCTGTCGTCCCACCTTTTATCGGAAGCCGGCATCTTGTTTCGTCTCTCGCTCACTCCGATCGTTTTCACACTTTTCAAGCCCCGACTCGAGTTTGAAGCCGCCAACGCCATCTTTTCCCATCAACAGCGCATTTCCTTATTTCCTCGTCGGGCCAACGAATACTAATTTCTTCCTAAGATCGTTTCGGATATTTGCAAACATTTCCGAATTATTCTGGTGTGCTGACTCTCCTCGTTTCACCGGAAATTTAAATTTTTCTCAAGGTTACTCAAGGCTCATAAGAACCCGAGTGCGGCAGTAAATTAAAAGTTTTAGATTGCACTTTTATATTCACGAGCCCAATTCCTCCTAATCTATAATAAAAAATGGCCGACTCTCTCCTCCTTCTCTTCCTCCCCCTTCAGCTTAAGCAGGAATTCCGAAATGTGAAGGCGCACTCCATCATCTTCTAAGTCGTAACGACGAAATTAAACCCATTTATGAATGAGATAATTCTCTTGAACTCTAAAAAAATGATTATCCAATAAGCAGGAAATTTTACTACGAGTTTCTTTATTTATAAAAGATCCTATTCAGTTTTGATTTCAGTTCTTGTTAACATTTACCCAATAGTCTAATAATTAATGACCATTAGCAGAAACCGTTTCCTTTAAGATTCAATGGAACCATCTAAAACCATTAATATTGTTTTTTAGTTTACCCTGACAGTTTTCATTCTGTACACCTTGAATTTTTTAATTAATAGTGAGAAATGACGTTTATTGATCGAAGATGGGTTTTTTTTTTTTTTTGTAAAGTCTTTTAATGTAATGTCCTAGCGGGAGAACAAGGGATTAGTATTTTAATTAATTAACGATCACATCTTTCAGAGGGCAGCAGCTTAATTTGATTTTCAATAACCCTCACAAGGAACATCTTCGGATCTGAACAAACACATATAGCCATAGATTACATGCTGACCTCTGAATTCGATGATGATAGTCATTTTTCCGTAAAACTCCACAGTTGCTCACTATAGAGCTCTATAGACAGTGTAACTTTGAAGCCTAAAGAGCGAATCTGACTGAAAATCTGTACATAGGACTGTTTGAATTGTCTAACTTACGAATTGCCTTAAGGAAAAAATGCATGTGATTAACCATGTTCGCAAAATGGATTACAAGGAATAATTGAAAAAAGCCCTTTAGTAAGCAACTGCGGAGTTTTACAGAAAATTACTATCACCACTGAATTCAAAGCTAAATAACTGACATGGGGATTGAATTTTTGTGCGATTTTCAAAATCGGATTTTGTTTGTTCGAACCCGAGGGTATTCCTTGCCAGTCGAAATTTCTTATGTGTTTATTGCAGAAACATTTGGTATTAATCACACGAGTCTTTACTCAGAATAAAAATGAGACCCAAAGCTTGAGATAAGCAGAAACGTTAACTTGGGAGCCTCTTAGGAATATAAAGTTCGGGTGATGACGTTAGTGACAGCGAGCTATAATTTGCATAAATAATTTCCATAGTAAATCAGTTCGGGTCTGTTAAATCTACTCTACTGTGGGTACTATCATTGTAAAGTGAAAGCGTGAAGCGGCAGAGGTAGACCTGATAAGCTCACTGCTTCAAAGGACTGTCCAGAATAATCGGTTTGTTTCTGCTGCCAGAATCTAAACAGGCATCAGAAAGAACATCAGGACAGTTCATCGGGAGTTGAAACAGATGGGCTGCCTTGGAAAAGCTATTGTTCATAAGCCAAAGTTCAGAAAACCAATCACCAACATGTCTGTGAGACAATGGAAACGTTTGGGAGCGATGAATTTTGCTACACACGTTAGCAGTTTTGCGGTCGCACAATGGATATGAAGAAAATTTGGAAAACGCTACTTGTATGATTGCATTGAGCCAACTATCAAATTTGAAAACGGTAGCCTTATGGTGTAGGGCTATATTTCTTGGAATGACCAGACCCTTTTGTTCATATGAAGAAAAATAAGGATCATTATAGACAATTCTGCTCTGCCTAAAATATAGAAGCAGCTTGGCATGGATCCATTTGTTTATCAACATTATAATGCTCTCATTTACAAATCAAGAATTCGATTCTTGCTAGAGTCCTGACCTCAGGCCACTAGAACACTTGTGGGATGAGTTAGAACGTCAACTTTGTGTTCTCATCTCTCAACATCAGAGTCTGAGTTGACAGCTACTTACTCGAAGTGAGGCGTGCTCAAAATTGCAACTGTAATAATGCAGCTGTAACTTCCGATACTGGTAGTTACAGGTCCGATGCCCTGTTATATTTGTATAATTTCGTTTAAGTGGTTAGTTTTTCAAGTGTCCCAATACTGTTGACAAGATAGCGAAAAACTCTTCACTTTGATATGGTCGGTAGGTGTTAAATATTAATCGAGTATTCTTAGAAACAAGTGTTCCCATGTTCATTATCCGCTTAAATAATTAAAATTGGGTAATTTATGTTTCTGACATTTGCAGTAGAAGGGGAATATCTATCAGACAGTTACATGTGGTACATAATAAAAAATTTCCCTTCGTTTGTATTGATCGCGGAGTAATGCACTCTTAACGATATTGATTGCCATAGTTGCTGTCAAGTGATTCATGAAACCACATTAATTTTCAACCCATGTCATCATATGGCTTCCGGAAAAAATTTTTTACATTTGTATCGGGAGGTTCATTTATCACGCTATGCCTTTGGAGTCATTATTTTATATTGAAGTTGATAGAGTTCCAGAAAGATGTTCATTTCCATTTGCTTAGAACTTAGGATATTCTTAACACCACAACGACCTATTGATGAAGATTATTTGCCCATTTGAGTCTTTTGCTTTTATACTTCTTATCATAAAAGTACGTTAATGTGACTTTCTTTTTTGTGAGGGATCTTCTGGCGGAGCTCTTGTTAACATTTGTCATTGTATTAAAATTATATATTTGCATCCATCACTTTCGTCTCCTGAAGGTGATCGTCTTGAGAGTGGCTTCCTTTCATTCGCCAATCTTATTGATGGTTGTCGTTGATTTATTTCCAAGTCAGAGGAAATTTCCTTGAGGGATTGAGAGGGTAGGGGAATTGTTCTTGAAAATCGGGTTCTAAATGTCACAAGCTCCATCGACTGTAGTCTCTCGGTGATGGTTCCATCAGGAGAAGGGGAAAACCTCGCCCACCACACAATATAATGTATTTCTTCCGTGGAATCCCTCGGAACATTTTTCGTTAAGAGCACTTGCCGTAATGTCAGTGGTAGTGGCGATGGAAAGGGCCGTGTCGCCCCCCACTCACCGACCTGAAATTGATGGACACAAGAGGCGACTTGAACTTGGGGCTATCACTCTTTTTACTTCTTTTTCTTTCTCCTTTTTCCCTCCGACATTGACTCGCGTGCAGCGAAATGTCAGGCCTTCGATTGTGAAAAGGTAAACGCAGGTCTCGTGAACGACGCGTCTCTCGCCATCGATTGTTGGGTTTCTGTGAGGGTGGCTTCGCAGTCGTTTACCCCCTCTTTCTAACGGAAAACGCCTCCCCCTCACAATATCGTTGAACTTGAATCGTTTTCTCTCCTTTTCAAGATCCAATGTTTAATTTAAAGTGTAACACGTTGCTCTATCAACGCTCTCCTTTTCTTGTCAACCTGTGTGGTAGCTACAGGGATCGTACTCCAGCGCACCATCTAATTCGTTCAAGATTTTTATATTTCATTGGTGATGCGCAATATCAGACCCTTTTACATAATATTAAGATTGAATGACTAAAAAATTCGATATCAAAATAATAAAAAACCATCTGTTTCTCCTTATTGCTTATGATAGCTCGCGTGTCTAAAACGTTCAAATCGATTTCGGATGCTGTTTTATTGGTGAGTTTGCTCGTGACGTGATTTGAGTAAAAAAATCTGTTGAATCAGGAGTAGTTGCTTCTGACATTTTAAGATTATTTATCTCTTTCTGACGTTCGACATTGCTTTACTGGCTACTAGAATCGCTTTTTACAATTTTAAAACATTCACAATCACATTCACGGTGTAAGTTTCGGCGCCGACACTATAGGGGATACATGAAGCGAGAACTTCTCTTGAATCAGCATTTATGTATTTTACGATCTATAAATATCATCGTAAATTCATGATGATATATGTTCTTATCTTGGAAAGCCAGAAATTATAATCGACGTGTGCACTTTTTTATTTATTTTTTTTATGGTTACACAATGATTTAACAGTATTGAGAACTATTTGTTACTGTAATTCTTCGAATTTTTTATATGTGATTAAAAAATTTATTTATTGGAGTAATGAAGTAAAATAGAGCAGAGACTAGTATTGCTAATTTTAAAATGACTCTGTGGTCAGAGTAGCTTGGTTTATCCGTATGACTGGACATCTTTGTGAAATGTCTAGTGAAAGCCGTAAATTAAAGGGCGTGTAGCTCTTTGTGAAATGAATTTTAAGTCATACTGGATTTCGAAGCTCAGTAGCTCATGGCCGAGTCAGTGAACAGAGTAAATATCCAAATTTTTACCTATATTATAAGTGTTTGATATGTCCTTCCCTGGTGACTTGACAAACGTAATAGCCATACTATTCATTTGGCTAGCATTGATGGTAGCAACTGCATCCGTCCTTCTTAGACGAAGCTCTGTTCAGTCTCTTGGTAAAGGAGGCACGCAAAAGAAAATGTCACCTGGAGTGAGGTCAGATGACCTGGGATGCCGGGCAAGAAAAACCTAAACCAATTTAACTACCTTATACCGAAGAAACCAATGGTATCAGCAAAACACAAGAAGCCAACCGCTTTTCCACAAAAGGTTTTATTTAACATGACCATGTTGTGGAAAAGCTGTTGGCTTCTTGCGTTTTGCTGACATCATATCCACAGGTAAATTGGTTATAATTTTTTTTCTAATTACCAATGGTATGCTGTTATCTTTTATCTAGCAGATTTCAAAATTCCGAAAATGGAACCCGCTGTACGTATAGATTTTGAGAATTTAGTAAAATACCATAAGCCTACTCTTCAGCCAGATTTTTAGCGTTGATATCTTTCCATAGTATTCAGACATTGGAAAATATTTGCTTAAGTTCAAAGAATATGCGCGGAGATGTGCGCCGTAAAAAGTAATACAGTATAACCCTGTTGATCCGGAATAATTTGAAGCGAGGCTGTTCGGATTAGCGAAACTTCGTACTCTATGGCAAAACAAGTATTATAACTTAAGTAGGTGAGGTTTATCAATAACCTAAATATCCTGAACATGCTTTAAGGGGAGCTGCTGTCTCAGTCCATACATGTCTGAAATAAAATGGTTAACCTAAGGTTTTTGTTTTTTTTTCCCCTGGGAAACACTAATACAGTTTGTATTTTCTCTTCAACGGTGACTTCCAATTATTAATCATGTCTATATTTTTTTTTCACGGTCGTCAAAACATGATCGCGCTCGGATTATCCGGATTAGCGGATTAACGGGATCCTACTAACGGGATTAAAGCTGACATGATCTGTCGTGTTATCAATAGCTTTTCCGCAAATATGATTAGTGAACGTTACAAGTTCCAGCAGGCTGATCCTGAGATATCATCTGCGAAGGGTTCCATACGGAACTAGACATAACCAAAATCCAACCATATGAGGCAGTGGGAACAGATATAAGGTGAGGTCACTTAATTCCAACGTATCCGGTATTGCTTTTCTCATTAGTCTTTGTGGATTAGAGGTTCTCGGTTTCTTAATAGTACATCAAACGAAAACGTTCAGGAATGCTGCACAAATTAACGAAACGTGAATAAAAGCCCTTTAAAAAACATTAAAAATCTCCCTCGTCATCTGGTGGCTCAGTTGCAGAATCTGGTTATTATGCAACTGCACAAAATCCACAATATCGTGATTGCGAAGCGCCATTTGGATTGTTATGTCTATTGTCATTCCTGAACAACAAACGACTGGAAAGCTGTTCTTTAAAGCGATGAGTCACGCTTTTTCACTCTTCATTTGATGGATGTGTTTGGTTTCTGACTGTGTTCTTCCAACTGTTAAGTTCGACGGAGACTCCTGATGGTATCGTATGTGGTTATATTTCGTGGATGGGACTTTGGCTGTTAGCTATTCTACCAAAAACTCTTGACAGGTTTGACAATTTGGTCCTACTAACAGCGTGAGAGTGTTATTGGAAGTGGCTCTTGTCTCTTCCAACATAATCTCAACCATTCTACACAGCGTATGCAGGACTGGTTCCTTGAAAATGAGGTGGAGTTGTTCGAGTGATCTCTTTGATCTTGATCCCGTAGAACATTTCTAGAATGAATTGGAGCGACTGATAGAAATCGGACAAAAGAACAGACTTCGCTGTTATCTCTGTCAGCGGCTTTGCAGGACGGATGGCGAGCCTTTTTGTCGAGACTTATCGGAAAGTGGTTGAAAGTATACCTGAAAGCGTTGCTTCTGTTATACATGTACAAGCTAAAGGTGAGAAAAGTAATTAGTAATTGCCATAGCAAAGCAAATTTTGCAAAAAATTTTGGTATCCGAATAAAATAGTGTATACAGTTTGAAGTAATATATGAACTGCAATATATTTCAACTCTGTTATCTCATATTTTTTAAACCGTTCTCATTTGTTTGAAGGACAGAAAGAAAGAGAAAAAAAGTTCCAATCCACAACTGGATGTATTTTTAATTAAACGAGCACCTCTTCTTCCTTTCCCGAAACCGTTTTATTCTTGACTAAGCCTCCGTCGATAATACGTTTCCTCGTGCACAGTTGGCAAGAAATAATTGGCTCTTCGTTTATCCCTGATAAAAAAAAAGAAATCCCCCCCGCGAAGTTGAGATAAACGAGAAAGGATCCTCTTTCTTCGGCACTACTCGTTTGCTTGCTATCTCCCGATAGAAGTCAACGGCAAGATTAGCCAATCGGAGTCAATGCAAGGCGCGCTCAGCCCAGACGGAAAAACGAACGAATCCACCACGTTTGGTCGGTTAGGTCGGTCGGTGTGCTGGAGATTTGGAACAAAACTGAAACGCCAACAAGAAAAGAGAAAACGAAAAGGAAGTCGAAGGAACAAAAAATGAAGAAAGGGAGGAGGAACATTTGCCGTCTGTCATTGGCTTCTATCACGGAGCTCAAAAGAGACTCGTTTAGAAAATGATAGCAGAAGCGGTGATTTCAGATAAAGTTTGTCTCAAAGGTTTCGAATGAATAGCTGTCAATTCCAGAAGTGAAAGTTTTAGAGGGAAAAGAGAGAAAGTTTTTTTTTTGTTCCTTCCAGTTCCTTATATCATTTTCCCCCTCGGTTTTTTTCCATAGAAAAACAAGTTGTAAGTCATGAGCGCGTACAAAACCGTGTCTACTCGCTCGTCAACGCCTTTTTATCCTTCCCTTCTATTGATTTTTGTTTTGCCTTCCAACTTTACACGGCCGCCCTCCTTGTTTGTTCAATGTCTGTTTTGAAGAAGTTCTTGAAAGTTATCGCTTTATTTTCAATTTCACTTCGCGCTTTTACTAAAGTTTTCACCCTGATAATGAAGGAGCCAGTCTTCGAAAATGTAAACGTCTTTTCATACATGTCACTCTCGAAAGAAATCTTTTCTTCCGAAGTTAAACAAAATTTTCAACGGCAAGAAAAACTTCCTTTTCTTAAGATGTTTGAGCGATCATTTAGTCAGCTCTTAGTTGTAATCAACACACGGTAAAGGTGACTGAAAAACAAGGAATCGATTTATCTTTTAAAAATTTGCTGCTTTATAAGACCTCAGGATCATTTTATTAAACATGAAATTATTATACTAACACGCAACCAAACATATTCGAAATGATTTAATTAAGAAATATGATTTGAGAGGCAAATGAAAGCAATAAAATAGGAGAACTTTAAACATAAACACATTTTTATTCCTTTTAGCTTGGCAAATCGCCACTTTACGAACTCATTACTGAAATGAAATCGCTAACTGGTTGCAAAATCATAATGCTCGTTAAGACCTACACAGTTAGATTGAATCACTAAAAGCTTTTAAAAGTGAGCAATTTTAAATTGCAGACACCGAATTCTGAACTTCGATTCCACACAGACAGAAGAGGTTCTACCAAAATTACTACTTCAAAAATTGTCTGTGCGAATATGATATAGTAATGATCCTGTAGAGAAACGAGTATCGAAGTAGAGCGTATAGACAAAAGAATATCTGGATGAATATCATATTTATGCAACTTACATTACAAGGGAATATCGAATATGTGAACCTCGTGATACGGCACATACTCGATATTCCCTTTCCTATCAAGCGCGTGTCATCATGCCTGCTCTGATTGACTGAATGCCCGTATCGCAATTCAGTTAAATCATTCGATAATGATGGCACGTAAACTTGGCCTTTGACAAATCCCCAAAGGAAGAAATCACATGGGATAAGCTAACACCACCTCCACTCAAAATCTGAGTGCGAAAACCTCATACATTGTTACATCACCTACGGTAGGGTATTGTTAATCATATTTCTACCAATAATAAGCCCGAAATTGTCCCTACCGTAGGTGATGTAACAATGTATTATTTTCCGTGAGCAGGCTTTCTCTCTAGGCTGTATTGGATAAGCTCGGGGAACGAGGTGGCCATGGCAGAAGAAGTTGGTCTCGCGGACTTCCACAGCCGTTGACAGAAACCAATTTCGGCGATTATAGTTCTTCTTTTTGTAACATCCAATGTATCATTTGCCGTCATACCCCATAACTACGAGAAATAAAAAATCGTCCAAAAATGCGATATTCTTTAGTGTATACCCTATGCACTATTTTGCCTGAAAAAAAAATATTCAGGTCCGTATTAGGAGCTTTAGCACGATAACTTGAAAACGGATTAACTTTTTCAAATTCTGTTTTCAGAAATATAACCATCAAAGTCTTAGCTCGGCCGTATCAACTTTTCAGGATTTTTCGTGGACCCCTTCAAGTCGAATTGACGTGCTAAAACAGTGACTGTAAAGAATACCAAGATAATGGCATGTCATATAACAATCGATTTGTCAAGAATGTATATATTGTTACGTTCTGTTTATCTTTTAGGCAATATTGACATCGGCACGCGTACGTGAAATCGCTTTGTCGACGCACGATTGGTCAAGTGCACATAAATTATATCAATAAGTAGCGGAAGAATGGAGCTAGTTATTGATTTTATTTTGCCCGTCCGTCCCCTTCATAATTTCTACATTTTTCTACATTTCATAAGTAGAAGGTTGAAATTCAGAATGTACCTTACTTTGGGCATGTCCACCTTCACTATTTAGTTTGGTTTTGATTGGGTCACTGGGGTCGGAATTACGGGGGTGGGATTCAGAGATGACAAAAGATCTATGTGCTATTTAGGCACGTAAAGAAGTGAAATTCAGTATACAGATTCCTCTAGGCAAGATCTACATTACTATGAAGTTTAGACCCATGTGATATATCATTCCATCAAAAATGATGAGAAAGGAAAGAAGATACGAGCTTTTTTTACATTTTCTACACACTACGTTCGAGAAAATCAATTTTTTGATTAAAAAACTTGGGGTAAAAATAGATGACCGCAGGGTCGCAACTTGCCTTGCCCTACTCGGGGGGAGAAATTTCTTGTTAATAAATGTATAAATGTATTTCTGCTTCACTGCTAAAGCTCCTCTTTGGAATGTTTACAACATTTTATTTTTATCTAGTTCTTTCCATCTCTGTATGGATGCTTTTCCCAATAACCTATTTTCCAAAAAAAATAAATAAATTCAAAAACACTCGGCCTTAACGTCACAAACAATGGCGTTGCAAAATTGGTTATGTAGGCAAAATGACATAGGGTTGCATATAAATTTTATTTTAAAAATAAAATTTCTGGGAAATAAACCATACACCTGATGCCAAATCCTCTTATCCCCCGTTACTCACGCAGCTGAATCCAAATAAATAGATCGTTTTGGACAATTAATGATAGGAGCGGAGCCTATAGAGTAAATAGATGGACAGGCACGCAATTTGGATTTTAGTTTAGTAGTAGCTTCTTAGATTAAATAAAATTTATTTCATTAAATAAGCAATTGGAAAAGTTCCGAGAAATGTCTTACAAAAAGGGGTTATTGGGAAAATGTTATTTGGGAATTTTATCTGGGAAAAGTGGCGGCGAGCCTTCTATTTGTCTATCTTTAGTTGTCCCGGCAAGGATAAATAGTAAATGATTGTATCTGAAGAATAGAGCATCATTAATATGATTTTTATGCAAAGACAAACACAAACGTCCATGGCCGCAGCGGGATTCGAACTTACAATCGGATTGGCTTGTATAGTACTTGGAAACCTGACCAGTGAAACTTATTTGAAATTCTGTGTACGTGGAAATTTAAGCGCGTAATAAAAGTTTTAAAATGAGGCGCGAAGAATAACTTACATGATTAAAATGTGTTTTGAATGACTCACTAAATGTTGTATGTTGGCCAAGTGGAGGAGAGATGTGAGAGCTAGAGAGAGGCTAAATAATGCTTAACAAGATTCAAATAGATGGGTACTAAGGCTATATGGTTTTAAAAGTTTGAATATGCATGTAGCACAAAGAAAGGGATGTTTGTGACGTCGTTTTATGGGAAGGTTTACCCTTAAGACTTTTAAGCGGTAGTTACTCTTTCAAAGGATTAAAGCGTATTTAGTTGTTGTTGCTGCTGCTGCTCTCGTAGTAAAATGAATTATTTTTGAATGTTTATACTATTTTAGTAGAATTGTTATGTTGTTATTCTAATGAAATCTTTTTATTTTTCTCGTTTTAGCCGTGCTATCAAGACCAACTTGGATCTGTTGCCGAGCACCCCGGTAACGAGTCTTTTCTTCAACGATTTTTGGGGGACGCCGCTGACCCACTCGGGCTCCCACAAGTCCTACAGGCCCCTGTGCGTCCTTTCCTTCCGCTTCAACTACCAATGGGGCGAGTTGGACGCCTTCGGTTACCATCTAGTCAACGTGGTTCTCCACGCCATCGTGACGGGACTGTTCACGAGGCTGGCCCGCTCCCTCTTCCGCGCCTCCGTTCCATCGTGCGTCGCCGGTCTCCTGTTCGCGGCGCACCCAGTGCACACGGAGGCGGTGGCCGGCGTGGTCGGTCGGGCGGACGTCGGCGCCTGCCTCTTCTTCCTGCTCGCCCTGCTCAGCTACCGCCAGTATTGCCGACGGAGGGACGCTGAGCGCAAAGAGCGCTGGCTCTACCTGGGCGGCGCCGTATGCTGGTCCACCTGCAGCATGCTCACCAAGGAGCACGGCATCACTGTGCTCGCCGTCTGTGCCACCTACGACGTGCTCGTGCATAGCAGAGTTAGACCCAGGGACCTCAGCTACATTCTCTTCGAGGCAAGTACCACATTTTCTACAATTTTTTTTCCTTTATTGATTTTGGGATATTATTTAGATTTTGCGCTTCCTTGATTGGTATCCAGTCTCTGAATCAACCGGACCAAACTCAACCAATAACAAGAAAAGAATTTGCTTACCAGACTTAGTGGAATTCAAATTTCAAATACACTGATTGGAAGAAAGTAATTGGACACTTTCAATTTTAGACGTTTTGTCGAATATCTAGAAAAATACTTGACGAATTATCCTGAAATTTCAGGGGTGTAAAAAGGATATTACACCTCATATATTTCAGCGAAGGTTTTCTCCCGAAGGCAAATAGGGGACCGGAAAAGAAGTGAACCAAAAAAATAATGTTTGGAATCACCCTGTAAAAAATAATGCTTGTAATGCATTGAGGCTGTAGCATATGCTTAAGAAGCTTGTTTTACTTTTCTGTGTTCATTTGTATGAGAATAGCACGTATATTCATGGAGATATAAAGGTTTCTTTAAAAAGGTCCAAAATGTTTTTGTAAGTTTTTTGTTTATAACACGCAGGATTTTCAACCCAATGAAATGCCATTTTCAGGAAACTTGACAAACTACAGTACAAACAACACCCTGCAATCAGAATAGAAAAATATTAAATATTTGATGAAATATGAGCATTTTTACTAAATAATGTTTAACTGCGCATGCGCAGGCGTTACCAAATTGTCTTTTGCATAATTTATTAGCCAAATGTATAGAGCTACTCTTATAAAAAGCCCAAGCAAATATCGTGAAAATTGAGAAAGATGTCGCCGATAGAATGAGTTGAATTTCAGTTGCTCTCAAAAATAAACAAAACGATAAGGGGCTTTCTCCAAACTTTTATTTTTGGAGCGGACACCAGTATCAACTTCTTCTCCTTATGCTGACATGAAAAAATATTGACTTCATATTGACTTCTGCTTTGGATTATCACCTCCGTTGGAGCTGTTGAAGAATAGATACAATTTACCAAAAATAGCACATGGACTTAGGAAAAAAAACTGAGATCTGATTGGATGATGGTTATTAAGGTCTTAAATAACGGCAAAATCTTTTTTGTATTAAGAATCGCTTTTTATTTTAATAAATAGATTATTATGGACTTATTAAGTTTGTGAAGAAGTAGCCAACAGAATTTTCTTTCCGAATGGATGTATAAATTAGCAGCAGTGTGGTTGATTCAGAGATTAAGATTACAGATCCCTTATAAAAACTATTTTAGGATTAAAAATGGCAAAGTAAAATGTTTTGGGGGATGAGTGCACAACTTTCCCACAGCCGAAGAACAGTAGCGATCGTTGTAATGAAAAGGCATAAGATGGTGCAGTTATTTCTTCATTAGCCTTTTACTGTGATATCAGTAAAATAAGGGAAATGTATCAGTTGGTAAGAGGGGGAGTCTGGATGACGCAGCCCGTATAATATCATTGTCCTATGCCATTTCATTATACACTGACTGAGCAAAACTCATGGGATAGCCACCTAATATCTGGTCGGGCCCACTCTGGCCATGTGGAGCGCGGCGATACGGCGTGGAAGTGAGTCTGGAAGTCCCTGGCACACTTCCGGAGGCAGATGACAGAACACAGTCTGCAGAGCGGTAGCCAATTGCGTTCTGTTCGTGGGTGGAGGATCCAGAGCACGGAGCCTGAGTTCAATGGCATCTCATATATGCTCGGCAGGGGTATCAGGGCTTCGGGTGGCCAGTCCAGTCGTTGGACCTCTCCTGCATGCTCTTCAAACTATTCTCTGGCGGCATTAAAGCGATTGGTCGTCGGGGTATTGGAAGCCCAAAAACGGGTGGAGATGGTCTCCGAGCAGTTGACAATACCACAGACCATTCAACATGTTTTTCAGAAGAACAAGGTGGCCCTTTCCATACCAGGAAAACGCGCCCCAGACCATGATTGATACCCCACCACCCTGGACCACGCCCTCTTGGAATGACGGCTCCATCGCCTTATGACTGCACCACACATGGTGCCTCCCGTCGAGTGGAACAGTTGATACCGTGACTCGTCCCACCATGTGACGTTACACCACTGTTGCAGCGTCCATCCGATGTGATTAGTGGCAAATGCATGCCGGAGTCTCCGATGACGCGGGGTTAACAGTGATACCCGCGTAGGGTGACGTCTCCCATAGCCGAGAGACGTCGCATGTTCCTACGGATTGTCCACTGGGAGACGTTTCTAGCTCGGCCGACATTGAATTGGTCCGTGATTTGTCGCACTGTGGCCTCCTATCTCTGTTGACTATTCATCCCAGGTGTCGCCAGTCCCGGTCATCGACGATGGCTGGACGTCCGGTATGGTGTCTGTTGTGTACTGTTACGCCTTCCTCCAACTATTCTCGGTACATCCTAGACACGATTGAACGTGTAGAACATGAGTTTTGCTCAGTCAGTGTTTAGTGGGTGATCGGTTAACGAACTTAATCCGTTCGAAGATTATGTTCGCTACCCGAATTGTTCGTTAACCCATCATCGATTTACCATAGATTATTATGGAACTGGATGAATTCGTTCTGGAGACCCAAAAAATAAATAAAAATTATATAATTTCTTACTATATAAAATGTTGTTTATATATAATAATAATAATACACACATACTGAAATCATCAGTCATGTTTTATTTTTTCGTTTGTGGGGCATAAAGAATCCCTCCAATGTGATTTGTTTTCTTCTACAACTGACAGCGATTCATAAGCGTCCAATAGCTGGCGCTAGTATCGAATCTGTGTATATGTTGGACGCGAAAAGTAACATTGGGGAAATTACGAGTCCTAAGACCTTATTCATCTAATGACTTTGGTTATTTATACAACCGTCAAAGTCTCGATCCATAAACTGTTCGTAAGAGTGATAAAAAAATTTTTACACACAGCGTCGCTTCTTCTAGTGTATGTTCTGTGAGGTATTCGTTATCCGAACATAAAAATCTTTCGCGAAAGTGTTCGTTATCCGATTTGTTCGCAGTCCGAACTTTTCGTTAACCTATCACCCACTGTACATAACAGTCGCTTTTATTCCTGTATTTTCAGTGACGGGCGCTTATCCATTCAACCCACTTTTTGTGATTATTCTTTAAAAAACAAAAAATCGTCCAAAAATACAAACCTTCACTTAGCAAGAGAATGTACTTAATGAAAATTATATTTTATCTGCTTCTATAGAAGTGCTCCTATTCTTTTTTTATGATTTTCTTTTTTGTTTTCGAAAAGTTCCCCTCGTTGGACCGCATTAAAAATATAACAACAGTGACGTAGATCATTGTTTGAGTTCAAGAAACTCTTTGCTTTGCGATCGTTCTTTGTTTACATTCACGTCTCAATCACTAAAGCACACGCAGCCTTAACAGCGACATCGTAAAGAATAACGTAGGCAAAAAATTCAGAGCTGCAGGCAAATTGGATTTTAAAAATAAAATTCTAAGGAAATTGACCACGCACATGAGCCCCAAAACTACCTATCACCCCTTAAGCTGATTATATAAGTGTAGTAGGGGAACCTGTAGAGAGAAAAACAGATAGACAAAACGAATTTACATTTTAATAATAGAAGATTTTGGGACGCGATCTTAATAAGTAATTTGATTTATATTTGATTTTTCAAAATATTATGATGGAAATCTTTGTTAGTTTCGAAGAGAATTTTTGTGTTTGATCTTAATAGGATTTGAAGTTTTGTGTTTTTCTCTTTGAGAAAGTTTAAGACGAAGCTAGCGACCAGCAAGGGGACATTAAATTAAGAAATGCACTTAGATTAAGATAGGTGTTTATGTTTTCACAATGTCCGTCTGTACATCTGTCCATTGCTCTAGCGGTCGAACGCTTGCGAATTTTCGAATTCTGTTTTCGTCCTTCGATAGCTAAGGCAAAAATCCAGCCAGACTTCTTTGTGGCTAAAGTCAGTCAAATGCTTCCGGGTCTAAAAGTCACAATAACCAGAGGGGGCCGCGATTTTCACAGACGGACGAATTTTATTTCTGGTTAATGGGATAGGGCCACCTCGGCACTTTAATAATGAACCAGTGGATAAGAACGGATACGAGGGTGGATCGAAAAGTAACGCACAACAGTATTTTGCGGTAACATTTTTAATAATAAGCAAAAATGAAAAAATGCACAAGAAAGCTGCAGGTTTTATCTATTTTTCGACATATGCACCAAGTCTCTCGACACATTTCTCCCATCGTGGCACCAGATTCAATACACCTCTTTCATTAAACTCCGTTTTCTGGTTGTAGAGCCACCTGCTCACGACTGATTTAACCTATTCGTCCGAATCAAAGCGTTGGTCTGAAGAGGTACTAATCAAATTGTGCGAGGTCTGGACTGTAGGATGGATGTTTGAGCATCTCCCAGCTAAAATTCCTCAATCTTTCGTCGGAAAGATTTCCTCGGCCCTCTTCAAAGAATCTGTAAGATGTTGCTATGGTTCAGACAATCAGCACCTCCAACATTTCCCTGTGGGTTTCACTAGAATTTTTTCTATATCTGGATGTTCTTCACAAGTTGATGATGCTAGCATACGCGCCATCTTTAATCAGTAGTTATCGGTCCTTCCGCTAGGGCGACACCTGATCTGTCTGTAGCGAAAGATTTAAACGATCCATTTGCCAACTTTGAACATCCGGACCAAAATAGTATTTTATAAAAAAATTGTTGTGCGTTACTTTTAGGTCCACCCTCGTATTTCAGCTTTAATAATTTTTTAAACATCTAGGATAACACTGGTCAACACACATTTTGCCTCCAACCATTTAAAAGTCATTTTATGGTAAATTTGTTGCACTGATTCCGAATATGAGATCAGTTTTTTCAAATTGGCTCTAGTTTTTGAGATATTTAATATAGTTCATTTTCTACGTTTCAACGTGTATATTTATCCTGTAGAACTGCAACTTTGACAAACGTAGGTTTTCTGGACTAATTTGAGTGTGCTGATTCCATATCTGAACTCCAAATTTTTCTATCATGTCAGGATGTTAAGTTTCAGTGGTGTAAAACAGTCTCCTGATGTCAAATTTAAACAATGGCTACCATTAAAATTTAAACTATTTTTATAACTCGAGATCTTGACATGATAAGGTAATTTGGAATTCAGATTTGGAATCAGCGCGCTCAAATTAGTCTAGAAAATCTATCTTCCCCGGTACCAAAAATGTTGTTGACCAGAGCTATTGGTAGTCATTTTATTAGGTACACAATTGTTTTTGCAGATTACAAAAAAACTAGAGCCAATTTTGCATTTTCACAGTCATATTCGTGTTCAGCACATTCAACTCAGTTCGGGTTATTTTCATATCGGAGGCAAAAAAGTTTTGAAAATTTGTTGCCCAGTGTAATTACTGCATGAAATGTTTCTTCAAGTTACAAATTATTAGAATGCCAAAATTAAGAAAGAAAAGCGGAGAGCAGTAACGCAAACATTCAGATTACATCCAGTCTTCTATTCATTTGTGTTTTGATTATTATATGCTGAAAAGCATATATTGGTTTCGCTCTGTTTGTGTCTGTCTGTCTGTCTGTCTGTCCGTCCGTCCGTCTGTATGTCCGACGATTTCTCGAGAATGCTTTAACTTTTTCAAGTTCTTTTTTCGCTGTTCGATAGAGACCCTTCCTGAGCTCACCTGATTAGTTTGTCGTCGAAATCGGTCTAACAGTCACGTGACTATTGAGACCCAAACCCCCCCATTAAATTTTTTTATTGGCAATATAAGGCATGTAATATGTCATTCGAACGGGAATGACGAGCACAAGACGAATATGACATTCTTTTCGATTTTCGAAATGCTACGTCCGAGAAAATGACCCCCAAAAAGTACTTCAATGACCCCTTATTACGAGCTTTAGCTAAAGCTATATATAAGAATACAAGCATGATCAGTACCTTTATGTGCCTGGCCAGCCATCGTTTGCACGAAAACGTGAAAATGGAAGAACTTAACAGCGATATATCAACTTTTGATGAGCTCTCGTGGACCCCTTCAAGCACGTGCACTAATGTTAAGAATATGAACTTAGGGCATGTAATATATCAATCGAATCCTATCGACCATAAGTGAATACAGTGTTACTTTTTGTTTATCATTTAAGCATTGTTGATGGCAGCCTGGAGCACGTGCCCGTTATGAAGCTTTCTTGATGCACGTGCTCATTTCATTTTAAAATTCAGTGCTGTTAGGCCTATTGTTAAATGTGTTAATTAATGTTAGGGCGATGGTTAAAAATGGCTAAATAACGTTAGGCCTATAGTTAAAATGACTAAATAATGTTAGGCCTGTTGTTAAAAATGGCTGATTAATGTTAGGCTTATAGTTAAAAATGGCTAATTAAAGTTAGGCCTATTGTAAAAAATGGCTAATTTATGCTAGGCCTAGAGTTAAAATGACTAAATAATGTTAGGCCTATAGTTCAAAATGGCTAATTAATCTTAGGCCTATTGTTAAAAATGGCTAATTAA
>JAHWFO010060970.1:10776575-10821106 GCA_023313115.1 Rhysida immarginata | reverse complement strand
ATGTTAGGCCTATTGTTAAAAATGGCTAATTTATGTTAGGCCTACAGTTAAAATGACTAAATATTGTTAGGCCTATTGTGAAAAATGGCTAATTTATGTTATGCTTATAGGTAAAAATGGCTAATTTATGTTAGGCCTACAGTTAAAATGACTAATTAATGTTAGGCCTATAGTTAAAATGACTAAATAATGTTAGGCCTATTGTTAAAAATGGCTAATTAATGTTAGGCCTAGAGTTAAAATGACTAAATAATGTTAGGCCTATAGTTCAAAATAGCTAATTAATCTTAGGCCTATTGTTAAAAATGGCTAATTAATGTTAGGCCTATTGTTAAAAATGGCTAATTTATGTTAGGCCTACAATTAAAATGACTAATTGAAGTTAGGCCTATATTGACGTGAATGCATATAGAATCAAAGGTATTTCCACTGTTTATTTAAACCAAGTGCAAGTAAAAGTGAGATATTAAAATTACATCTGCGTCAGAGCTAAAGCTCCTTGGAATGCTTAAAAGATTTTTCCCAGCAATGTTTTGAAACAATGTTTTTCTCTCCTGACGTTTATGATAACTTTGATCTAGCAGGGGAAAGAACATAGGCCCAGTAGTTTAAAACATTTAGACGTGCGAGGATTTCATTCTCATTTCGCGCGCGTTTGGAAAGATTTGTGTGAGCGCTGCAATCGAATACGTAAAGTTACATGCAGTTTTCGCCATTGCTGTATATAAAAATATTACAGTAATATTAAACAACAAATTTTTATATTCTACTTTTCAGCATATTTGAAAATCGTTTTACGAGTTATATTTTTGTTATTTGTGAAGAATGAAATTTACCTTTTTTTGGTATTCAGAAAATCGTTTTATTGGCAGAAATGCTTACAAGTTTTTAAATTTATTTTAATAACTTTTTAAACATTTTTTATTTTTATTAAACAGGCTAATTTCGTAATAACCGGGATTGAAACTCTTGTTAATTAATATTAAGAATTGCTAGTAAATAATTTCAATATAAAAATTGGGGGAAATGCTGAGTGAAAGAATTTATAAAACACAATATTCCTGAATTGATAAATATTTTTCCAACATACCGTCCTGGCTAGGCACTGGTTCCTTTGAAGGAAGGTCTTCGATTCTTACTTCATCATGACATAACTTCGCACTCTTTTCTTGGAACTTTATAGTTACATGACAGTCATTAATGTAGCGTTTTGATAATTACTCTAAAATGCATTGGCGAGCTTATACCCAATTTAAGAGTTTTAACATTAAAAGTGCCGGCGAAAGAGAGATATCTTCCAAGAATTTCTTGAAAATTTCTTGATAAGTCTACAAAAAACCATTGCGTGTCTTCTAAAAGAGAAGTATGAGAGTAAGGTGAATTACGAGCATAGGCTTTTATTCTGGATTTGAAAAAGCAACAAATGTATCAAAGTTTCAAGCAGAGGTAATGAGCTAAATCTCATTTTATTTAAGAAAATAATACGTAAACGGAAGAAAGTCAACATAGGTGTTGTTTGATAATGGTGGGTTAGCCAAAAAAATTATAATTTGATAAGTTTGCATAACCTACTAAATATATTCAGACTCCTCTCAGTTATAAAGTGCGTAAAACCTAAGGAACTGCGGCTTTAGGATAGAATTGGAGCAGCTGAATATTATACATCGACTTTAAAAAAATCCCTTTGTCGTATTTACAATCAACTCTCGGTAGTAAAGCTAAAGTGGACCCTCTTCCTCATCTCGCAGTAACGTGGCTAATAGTTAGCATGATTCAGTTTTAAAATTAACTTAATTAATGTATATGTTAATTTCTCTGAGGAACGGATTCCGAAGCTCGACATTAAGTGGGTGGGCGGGGCATGTCGATTGAAGGGAAGCAACAATTTGAAAATTTTAATTAAACATCATTCATTAGCTAGAGGACTTAACTTAATAATAATGTAGCGAAGTCTTAAACCATGACGAACCCATTAACGTGCACTGATCAATGATTCCAAGTACCATACTTCAATGAAATTTGGAACGTAGTTCGTAACTTTGTGACTGTGATGACAAACCATTAGTGTATTTGCTTTTGTGTATCTCTAGTTTTCGATAATCCTGTTTCTAATTATTGAAATTTCAAGTTCTTTGTGACTCTACTAACGTCGATTTAGAAAAAAAAACGACAGGGAATAAAAGTGAAATTCTTTGAATTCAAATGCGCATTTAGCGATATTTTCAGGCCGAAGAGCTTCATTGGTTTAGGTTTTACTTTTTTGCTAATGGAACCAGATTACAAATTACATACTTTCCACCACCCCATTACAAATTCCTTTTCAACCGTTGGTCCTAGTCGGAAACCACTTTACAGATTGTCTACCACCAGGGGCCATAAACTGTGGTTTTCGAAATGGATTCCAACTGGAAGCCTCGAGTTTTAAACCGAAGAAGGCATCTTTTATAGCGGCTTCTCCAAAAGTTATTTTCTAAAAAAATTTGATATTTTAATGGTAAATTTCAAATCTAAGGAAAAAATATTTGAAATATTATTTTAATCGAAATATTCTGTGTCGTTTCCCAGAAGGGAGCCTTTTTTATTATTTCCATTTCTTTTTTCTATTAATTCGCACGTTTTATAAAAACATCGTAAAATTTACTTAAAAAAATCACTCGGTTACCTCAAAATAAATCTAACCTTGAGAGCAATGTCAAGGAAGCACTTCTGAAAACACCGACAAATTTAATTTAATTAAAATTAGCCTTCAACTTTTCATCTTAAGATAGGAAAAAAAATTGAACAATTTAAAAAAAATGTAAATTATTAAAATAAATATTGGATGGTGAGAGTAATTAAATAATGAGACTGATTTCATTATGGCCAAGATAAAAATACCGTCAATGAAGCGACGCTTGTCATCCATACAGCCAATTTTCATCTTTAATCTGTCAGCACTGTAGCCACCCGCTAAACATGACGGGAAATACGCAGCCATTTTCTGCAATTGGAGAGCTTTATTACGTAAGTGAAACCATGATGAGATAAGTGTATGGAGATAATTCTTTAACTCGTCCACAGATATCCAGGTGGTATACACCATTCAAAAGCCGTATAGAAGCCATTGAAGACGAGGCAAGGCCTGAACGTCCAATTTCTGTTCGAACGAGGAATTTATTCGAAATTGAGAGAACGGATTTAAGATCGTTGTTTGACTGTGAAGATGATTGGCAGATGAGTTTGGCTTTAACTCCACATCTAATTTTAATGAAGACTTGGTCAAGAAAAAAAAATCGCTTGATTTATGCCCTTTTTCACGTTAATATACCAGCTTACCAGACAGTAGGTTTATGGTCCAAAACCAAGTGTGTGTACTCCATCATCTGTCCTACTCCCCAAATTTGTCCCCTTGCGATTATATTCTGTTTCCAAAACTAAAATTATCATTGAAAGGTGCCTCTCTGACGTTGTTGAAGAGACATCCTCTTGATTGTGGGGAACATCGAGTTTTTGGGACATTCCACAAGAAGACTGCAGAAGTCGTTTTCAAATCTTTCTTAAATCATATCACTCGCTCTATCGTCATTTTATAACCTCAGTCTCGTTAGTAATTATCGGACTATGTAGATCAATCCACTGTTGGATATGGGTCTTTCCAAACGTTTCCAATGTGCTATGTTTTCTTGGCTATGTTTTACTAATTGACACCTACCATCTTGTGTCATGGTCCTTTAATATTTCTTGGAGACAAGTACAGTCATGGACAAAAAAACGCTTCCTCACTCTGTGCTACATGTACTATATTTTTTAATGAGCGTTTACTACTTTGCCACTAGGTATCTGATATCGTTTAGTTCAGTCAGGAAATTATCTAAATTTTTAACCAATAAAATCATACCATCCTATTTTAAACGCTCATTTAAAAATATAGCAGCAAAGAGTGAGGGAGCGTTTTTTTATCCATGACTGTACATTTTGGCAATGTGTCCATTTATTGCCGTTTCATGTGACATTTCGTTCTATGATATCGAACATTTTCGTTTAGCCTCTCTTTGCAATATCTAACATACATCGTTCCATGTTTCATGGGGCGACCTTTTTATTTATTAACCAAGTTTCTGCTCTGTAAGTCAGAGGGATGCTCTAAAGGTTTTTAGCCAGAAACTCTCCACGCATCTTTTAGCACTTTTTGAAGTTCTCTTCCTCGGCTTCTATAAAAAGTAGTGAGCTCCAGTCATGAGGAGTGAGCTCCAAAATGTTGTCGATGTACGCTGCTAGGACGTCATTGTCACTGTCGAAATGGAACCCTCTTGATTGTGGGGAACAAAAAGAAATCGCGAGGTGCCAAGTGTGGAAAATAGGGAATGCGTCAACATACTGTCTCGATTTTCACAGAAAAACTCAATTGCCTTAATGGCGGCAAATGTTGGGGCGTTGTCATGATTCCACAATAAATCTCTTGTTCTGATCTTCGGACACATATCCTTTTCATTTTTCTAGGACTTTTGACACGCAGGATGTCACATATAACTCTGGTGTAACCGTGTTTATTTTAAAGCACCACAATGCACACATGGCCAGTGGAGTAGAAGAAAGTTGCCACCATCACTTCCAGAACTCTGAGAATGTTTGCATTTCCGTGTTTGTGCCTGCCCTTTGGGGAACCGTTGTTCGGATTGTTCCTTAGTTTCGGGGTCGTAAAAATGGAGCCCTGTTTCGTCATCTATGCTGATGTCGTTGACACTATTTGATACCCCGTTGTTGAACCTTACGATCATTTCTTGGCACCACTGCATTCTGAATGCTTTCTACTCTTGGGTCAAAAAGAGCTGAAGGTATTCATGCAAGATCGTTTTAATCCCAGATGATCTCATGCCCAAGCTGGTCTCAATCCTGGAATGTTATCCGATTGTTATTCGCGATCATATTCGACACAGCCGTAACTACATCGGCTGGCCGTCCACTGCGAGGTTCGTCTTCAAGTGTCCGTCTTCCCGTCTTAAACTCGCGATACTAGACGAAACTGTGACTTTACTCGGAGCTCTAAACTGAGACATTCCTTAGGAAATGTCTATTGTAAAGATTCCAAACAATCCGACATTTCTAAGCCTTTGGAATAATCATAGAAAATGCTAGTGCGCGATGCCTGCTGATATGATAGAGTGAAATACTTGGAGAAAGTAAAACAAATCTGGTAGGATGCGTGCAGGGTTCCTGGCTAAAAACTTCTTGAATACCCCTAGTGCACATGGATTGAGAATTTTCTTCTTCAGGCATTTGAGCATGTTACTTTTTAGGAAAGTGCCCTATCCTTTTCCGATTCGTCTGTTGATTTTGTTCGAAATACTTCCATCCATCCACTGTGCACATATAAAGAATTATTAAACCTAGCCATCTGATATGAGTGCTTCTACTATTTAACTAATTTCATTTTTTTCTTTTCTGATATCTTCTAATGCAAAAGTAGATTACTCAGTCGAGTAGAGAGGTCAGTTGGGTATTAAAGAAATGATAAGCGAAATGAATTCATTTGATTTTTTTTAAAAAAAACATTTGAAATGTCTTAAGTAAAATGCCAAAGGGAGGAGGGTTAGTTGGTGGAAGGTTTTCTTTTTTCTTCTTAATATTATTAAAAATTTTAAACTTGTAACAATTTTCATTTCCATTTATCTTGTAGCGCTATTAAAGAGCACAATAAGAGATAAAACATGTTGAACTGAAAACAAATTTAATTAAAATTTAAGAGAAAGTTTTCATATCAAAGCAAATTTTTCTCCAAGGAAAGAGGGAAAAAATTATTATTATTTTTTTTCTTTTTCGGCATCTGCGTTTTTGATGCTTCGCTGACGAAGAATCGTAATGGGATTGGAGGTTCGTTTTCCATCTTCCGCTCAAGTTGTAACCGCAGATTAAAGAGGACGGGGAGGAAAAGTAAGGAACGAAGGAAGAAGAAGAAAAAAAAAAAAAGTTAATACCACAGCGACCTCGAGTGGAATTTTGAAATCTCATTAGCATTTACTTTCAAGTTTTCTCTCCCTTTGTAGATATAGATATGTCAAAGCGATTGATGTACCAGGTTGAAATTATTCAAAAAAGGTCTTAATGATAAAACGTGCGACTTAATTTTACACTTAATGTAATTGAGCGTGTCCTTTATTTTTTTTATTACTTTTTTTTTCATTATCTGCGATTGCAAACTGTCCTTGTAGAAAATATTTCGAAGGTGATTATATTGCGCATTTAAAGTAGTAGTAAATAACAAAAATATAATAATTAATATAATAAAATAATAAACAAACGTTACATCTTAAAATGCTGTGCCTTTTAAAAAAATCGGAAACTTAGCTAAATGAATTTTTTTTTGTCAGGAATGGAATTTGGTTTAAGAAGAAAACTAAATATATACAGGTCAGTCAAATGAAAATGAACCATAGAGCTTGTAACGTACTTTAAAGATAATCTCCGTGTCTTATAAGGCTTTTGTCGCTCTCACCAGACTTTCGATTCCTCGTTCGTTGCTGGGTAACAGCGGTCTGCATCTTTACGTCCGAGTGAATCAATGACCTCCGTAGTGCTTCTTTAAGTTTCCAGAAATGTGAAAATCACAGAGACAAATCTGGATTGTATGCCGGATTTGAGCGTTTGGCATCTGAATTTAGAAATGCAGTTTTTGGCGATTTTCGACATTGGGAGGCAGGTATCAGAGACAAATAATGACTCATTTTTTTAAGTTTGGATTTGATTGTTGCTTGCAGAGATTTGAGAATTTCTACATACTGGCAGCGTTTACAGTGTTTCTGTGGGTGACAAATTCGATCAACGATGGGCCCTTATGATCGTAAAAGAAGAGCAACTTCCGTACATTTTTCTTTATTCCCTTTGACTTCTTTGGCGGTGGAAAAGGCATTTACAGTATTTCCGTTGACTGTTCTGACTTTTACTTTATGGTTGATAATGAAAACACCATGTTTCAAGCTGCTTTTCATGCTGGAACCAAATGCCCTAAAAATAAGCCCATGCATATACGCAGAGATGATGCATGATGCATTTTTCTTTTGGTACAATAGATAATCCCAAATAGTGTTGTGCACTTCTCCAACACTGATTTCAACTTTGTCGGTAAGTGCTTCCATCGTAACTTTTGCATTCTAAATGAGACTGTCAACATCGATGATCAGACGCTTTGCTTAATCTAGCTTCGAATCATCAGTCAACAATGGTCACCCCTCTCGGAACTGTTTAACCTAGGCCTTAACACTTGGCAAAATATGCAGTTTTCTTATACTTTGTTTACGCAACATTGGACTTTTGTACTTCCGACACCTTTCGTAGCCAAAACACGGATTACCGCTTGCTTTTCAACATTCGTTGATTTAATCACAATGTCCTAACAAAGGCACATTAATACTCTCATTACTGATCTCGGAACTGTCTGCAGTGAGTCAATACGGTGCTTCTATGTTTCGTCGAAGATGCCGCAATAAGTCATTCCGCGTTTTCAGAACGATTTTCTCGGCGATCCAGGTGACATGTTAAAATTGTTCAATTTAAAGATCCAATCTAACGTCCCTTCCAAATATAATTTAGCATCTTGATCCTGAATTTGAAAGCGTGCGACTTGTCGATCTCGTGATGTTCTGAAGTACTTATCATTCAGGAAATGAAGATTTAATATTTCCTCTTCTGAAGGCATTCATGCATTATAGCTGATAAATAAGTAATGGAAAATGAAATGCTAAAAATTCTATTTGCTCGCAACAGATCAATAGTTTACTTGACAGAGTGATAACATAGGTCGTTTATGATAATAGTTTACAGAAGGCAAATCCCCAAACACGTACAGGGAGTTGCTGCCTTGTTATTATGAATTGCAAGGATGCTTGCTGTCAATTACTATGAACGGGAAGATAATGATACACCTTCCAAACATTCCTGAATCTTTGATCTGCATATTTCCATCTGTTCCGATCCTTGAATAATTTCATTTCCAAAGTGAAGTATCAGAAAGACGGTGAAGTGCGCGCTTTTGACAACCACTTTGACGCGAAAGGAAAACTAAGCTTCTGTGGGAATGGCACCTAGAGCGCATGAAAATTGTTGTTACAATTGCTAATCAACAACTTAATAGCCAGAATATGCTCCTTTGGCAACACATACCGGAAGAACCATTCGTCTGATGTATCGATTTTATGGAAATTCGATTGGGTTCCGATCTTGAGATTTTAATGGCTAGAATAGAAGCTTGAAATCTTCGTCGTTCTTTTAGAATCATTCACGGACGATTCTGATGGTAGAATATGTCGCATTGTCTTTCTGATAGGTGCCATCCCCCCCCCCCCCCCAAAGAGCACGGTTAGGATATCCATGTGGGCCTGGTTATCAACAATCGAAAAGCAAACGTTGATGTTCATGTCACATTCTATAGATATCAGCGGAATCTTTATACTAAAAAACCCACTTACAAGGGAACCCCACATAGCCTATCCGCTTTAACAATGGAGTCTTTGTATGGCTCTGTATGCTGAAATTTTTTCGTTTTCGCGGTTTATTTTGAAAAAAACACAATTTCGCACTCTGTTATTTTGCAGACATCTATAGTAGCTTCAGATGAGTAACATATTTCAATTTGGTGGAAATCTGTGACATACATGTTCGAGGGATTCCCTTGTTAGTAGTCTGTCTTTTACCAATGACAATCTCCGGGTGTTTGTTTTCTGAGGTTTGACGCCGAATATGCCACCTTCCATCTACTCGGTGAAGAAAAATTCGTGACTGATACAGTCACGGTAGTTCCAAGCGATGAACGGGCGTCAACATGGATGCTGTCATCAAGCTTCAGCCTGTGAATCCTCTACGCAACAGATTCACTGGATTGTCATTTCGGAGACCTTTCTGATGAATTCATGGTTCATTTCGGCGGTCAACAACGACGACTAGTCCAGATGAATCGTTTCATCTGACCTTCACCTCTGGGTCAATGGTACATAGGGCTTCACAACTTGTACGTCGGGTCGTCACACCTGTTCTGTTCCGTTTGCACAGTCTCGATACACTTTCACTACCGCAGCACGAAACATTTTACAAAGTTCTCTGCTTCCGGTCATTATAATGTCACTGGGCACTGTGATGATGGGAGATTCGTAAATCATGAGGGCGATTATTATTTATGTTTTTGACGTGTAAGTCTAACCTTTTCAAATTTCCCCTTAATATTTATTTCGTTAAACATTCCCATGAAGTTGTGAGATTAAACAAAAAATGCATTATGAAGTGCCGTCTTTTAACATAGAAGAGTTTTCCGGTGATATTGGACAAAGTTTACAGTGACAATATAAAGGTATGAATTTTGAATTTTGTCCTGAAGTTTTGTAGTTTTATGATCCACCCATCCTGAAATTCATTTCCCGCCCATGTTTATTTCATGACATTGTTTCAAAATGGTTTGTCTCTTTTAGAAACAAAATTTCAACTGAGCGAATTAATAACTTATTTAGCGAGACTGGTTCAAGAGTTTTAACGATTAATAATTCCTAAGCGTTAATGGAATTCGCAACATTCTCGCCGAATATCATATCATATTTAATGCTTCTGAAAATAAATATTTTATGGCTTTTCGCTTTTGGAGTTTATTGCCCTGAAGTGGTCCTCATAACACTATGAAAAGCTTCCGGTGAATGGCGATTTTTTTTTTTCCTACGCTACATAATGAAATTCAGTTTTCTTTTTATCGGTTTTGGTTGCTAACACCTTATTGCACTTTTAAATGACAAAAAATATCCAGCTGTTATTCAAAAAAAAAAAAAAAGAATTATTTTTCGGTCTTCGAGAATTAACTAATGGTTAGAAGAACCTTTTGTAGTTTTGAGCCAGAGCGGCGCTAATCAGCTTTTCTGCCGTCGATGCTCTTTCGAAATTGGCTTGATTACGTGTCGGACGGTCATTGCACCTACTGTTGTCTTGGTTTAATGCCGACTTTAATCGGCTATTATGAACAATTTACTAGATTCCGAATAATAATAAATAATTATATCCGAAATGAATGCGAACAATGGAATCTGGCCGGTTAACTTCGCCTGTGAACAAATCGAGTAAAATGGTTTCGTTCGGCAAAAAAAATTATTGATCGTCACGCGAATCATGAGATTTGAGCTTTAATCATCGCTAACCGAAAATAGATTTTCATTAGCACTAATGCACCAATTATAACATTGAATTGTGGGATGGCAATATTATTTTATAATTTCTTTTTATATATTCACTGGCCAATGAATTAGAAATATCTCTGAAACATAAGCTTATGGAAATTTATTTTAATCACTGTTTATGCAAAATATTTGAGATCATATGATTCAAGCGTATATTTATCGCCTATTTAATAATACAGGGTGGTTATAAAACAAGTTCGCCTATTCAGAGCCCTCTAGAGCCCAATTTAATGAACCGATTGTGATGCAAATTGAAATGTAGGCTATTCAGAGCATGGGGGGGGATAATTCCGGAAAGAAAAAAATTAGTGCAAATTTTCACCACCAGGCAGCTGGTTTTATTGTTTTAAACAAGCAAGTAAGGTTTTTGTTTGATTACAGCATATGTTCGTTCTCAATATCGGCCTTATTCAAATTAGAAAGTCAACATACCCAGAATGGAATGGATCGATCCATTCATTAGATTTTGTTTAGTGAAAAGCTTTCACGAAAGATCATGGTTTTAAGCAAGAAAGAACGCGCACTGTTGGTAAAGTTGTTTTACCAGAGTGATAGCAGCAGTCCAGCTATATTGCGAGCATATCGTTGTATAAAAGGACTGCGAAAAGGGCCCATGTCAGATACTGGGTTGCGAAAAATGATAAAGAAATTAGAATCGACTGGCGATTTGGCTGTCGCACCAGGAAAAGGACGGCGCAAGATAGCAGATGAAGTTGTTGAGGACGTGGCTGTTGCAGTGGTGGACATTCTGCAACAAGTGCTCGAGCAACAGCAAGCGAATTGTCCATCCCATGGTCCATGTATGGGTGCATTGGTACCCATACAAGATTCATCTGGCATAACAGCTGAAACCTCAAGATGCCACTCAACGCGCTGACTGGGATGATTGTTGATGACCTGTGGCCGTGGAACATTCTACGGTCAGACGAATCACATTTCACCCTAGAAGGAGCGGTACACACCCAGAACTGTCGCATATAGGTGCCTCACTCCCCCATGTCGTGCATGAAAAGCCATTGCATTTATTCTAGGCCCCTTTTTCTTTGAGGAAGTAACACAACGAAGTCCTGTAAGATGTTCTATGAAAAGTGCACGGTATTGTGAACTTCTTGCACAGCATGCGATTCCTGCCTTGGGAGAACGACGATGCTTGGAAACCACTGTCTTCATGCAAGATGGAGCACCTCCTCATATTGATCGACATGTGAAGGAACTGCTTCGTGCCAACTTTGGAGATGAACGTGTGATCTCTAGGAGTTTTCCAGATGCGTGGCCTCAACGTTCTCCGGATTTGAACCCGTGCGATATTTGGCTCTGGGGATATTTGAAAGATTGGGTCTATCAACAAAACGTACGGACTGTGCCTGAGCTGAAAGCCTGCATTAGACGACATGTCTCAGACATTCCCCAGGAAACGCTTCATGCAACAATTGATCATGATGTGCCACGCTTCCAACATGTCATTGACGCAGGGGGCGAACATTGTGAACATTTGCTGTAATCAAACAAAAAATTGCCTGCTTGTTTAAAACAATAAAACTAGCTTTAAAATCTCCATTTGTCAGACCCACTATTTATTTTTTTCCGGATTCCCCCCCCCCCCCTGGTCTGAATAGCCTACATTTCAATTTGCATCACAATCGGTTCATTAGATTGGGCTCTAGAAGCTCTGAGTAGGCGAACTTATTTTGTAATGATCCTGTATTTGATCAGCATGGGGGAAAAGAAGGATCTAATTGTTGGCACTCGTCTATCTGGAGCCACGATTGAAACAACGAAGCAGCTGACTGGATTATCGAAAGGTATGATATCCAGAGTAATCAACTATGGATAAATTATACAAAGTCTTTGTTTAAAAGTAAGAATTATGGCACAACGACAGTTAATCATGAGCGAAATGCCGTTATACGGAGAAGCAAAATATCCAAGTGCAATAATTGACAAATGATTTTAACGAAGACTGTTCCCGGCTCATTTCTGGTAGAACTATGCTTCGGGAATTGAAGCGGATACTATGTTCCCTATTTCTACAAAGATCAAGGCGCAGATAAGAATAAAAAAAATTCAAAAACGTGTATTACTCGCACAAATGATCGCTAGTCCAACCAAATACTACCATCAACAGCATCATATGTCCTTTGTCAGTTAATACTCCTTGCTAAGTGAACGGGTTTGCTGTTGGCGGGCAAGTTACCGTTTCACCCTTGTTTGTAATTGCGATTTTGCTTAGACCAATCTGAGGGAACAGTGAACCGAAAGAATTGCTTCTAACTGACCCAGATTTTTATAAGTCGTCATAGATGACGAAAGTTGGGTTTATGGCTATGACCCTGAAACTAGAAGCAATCATGCCGGTGGAAGAATCCAGATTCACCTCTGCCAAAGAAAGTCCGTCAAGTAAAGAGCAACGTCAAATCCTTATTGATCGTTTTTTTCGATAATGATGGGATTAGCTACAGAGAATTCGTACCTCCTGGTCAGTCGATTAATGGAGAATTCTAGCGTGATGTCCTAAGGAGGCCAAGAGAGGATATCAGAAGAAAACGTCCAGAGAAATGGCGCAGGAACGACTGGATTCTTCACCAGGGCTATGCGAGTACTAGTCATTATGCAGCAGTTTTGTTTTATTGTTGTGATTGTTACTTATCCAATGTATTCGCCTGTTTTCTCTTGCGACATTTTCTTTTTTCCCCAAGTTTAAAATCACGTTGAAGGGGCAAAGATTTGGCACGATAAAGTGGAATTACAGACGTGCTAAGCACGCACGCCAAGAAAAATTTCCAGGATACATTTCTTCGGATAGAACCACGTTACCACGCTGGAATAGGTTTCTGAGCTTCCAAGAGGACTACAAGTCGGTTTTTCATTCCTGAGAGTGACAAATGACGAGGAGACGCTCACTATTATGATATGCAAGAGTTTGGTAGGACACAAGAGGTGTTACAATAGCTTTATACCAAGTCACAGTTTCCTATATGCTAAAAGGCTTTATTAGCGTTGGAAGAGATTTTGGTGGGTAAACAAATCTAACTCGTATCACCTAGAGCAGAAATCCACGGGAACTAGGGAAGAATTTTAGTGCATATACATATAAGACAACGTGTCTAACTCAAGACGTGTCATTGTTAAAGAAAAATGTCCTATGCAATTCAAGTTCAGATTGCTGCAAGAAAAAGAAGACTAAAATGATGCAGTGGTTACCAGAATATTTTATTTGGTATATGTTCCAGATAAATAATATTAGAATTTTTTCATCCATTTTCTATTTTATTTTTTAATTCCTTAATAAAGCATTATACAGGATGGCACAAAAAAAAAACTTAAACGGTTTTCTTAAAGAACAGACTACAATGATATTTTAACATATTTATATTGGCATAATGCGGAAATGTGTCCAATCATGCATCTACTACATACTTTAGCGGCCAAGAAAGTCTCTGATGTGGCTTCACTCCAAACTTCATCATTGGACCGATTTTCTTCGAAGAACAGAACGATGGTGTTTTAGTAACAGTGGCAATCAAAGTGCCCGCTACTTATGGATTTTATGGGATCTTGTCATTCTTACATCAGGAAACGAGGCATATTGGGAAAAGTAACATTCCAACTTGATGGCGCGCCGCCACACAAAACCATCCCTGTAAAACATTTTTTGCCCTATCTGGTTTTTACTGAAGACAGATTGAGCAGACGAAATGTTCCAATAGCGCGGCCTCCTCGATCCCCAGACCTTAATCCTATGACTATTCTTGGTTATGGGGATTTCTAAAAAGCAGGGTTTATCTTACCAGACTAACAACTCTGTGTAACCTGAAAGACTCCATCAGAAGAGAGATAGCTCAAATCTCATAGGCGATGTTGCAATCTGCCGTTTTCAGTTTCGTTAACCGTCTCTTGATAGAAGAGAAAGGTAACCATATCCAGCAGGTTATCCAGTGAAAAATGTAAATCTCTTATTTGTATATTTTATGATAGGAAACATTTCCGCATTATGCCAATATGAGCATGTTAAAATATCATTATAATCTGTTCCTTAATAAAACCGTTCCTTGGGGGGTCATGCTGTATATTGTTTAATATATTTTCAAAAAAGCTAGGTATTCCATATATATTTTATACGAGGATTTTTCAATGGAAACCCGTTTGGTCTGCTCAGCCACGAAGGTATTGCCTAGACAACGGAAAACCGTTGTTTATTTCCATTGTTTAAGTATTAGTGAGGGTTCTGTTTGGGATTAAGTTGGAAGATGGCGTTCATGGTAGACAATCCGTCCAAAGATAATTTGCATTCTGTTATTCAATTTTTGGCCGCTGAAGGGTGTCAGTCAATGGAAATTTTTGAGAATGAAAGCTGTATAAGGTTATCATAGTTATTCTCATACGGCAGTGGTTGAAATCGTACGGAAAACTCACAAACACCCGAAAGATTCAAGATCTTATCTTGTACAGAGGGTAGATTATCGCAGAACGGATAATCTGCGGCACTTACTCCTTCGAGGGAGTTTTGCGCCATCCCAGTAACTAACGACTGCTACGAGATGACAGTAGCAGCCGGGACCGACGGCCTAGCGTGCCCTCCGAAGCACGGGGGGGGGGGTCATGATTGAAGAGCTGCTGGTGGACGAACAAACCAGTGGCTATCACCAGCTGCTGGACATCCAGCACTGGTCACTCAGCAAATGGGTCAGACTAAAATCCTCCAACAGCTGTGTCCCAAATAGCCGTCCCATCCAGCAGTGGTCCTCAAACCACTAGCTGTCACCCAGCCAGCAGCTGGCCGCGCCTGAAGTTGCTTAACTCCAGCGAGCCAACTGACGAGACAACCAGGCCATGGCCACCCCCTATTCAAGGTCTGCTCGCCCGCTTACATCGAGAAGTTTTATAACATCCACTTTACAGTCCCGACTTGTCCCCGTGGGATTTCTAGGTCTTTGACCCTTTTTAGCGAATACAGTTCAATTTCGACGCTGACGTAGAGTTTGCTGTTGACGCAGTGTTTCCGGCAACAACCGTAAGAGTTTTACGAGATTGGAATCTATAGATTAGTGCACCAATAGGACTCATGACTTAATGTTCATGGAGATTTCTTTTAAATTCTTTGAATAAAAATTGCTTCACGGTCTACAAGTCTGTTTCTATTGAACAATCCTCGTACTTTATATTCTGCCGGTAACGTGTCATCAATAGCAGGAAGGGATTGAGGCGATTTGTAGCGTGTCGGATATTTTGACAAGTGATGATGACTTCATTTGCACGTTCGTGTAATGTAAAGAATTGCTTACCGGCCGGGCGTGACGATGTCGCAGAAACGTGTCATAGGAGATGACAGAAGAAGTTTGATAAACATCGTGAATAAATTATTTACTCCTATACTGCCAAGAGCATTTCCGAAAAAAAATTACTTGTAGAGACCGCTGACCTTTTGTTTTTTTAGATGTATATATCAAGTCGAAATAAAATACATTTTTTGCGCGTTGCTTCGATTTTTTTCTTCACAAAGCACGGATAGATATGGGTGCTGTATGACTTAACTCAATGGATATTAAAGTTTGTCGATGCCCGTCCTTCCTTCCTTTCTTCCAACCAAATTTTATTCTTTTCCAACTTGGTTTTTATTATTATTACTTTCTTCCGATTGAGTCATCTCATGAGACGGACTGATCTCGTTATTGTTCCAAAACATTAAATACAACATAAAAGATAACATCATTTCCGAAAATGTTGGCTTTGTTCGCCAGTAAGCGGGTTCTAAGCAGGAGGAAAAGGAGAAAAAAATATATATATTCGCTCCCTTTTAATAAATCAATATCATGTTTATGGATTTCTTTTACTTTTCGCGAAATTTTTGAAAGCCGCGTTTCTTTGCGGGTGGGACGGCGGGAAAAAAGGATTTTACTGTATTTTTCCCTCTCAATCCTTTTCCCTAAACCCGTCCTCCCTACTCCTCATTCGTACAATTTGTGATTTTCTATTTCTATGTTGGGCTGTTTTATTCTTCTTTTCCCCCTTTCTCTTTCCTTTCTCGTTTCTTTTTTACCATTCACATTTCCCTTATCACCTGTTCTTTCTTTCATTTCGTCGCAATTTTTTTTAATCTAGCCTGTCTCTTTTAAGATTTTTCTTTTTCATTTCTTTTCTCAAACTTTCTTCCATTTCTGAGAAAATAAAAAGTCTTCCTAGGTGCATCGATTCTCTCTCTCTCTCTCTCTCTCTCTCTCTCTCTCTCTCTCTCTCTCTCCTCTCACTCAACTCTTTTTCCATTTTTTTATTTTTTCCCTTCTTCTTCCTCTTCCTCTGTCGCTTTCTCTTTTCCTTTTGGGTTCTTATATACTGTCGCTCGTCGATTTCTCTATCTGCTGAGCACTAAATCCCTCTTCTCATCGCTGTCCCATTGTCTCCTTGCATTCCAGATAAGGCACTCATTGTCTTCTCGTCCTTCTTCCTCCTCTTCGAGGGTATTTTTTCCCTCCTCTTCCTTCTTCTTCTTTTACCTCCTCACCTTCCTTTTTACTTTTCTCCTTCTTCTTCCTTTTGACCATATGACATCCCACAGTGCGAAAGCGATGGACTAACCTTATGGGCGATCAATTTATTTAGTTCCTTGAGTGTCTCTGATGACTCCTCCTAGAAACGAGCGTGATGAATTCGACCGCATACAGATTCTTTCCAATAAAACTTTCTTCCTTTTCCACCCATTCCCACCCCCACCTCATAACCCCACTACTACTGCCACCACCACCATCTTCTTCTTCCTTTTTCTAGTAATTTCATTGTGGAATATTTCCCTTCCATTTTCCTTCCGGGTAAAATCGTTTGATTAAACGAGATTATTCATTTATTTCGAGGCCCTCACCATTCGGAAGAACGTTAATAAATGGAAGTCTGGATCGCGTTTTCATAATACAAATTTAATTGAAACATTTAGTTTGCGGAATAATCTGGAATTTTAATTTCATTTTCTCTTTTCCACAATACATTTACTCCTCTCCCCCCTTCCCTCTCTCTTTTGCTTCTCCGCCTCCTGGGCCTAATCCTTTTTCTAATTAAGCTCTGTTTTCCAAACGCCGTGTTAAGTGATTCTCATTCTCCAATTGGCAACATGTATTTATGGCATAATGCTCAAATAAATCGACTCCGAAGTTAATCTTAATTTCTTTTTATAAGTGCAAATTTTAGAAGCGGACCATTTTAAAATTATTTTGTTTATTCCATAAATTGTCAAACGTAGATATAATTTCACACATATATTTATATATATATACAAGGTGGGCCAAAAAAAACTCGCCACTGAAAATTTCTAAGTCCAATGGAGACGGTCCACAAAGGGATGAGCGTTTCTAGAAGGAAGAACGCTACCATTAATTAAGGCAGGCGTTCCATTTAACCTTACTTTAATTAATGGTAGCGTTCTTCTTTACAATACAATACAATGTTCCTAAACAATACAATGTTCTTAAACAATTATGCTGGATAAGTTTAGGTCACCCTGGAACTGTCCTAAGTTTAATTCTCTTCTTTTGCACATCTTGGCGGAGTAGTGTTTTCTACTGTGTCCTTCACATACCTCCATACGGACCGATCATAAACAGCATTGTCACTTCTATAAACAGGGTGAGACATTTATCTTGAGACAGCTGAATATCTCGGAAACTAAGCATTGTACGAAAAAATGTCCAAAATCGAAAGTGAATTATTTCGCGGGGGAAATTCATTAGTTAAAAAATTACCCCCTCCCCTTGTGAGGGGGGGGGGGAGGGAACTTTGAAAATAGGAACCCCTATTTTAATGGTATATTTAGATTGTACACAATATTCGAGAAATGTTTTATTCTTGGTGTTTTTTCAATTGATCCAACCGTTTAGGAGATAGAGGCCCTGAAAGTTTTGAACCCAATTTTATCGATGAAGACAAAGAGATAGAGAGTGAGTCTGCAGACATTCCTATTCTATTTTTGATGGTCTTTAAGAATCCGAAGTCAGAATTTCAAAAATTCAAAATTTTTTAATGCACAAGTAAACTTTTGGGGGCAGCAGTCCTATGGGGTCTATGCGTGTGTATTGAAAAATATTGGATTTTTGAAATTCTGACTTCGGATTCTTAAAGACCATTAAAGAGTAGAATAGGAATGTCTGTAAGACCCACTCTCTATCTCTTTGTCTTCATCGATAAAATTGGGTTAAAAACTTTTACATTTCCACACTTTCAGGGCCTCTATCTCCTAAACGGTTGGATCAATTGAAAAAACACCAAGAATAAAACATTTCTCGAATATTGTGTACAATCTGAATATACCATTAAAAATACGGGTTCCTATTTAAGATTTCAAAGTTACCCCCTCCCCCCCCCCAGCCCCCCTCACAAGGAGGGAGGTGATTTTTTAACTATGAATTTCCCCCGCGAAATAATTCACTTTTGATTTTGGACATTTTTTTCGTACAATGCTTACTTTCCGAGATATTCAGTTGTCTCAAGATAAATGCCTCACCATGTATATATAACCTTTTTTTACCCTCCCCCTTTGTTGTCATCGATGGTGATATTTGAACCTTCCCCCCTTTGTTGTCATCGGTGGTCATATTTAAACCTCCCCCCTCCCTTAAAATTATCTGGTCAGAGAAATTAACCCCCCTAATATAGATATTAAAGTGCAAAATTATAAATGATTTTAAAATGAATTTTACCACATGATCATTACTTGAACCCCCCCCCCCTCTTCATCCCTTTTGTGGTCGTAAGTGGTCAAATCCTGACCCCCCCCTCCCCAAATTGACCACGAAGTTTATGAACGTTCCCATAGGGAAAAAAAATATAGAGCGTGTGATCTGGTGAAGTGTAGATAATGTTGATCAGTGCTAGCTGCAACCTATGAATTACTGGCACCTTTCAGAAATAACTTCATGATATCTTTTAATGTATTTCACTGGATGTTCGATCGTTGGTAAGGTTGTAACTGACAGACTATACCTGATAGCAATCCAAATCATGAATCTACGTTCTTAGACCGTGTGGCTCTCAAAGTTGATAGAAGGATCAACCGCCATCTCTCAAAAAAATGATAGAAGGATCTCTTGTTGGAGTCTCCACAAACATAACATTAATGAATATAGCCCGAAAAAAAATCGTTCGCTGATCTGTGGCAAAACCCAGAAAACGGCTTTCCAACCTTATATAGCTCAGGAACGATAGGGACCACACAGTCCAAACGACTTTCTTTTTACTGGTGTGTGTGTGACCTTTGTTCAGCCTGTTTAACATAATAACCCAAACCCCGCAACTTTCTAAGGTTGGAAATGGCACTAAGCAAACCATATTTTTTATTTTTCCTCACTAGTTTTCGTGTTGTTTTGTCCAATTCGGAAAAAAAAATCGACGCACCGAGAAGGAACTGTTCAGTTGATAAGAAAATTGTGCCTGGAATGTTCATGTGTAGAAGAATAAAATGAATTAGCTATCCAGAACAATCAGAAGACTGTTACACATATCAGTATGGTATTGATCCACCTCGGACTTGGATACAAGCTGTTATCCGACATGGGATGGATTCATGAAGTTGCTGGAGTATATGAACTTAATTGACGGATGAATTCGTCGACATTCTGGATTGTTCGCAAACGACGCTCCATCCCATTCCAAGTGTGCTCAACAGGAGAGAGACCTGGCGATCTGACTGACCCAGGAACGGTAACACAACAACAGAATGTCCTCAACCTACCAATATGCTATGAGGTGCTACGGAGGACTACCAACGGAGTCCGGTCTCAAACAAAATGGCATCCCATACCATAGCTCCTTTTTTTGACTGTAAGAACGGACTCCTGCACCTTTTAGACCGCGTCCAGATACTATGTCTTCCGGTTTAAAGGCATTGCATGAGAGTTCCGTTACGATTGGTTCAATTTTTCGGGGTGCGTCGATTTTTTTTGTCAAAGACTTTTTTTCCAGTATGCTTGTTTGGAAATCTCTTCAATTTCTTTATAAGGTTAAAGTCAATATTCGTTGTATGCTTAGAAAATTCTATTTAAAAACGCATTCAAGTTCGTTTATAGTATAGGGCAACCTAATCGTCAAACATACGAACCAAGAATTACATCAAATTCTCTGTAGGATGCTGAAGAAATAGCATAGATGATAGAGGCAGTCTTTTGGTCATTTTGAAGTTCTGCGCTTTCATTTGAATTCGAGTAATCGCCAGAAGGCTTTGTCAATAATTAAAGAAATACAGCTCACCCGCTATTTATTCATCTGATTCGCTGCTTCTTAAGTTTGCGGAACGCTCATCCCATTTATTTGTTCTGAATATTTCTCACTTTTATACCAGTCATTAACCATTTACGTCTTCGTTTTCATCACCTGATCAAAGGGAAAATGAGTTGTAAACAGTTGCATTTATTAATGAAGTCGGTTTCTCTCTTGTAAATCATCGCGACATTAACCAATTTGGGTTTTTTTAAATCCGATATTAAATGTTATGAGGGTTATGTAATTTTATAATCGGTTGATTTAGATTCCAATCGGGCGGGCGAGGCTATATAATTGTAAACGAGATGGCAGGAGGTGGGGAGGGTTAGGCAAACAAATTTGTCATTCAAAGTAAACAAACTTTTGTATTAACGATTTTATTTATCTAATCGATTGTATTCATTATTCAACTCTGTTTCGTTCAAAGTTAAATATCATTACGCTCAAAGTATTAATTAGTTTCATCATTATCATCGATCACCGGAGTTTTGAAGTTGGGTAAAAATTGCCGGGATTTGATATATATCTCTGGTTCCCGTTCAAACGTGTTTTATTTTGCCATTAAAATGGAAACGTCGATAAAATTTCTCCAATTCGGAAACTCCGATTTTATCTGCAATTACCAACACTTTTGTTTTAATATACAACGATGAAATATCGAAATGCAAATAGCCTCAAACGAATCATGATTGAAACACTTGCTCTGTTTGTTTTCTTTCTTTTATAAATAGAACCCCCCCCCCCTCTTTTGGATATTGCGATTCCCTACTTCAATAGTGTTGATAGAATTGTTAATTTGTTGTATGAATATTACATATGAGTATTTATGAGCAGTCGTTATGAAACTCGTGTTTCTATGACGATTTGTTTGTTTTCCCGTTCATACATGTGATAGCAGCTTATACTTGCTTTTAACAGATTCATCTTTGCTTTTGTCACCTTTCCCGGATTAGTAAAAAGAAATCGATTTATTTTTTTCCTTTCTTGTGTTCCCTTATAGATCAGTAAAAAATGATTTAAAAAAAAACTGTATCACCATTTTAAAATTTCTACAAAATCACTTAGGAACCAACAGTTCACGACACACTCGCGAATTTACTGTTTCGTGAATTCAACCAGAGTTTGAGAAGTCCCCCCAGAGGGTTTTCCAAGTCGAAGTAAATGTGCAGCCGTCACCATTGAGACTGTGATATCAAGCGCTCGAATGCCTCGCTCGTCAAACTCCCTGGGCTGCTGTTGAAGTTCAACAGCTTGCTCTTCTACATCGGCGTCCGAGCTTAAACCACGTCTCACGAGAGCCTGTGTAAAAGGTCTACAGAGATGGTAAATCGCACAGTGATAGGGTTGAACTTTGTGGTAGAGCATATCTTCACGTAGGCTTCTGTTACATTGTCTTTTCAGTGTGGGGCATGAAAGCAGATGTTTCCACAAGATGGATTCCAAATGAGCGTTGCGTTAATAATTTTTTTTTTTGCACGTGATCCGATCTGTCGATGTTATCGCGTTGAATAAATGCGGGCTTCTTAAATCAGGGATCCTTTGCGATCGGAAGAACATTATTGGTCGTCGTAGCTGATCTGATTTGGACGGATTACAGTCGTGAAATGACATATTGCTCTTCTTATCACGCGATACACAGCGTACTTGCCACGGTTATTAGCTATTAATATGTTGAGCCTATTACTGGCACAGCTTTTCTTCATTATAGAAGTGATTTACACGATTCTTCCTCTTTCGGGTGGGGTTCATATATACATCTAAAAATTATATACAGGACAATTCTAAATGAATGAAACTGTTTTACGTATTTACAAGGTAACCGTATTACAATTAATATCAGGTACCGATTAATAGGACTCTCAAAAAATTCTTGCTATATTCAGGACAGCTTGTCCATATTTGTAGTTTCATGACAGCAACAATTCGCCGTCATATCAGCGTCCTTCACATATCCCCATAGAAAAAGTCACAGAAAGTAAGGCTAGATGGCCAACTGCGAAATGCCAGATTTTTGGCACCCAAAAGCCAATCTAGCGTTGAGTCTGATGTTCTTTCAGGTAACGCCGGACTAAGTAGTGGTTTGGTGCACCATCTTGTTGGAATCCACACAAAGACGGTTACCTCCGAGGGATACCTAACAGATATTTAATATGAAGAAATAAATTATCTAGAAAATTATCCAGAGATATCTACCAAATATCCCGTGGACATCCAGATATCCCGTTTCCCTTTATCCAGTGGATTCTATCCGTGTACATAGTTTACTTTGAAGTGATCCACCCAAATATCTACATATTTATTATTCTGTTAATACAATGCTATAGGAAAGTAAGGAAGCGCAATCTGATGGATTTCTTTTTTGGGGAGGCTTGGACGGATACTGTGTATCAAAGCCTTCCCAGAGACTTGGATGAGTTGAAAACCCGAATTCAGTACGCATGTACAAACATTTCTCGAGCAACATTTTCTAATGTGTATGAAAACCAAATGTTACGATTTCAGATGGTACCAAATTGAACATTTTCTTTAATTTTCTTATGAAATAAATAGTGATTTAGGGGCAAACATGGTGTCTTCCACAAGTTTTCCATTGCCACTTTTGCGGTATCTTACACGGTTAAAGAGTTACGTTATGATTTGACTCTTTAAAAGGTCAAAGGACAAATTTGACGTGAGCATCAGATTGCGCATCCTCACTTCTCTATTAATTTTAATAGATTTATAGATATTTGGGTGGATCACTTCAAAGTAAACACCCTGTGTATCTAGTATTTTGTCTTTCAGGTTATCTTATGGATAAAACAGGCCAACAAAAAAATAACTTTGTAAAAACATTTTCAACGTTAAGAGCTGATTCTTATGCCTTTTTTATGTGCTGAATCCGTATTTGATCTGTTTTGTTTTTTTGGGGTTTTTTTTTGCTATCACACATAAAATTTCTTGTTTTTCAATGGAACGTTTTAAATTATTAGCATTTGGGACCTGATAAATGTACTTGTGGCCCAAAAATAAGCATACTTTAACATTGCAGCCGCTTCTCTTCATACCCTTTACTTTAACATTGCATTCTGTATGTGCATAACTTGGAAACGTGACGTGATAGAAAAAATCTAAAAGCAGATTCGGATTCAGCACACTAAAATCCACAAGAATAAGACTTATTCATTCAAAAATGTTTTTTCATCGTTGGTCTATGTAATCTATTCATATCATCTATTGATATTTAATATCTTTTATTTATTAAAACTTTTATGTTAATTAACACGAAACAGTAAATTCTAAAATTCTTAAATAAAAAAATTATTTAAGATTAAATTCCCAATTATCCTTTATATATGCCAGTCAATCGGCGCATTCCATCGCTATGGATAAGGCAGCGCACATGCGCAGCAACATGTACTATAAAACATGGATCAACATGTATCATAAATAACTAAATTCCAACGTGCTAGATGAGGCTAATTTAAAGATTAGTTTTTGATAGCCATGGATGTCTTGGATATCCTGGGGATACAGACAGTATGACCTTTAGTAGACATCTAAAGGAATGTACTTCTTAGATATTTTGGAGATATCCACTGGATATTACATTGCTGGACTTGGATATTATGATATGACTAAAACGTTATTTCGATATCCACTGGATGTTAAGTATTTCCTGAGAACAGGTAGTCTATCGAGTCTTCATTTCTTTGCAGGATTAGAAACTGCTCCAGGAAGTCGCAATTGCTGTTTTGCAATAAACAACCCCGCAGATCGAACTCAAAATGATGCTCATCAAGCAGAGATATAAACTTTGAATATTTTTTTTCATTCATTGATATCTTACGTTGTTCTGTAATTGTATTAAACGTTAGCTTAATTAATTTAGAATTATCTGTACAATCACAATACATATGGAGCTCATATCCAAGTTTTGGTGAACGATTATCGGAGGAAGATGATGTTTAGCGCGATGCAGTTCAGTCATGGTTTTGACCGATGATTTTCCTGAAAAGCAAATTTAATGTTCATCCTTTTCTTCGTGGTAGGCTCAGTGACGAGTAAGATATACAAGACTCTAACGTATCGTGCCTGAGACACAAAAAATTTTAAGGCACCAACAGTTACAAAATCATTGACCAAACTCTTCTGGTATACTTCGTATAACATACACTGTACGAATTCGAATATAACGGCATTACACAAGCAACAGTAATTGAAGAAGGCCAATACAAAATATTTAAGTGCTGTTTTCAAAATGTTTGATTTAAGCGTTGATCCCCCATTAAAATGACATTCATTACTTAAAAATCGACTGAAATCTGGCAAATGAAATTTCATTAAGAGACGAGGAAGGGAGTTGGTTTTAGATTTTTGCCTAACATGATTACTTCTCCGACAGCTCTCGGTTAATTATTCTGTAGTCTATTGTCGACAGACTCGGGCAAATTGAATTCAATCTGGGCTGCTATTAAGCGTCAAGGGACGAGGTTCGAATCTCATTGTGGAGAAGGGGGATTGTAGCTCTTCGGAGCCTTTCATCTTCATCCTTTAATAAATCCTTTATTGCCTCGATTAGCATCAGAAGCACCAACGGAACACGCAGAATCAACATAATTTGCATCTCTCTCTTCTGTGGCTCACGCTCTTCACTTTGCTCCTTTTTCCCGTGGCTAATCCCTCGCTTGTCGACATGGTATTCTGGCATTCTGCGGGGATTTGCCCCGTTATTCAGAGGAATTTGACTTAGAAGTTGATCTTTACATTACCATACTTTTCCAGGACTTGGGTGTTCTATGGGAGATTAAAGAAAATAAGCCTATTTGCTTTTCAGAATTAGATTGTTGTTCTATTTAGAGTACAACAATTAAAAATGGAATAAAAGTAAGAAATACAAAATGGTGTGGTACATCTAAAGTAAGTTTACGTGAGTAAAAAATTATTTATGAACTTTATTAAATGAACTATATGAAATATCTCAAAAACTAGAGCCAATTTGAAAAAACTGATCTCATATTCGGCATTTGGAACTTTAATGTTTTTACAGTATAGTTTAAAGGTCTTGCAAAAAATATGGTGTTGAAATCCCTTTGCTGTTATTATGACCTTTACTCTACGAGGAATTCTTTCCACCAGATGCTATAGCTTAAGATACAGTTTTCTTCCATTCTTCCCGAAGAGCGTTGATTAGTTCAGTCAGAGGTTGGGTGATGTGGCCTAGCCCGTACTCGTCCGCCCCAATTCATCCTACACGTGTTAAACGAGTATGAAGGCAAGTCCATTTCTTCAATCCCTATCTCCTCAAAGCATTCCTTCAGTCACCTTGCTTTGTGACAAGGAGCATTGTCTTGTGTTTCAGGAATGGTTCGATCCCAAATTGCTAACACATTTTGACGTTTTCTAAAATGTCAAGGTAAATTGCAGACGTTATAATTCTGCTACTAGAACAAATTGGCCCAATTTAAATCATGAAAATGAGCTCCATACCATGACGCCGTCTCCTCTGAACGTCACGCAATGAGGCATGAAGCGTTTTTCGGACATCTACAATACACAAACACGGCTATTCGTCGCTCCATAAGACCTGCTTTTATCGTTTCATGATCTAATTCGATGAACTGTATACCATTTTTAACACCTCTTTGTATGAGCTGATTCGGATCTTTGAATAGCACAGCCAAGGAAATCTAGATGCGCGGGAAATCTCTAGGTGGTATTGCCCTGACAAGCGCAAAAGACAAGCGCATGAAAAAAGGCTAAATTGGCAATACTGCTCACAAATGATTATAACAAACAAAATTTTCGATTGTTAAGTCGTTATGTTGACTCTGAGCAATACCAACACCTCATATAAAGAAAGCCTGTGCACTGAAAATTAATACATTGTTACATGATCATAAGAAGTCATAATTTAGGGCTTATTGGTAGAAATACGATTAACAATGCCTTTTTATGATGATGTAACAATGTATGAAATTTCAGTGCACAGGCTTTCTTTATAGGAGGTGTTGGCAATTTCGGGCTTATTATTGGTTGAAATATGATTAACAATACCCTACCGTAGGTGATGTAACAATGTATGATGTTTTCGCGCTCAGACTTTGAGTAGAGGTGGTGTTGCTCTGAGCCATGACGCTGGTACTCTGATCACGTGATCACATTGACTCGGAGTATGACTCCGAGCGAATAAGTGAACGCACCCCTAGACATAAGGCCTGATAACGGAAACGTCTAGGCATAAGGCCTGTTTTTTTCTACCAATAATAAGCCCTAAATTTGGCCTTTTGATGGATGTAAAAGTATATGACGTTTTAGTGCGCAGGCCTTCTTTATCTTTTGTACTTGATTTTTAATACAGTAAGCGGGTGAGACTTTATGCTTACTTGAAATGCGAATTTGTAACAAAGAGTAAAGCACAAAACTGGTGATACCAAGAAGGCCACACTACACCTAGCGTTTAGTATTCAGTGATCGCGGCGAGCAATTTACAATACCGAATTTTCACCCTGTCACAAATTTACCTTACTAGTTTATCAAATGGCTTCGCTTATGGTATACAATTTTAATTTTTACTCTTAACTTTAAGTTATTGCGTTTAAAGATGTTTCGAATATAATTAATTTTTTAACATTGGCACGATTTCCATTTTGCTAGGTTCTTTATAATAAAATTTTATTTTGAATAATAATAATAATAATAATAATAATAATAATAATAATAATAATTTCATTTATTTTTTCTTGTTTGCAGAAAAAATACCGTGGTCTATGCGAAGGCCTGGCAGCTCTCGGTGGCAGCATAGTGGTTCTGGTGAGTCTTCGGGTTCACTTCATGGGGAACAAGCCTCCGGACTTCGCCCCGGCCGACAACCCGGCCTCAGACAGCGACAGCTGGCTTACCCGGGGCTTCACGTTCCTCTTCCTGCCAGCGTTCAACTTCTGGCTTCTCTTGTGTCCCCGGTGGCTCAGTTTCGACTGGTCTATGGAAGCCATTCCTCTGGTGACGTCGGCCTTCGATCCCCGCAATGCCCTTTCGCTGGCCTTCTACTTGGGTCTCGGTCGCCTCGTCCTTCTGGTCGTGCACGGCAGCAACGCCCGCGACATCGCAACACGGACTAACAACGGTTGCGCCATGAACAGCCACGGAAGTAGTGGTGCCATGGCGGCGCCGTTCATGAGCATCAACCACAATTATTACAAGGCCCCGACGACGAACAGTGTGTCAGCCGGCAAACGCAAGAACCAACGGCTGGCGAACGGTTTCAGCCACGGCATCGGTGCCAACGGGAACAGCGGGGGAGGTCCAACGGGAACCAACGCTACCCACACTGGCAACGCGTCGTCGTCCTCGTGCGAGCCGTGCATTTCCTGTTCCAGCCATCTAGATGCGCTTATCGTTTCACTCGCACTACTGGTGTTACCTTTTCTACCTGCTACTAACCTTTTCTTCTACGTGGGCTTCGTCGTGGCTGAACGCGTGCTCTACGTGCCCAGCATGGGCTTCTGTCTATTGGTGGCCCTCGGGGTCCATTCCTTGCTCCGTTATGTGAGCAGACGTCGCCTCCTCTTGGTCGCTCTCGGTCTTCTTCTCTTCACTTTATGTTTGAGGACGATACGAAGGAATGGCGACTGGAAGACCGAAGAGAACCTCTACCGCTCAGGGATTTCCATCAATCCGCCTAAAGGTAAACAGCAGCACAAATTTTTCTCTCTCTCTTCTCTCTTTCTTTTTTTTTTTTTTTTCCCTTTGGTTTTATATCAAACGCCAAAAGCAGACAAATCCATCGATTTTTTTCCTTCCTCCATAAAAAAAAGAGCTCTTCTTCAATTGAGATGAACTGAAGTACGTGAAGAGAGGTTCTTATGCTTTGGCGGTTTATATAATTTTTAGTTTAAAATTTTCTCGAGTTCTGACTTTTGTTTAACTGCAAAAAGAAGGCACAAACCAAAGAAATAGTTTCATATAAGCATTCAAAGAAATGTGAAGATATCTGTTTTCTGGGAGGAATATCGATTATAAAATAGTCACTTTATTTCAATTCCTTTGAAACAGTACATATGACGTGACAGATGTTGCTACATTTTATTCGCCTGATGAGATATAAAAGAGTACGACATCTTGAAACATTACAGAACATAATTGTGGAACATACAGAGTGATCATTTTATCAGGCAACCCGTCATAAATCAAGTGTTCAATATCGAGCAACCCGGCAAATATCATGTGTTTAGTAGGAAAAAGAGATATAGATAAAAACTAGCAACAAATGATATACTCAAGGTAAATAAAGATACTGAAGAAATTATTCGAACATTTTCATAATTACAACAAGAAATTATTCCCGCCGAGGACGGTATAGAAAAGTAACGGAAGCCCTGAATTCATCTATTCATAACCCCCATTTTTCTTTATCAAAAATTGGTTTTCTTGAACGTCGTATGTTGAAAATAGTATTACTTTCTTTCGTTTCTCAGTACGGATCGAATGATATATCTATCACATGCCATATGTTGCCATTTGAAAACTTTAACAGTTCTAAAGAGCACGTGATTGCTACCCCACAACTCCGATCCCACTGGGACAACTTGGCCCAAATTCATAGTATTGCAGAACTTGCCTAGAAGAAACTGCATACAAAGTTTCACTCCTTTCCATGCTGATGTACTAAATAGATCAGATGGCCCCCTCTAACTTCCACTCTCAAAACTCCGATCCCAGTGGACTAATCAAAGCCAAACTAATGAAGGTACTCATGTCCATAGTAAGCTACATTCCGAATTTCAATCTTTTACCTCAAAAAATGCAGAAATTATGTAGGGAACGGACGGACGTAAAGTTGGACATTGTGAAACCAATAAGTAGTTCATTTCCTCCACTACTTAATAATTTTAATTAAAAAAGGGAAGGAAAAATTTTGCAACATGGATTCGAACCATGAACCCACGACTTTCGCTTTCGCTACTCTAACCAACTGAGCTATCGCGGATAGTGTTCGAAATGCTTTTACAATGTGTCCTTGTGGACTTTCATGAAATCACAAATCAACCAAATGCCAGAATAGGTCCCCCGAATCTCAGGTCAGAATCTTCCTTACTCTTACTCTCGTAAACCATCAAATAAATTGATGAAAAGTCAACAGCGAGAGTCATGGCCCCTGTTTCGAGTCTAGGTCTCGGAAATTTTCGTAATTAACAAATAGCATATTTCTGTGCAGTAAGTGGATGTCACCTTGCGTAAAAACGTACAGTTGATAAACATAATCTCTTTTGTAATGCTCCGCTTCAGATCTTCTAGAATCTGTCGTTATCTCGGGAGTATCTACTTTAGCCCTTTACAACAAGCAGATGTAATTTTTTAATACGTAGAATGCCGGATTGCATGATGAAATGTCACTTTAATGTTCTTTCACGAAAAACGGCGAGTCTTATTAGAACTTCAAAAAGTAAAAATCTAGTTTTACGATTTTCTGCCGCAGAAACTGCAGCCATTCAGCCAATCACAGCAGACATACTGATTACCGAATGAATGTGTGCGGTGTCACCAGGAGATCGTGCATTAAGAATTTATAATTTATTTATCTGAAATTATTGAGTCCTCTTGAGACTATACGTGTGATAATAATTACAATATATGTTGAAAATTATATACCATTCTGGACAGTTAGGACATACAGTAATTTGAGATTATATGATAGGCGTGTTTATTGTGGTGTTGACAGTTGCGAGCTTGACATTTTATAATTGATTTTCTATAATCAAGGGAATGGTATTCCAATAGAAAGACGATTTATAAGGGGAATATTTTAAGCTAACGATATAATCAAAAATATTCTGGGATATTCAATTTTTTTTACTTTCTTATTTCTTTATATGGGGGAAGTATTAAACAATTTAATGAGGATATTTGCTGGGTGCCTGCTTTAAGATGTGTAAATTTGGACAATTCTTCTTTCATCGTTTATGAAAAATAAAAATTTTTTCAAACTGAGATATTCTTCTTTTCTATAGATCCTACATTAGCATTTCGTTTCTCAAAAATGTTCACATTAGTTTTGAAATTCTTTAGAATGAATTTGGATTCGGAATGAATTCAAGGGATGACTTGTATGTATTTACTTCATTCCTGCATAATTTAGCAACTGATTATCGTAACTAGCTTAGACTCCTACGTTTGCGATCATCATTACTTGTTTATGGAATGAATTTATTTCTTTTGCACAAGGTATTGTTTGCATTCCCATCTGGAAATATGGAAATTTAGCATGTACTAAATCAACTTAATTTCTCAGCTTGTGCTCGCTCTCGCTTTACCTAATTTGTTTTAAATATTGGCTTCGGGACATTTAAATAATTCTTAACTAACAAAATGTATTAAACACAAAGAAGCAGGATTATGTAATCGGATTGCAGTCTCTTTAAATGTGGTCAGTTAGATTAGTTTGAATTCATCCCGACGCTCAATTCATATTATCAACATACAATAGTCAATTAATTTTCAGAGATTAAATTAAATTGTGAGAATACCATTATTAAGTTAGAGCAGCTCGTTCCAATACGTTTTATCCAATGCAGTTAGTTTGTAACCAATTCCACGTTGTGATTTGTCACTTTCAGTCAAAGGGGAATTCGTCCAATTGAATCAGCAATTTCCGAAATACCAATCGGCCAATTGAATCACCAATTTCCGGGTGGCTAGTATTCTTTAAAAATGTAATTATTTTAAAATTTGGCTGAAAATATTATTAGTATAGGATATATAGCGATTTTCTAGTGTTTTATAAGAAAATCTATCAAAGTAAAAATATTCGAGAGGAAAGAAGCAGGTAAATAGACTCTTTTAAGAAGTATTTTTCGTTTTAAATATTTGCATTTTGAACTAGCTTAGAGCTACTTGCTCCGTGGTAGTATGCGGATTAAAGTAGAAAATTTTGAGTTTGCCTCTCAATTCCATTGTGTACGTGAAGTTTTTTTTCCGTTGTCACTTTGGATGTTGTTCCCTCAAGATAAACGGTTTTAACGTTTTGAAATATCGTTGCGCCCCAAAAGAGTGATAAAAAAGTCGGCATCTCGCTCTCTCTCTCTTCTCTGCGGATCCGAAGTGAACCTGGCCACAACGCTCTTCGAGATAGGAAGAAACACAGAGGGCGAGAGAGAAAGAGAGACCAGGGAGACCCCATAAAATAGAAGGAGGAAGAACGGGTGATAAGAAGAGAATAAGACAAAGGATGGGAGCATCCCATAAACAAAAATTTGCATTTTAGCCTCCATTTATTTAGCCTGTCACCTTCCCTTACGATAACCTTCGTCGTTGAACGCCGCGCAAACAGAATCGATGCTGAGGATCTTTTCTCCTCTCTTTCTCTCTTTCTCCTTTATTGTTTCTTTATCGGAAAGAAAAACTTTCCAGCCATTATGAGGATACAAGCTTTTTTGTTTATAACTCATGTCAGTTTAAATCCTTTCTGGTATAGATTTGAGATGATGCTCTGTAGGAGTAAAATGTTCGTGTCTATTGTAAGAGGACTGCTTAGAAAACAATGATCGACATTATTTCTCTTAACCAACAATAAAAGATAGAAAAACGAAATTCTGTAAAACTGTTTTTTCTTGGCTTCGGAAAGAAACTGGCGAACATTCACAAATGTTTGTGTGCTTTATATGGAAGTTGAAGGAGCGGTTAGTTTCTAGGCTCACTAGGGAACATCATGGAGTGGTAATAAAATTCTTATCCGAAACTAATCTAGGTAACACCTATATCCAATAATATATCGACTATAAACATATAACGTGCCAAGATTCATATTCAAAGATTTTATAGGCACATTAAATACCTATATTCAAAGTGTAGAGAAAATTTCCGAAACAGTCGAATAACTTTAGAACAAAAGGTGAGCCATAAAAGTCAGGTCTATCTATAAGAAAATGGCCATGTCCGGTTGAATAAAGTACTCCCAGCACCTCTACTGTAAGCACTGATTTGTTACGAAAACTAACTTGATAGAGCAACTGTTCCAATTACAAAGATGTGGAGGTCACCGATTTAGTAGAAATCCACTCTTTGCATAAAGAAAGGAAAGCATAAAACTCGTAAAACGAGGGAGAAAAGTCCATATATGAAATGCCTTCTGGACACCGTACGATGGAATATTAACGTGTAGAACAACAAACATGCGAAGTCGCTCTTATTTAATACTTGCGACGACAGAGGATTGAATAAAATTAAACAAAACAATTACTAAATTTCAACATTTCAGGACACTCGAAACAAAGGGAGAAAAGGATGTCGAGGTAATTAGTCAGTCAACACTCGCGATGACGCATAGCTAAACAATTCAACCCGGAATAGATGAGAAGTGCCCATCTATTCCTGATTCAATCTCAAGTTCTGATGGAGACTCGCTTTCGCCTATGATGGTCGTCTTGCAAGATAAAACATTATGTCCACAGGTACAAGAGAATATTTTTATGATTCAGGAAAAGTGACCAAGAATATTATCAAAATTTGATTCACAAGTACATACTTTCTGGAAGTAGGAAAGAAACAGCCCTCCTCCTTGATTCCTATTCAAGCCAAAATGACGAAAAACTCATCGCGTCTATTACGCCAGATGGAAAATCAGTCGAATTCTCACAATCCCCCCTGGAACAATCTCAATAGTTCGACCTCTCGACAATTTTGCATTCCTTCCTTGGAAAAAGTTTTACAGAATTACTGCAGATTATGTGCAGGTGAAGTAACGACGAATTGCATCACAGGAATTAAATGTAAATTCCATTCACTTATACACGATCAATTTTCTTCTCCAAGATTCAAAACCGCATTTCCAATCTGCATGTTTTAAAAGCGGCAATCTCGAAAAATGACCGAATTTTGATATGTATGGTGTTAAAGTCACTTACGTTTTGACCATTTATACTTTTTTTTAACCATTATAGTAAAGATTCTAAAGAATAAATTTTGTATGAGAATTTACCAGAAAATCGATGTATGGGTGGGGGGGGGGGATAATCAGAGTGGCATTTAGTGATTGTTTTGTTTAATTTTATTCAATCTTCCACTTTGGCAAGTATTAAATAGAAGCGATTTCGTGCGTTTGTTATTTTACACGTGAATATTTCAAGGTACGATGTCCAAAATGTGTTCCATACATGACGATTTCTCCACCGTTTACGAATTTTATACTTTTGTTTTCTTTATGCAGAATGGATTTCTACTAAATCGATGACGCTCTACATCTTTGTAATTGGAAGCTTACACTAGGGGCGTTGGGAATACTTTTATTCAATCATGCATGGCCAGTTTTCTATAGATATACCTGATTTTTATGGCTCTAGCACCTTTTGTTCTAAAGTTATTCGTCTGCTGCGGAAATTTCCTTTACACCCTGTATACAGGGTGATTCAAATCGTGTATAAAACAATTTAAAGGGGTATTATAAAGGTCAAGGTAAACACAAAAAGTCCTATTAACATGGGTCCAATTTTTATTTCTTTTCAAGTTACAGACTGCATGAACTCTTAGAAGATACATCTCTTGAAATCCGTCAACAGATGTGGTTCCAACACAACGGGGCCCCTCCTCATTTTGGTAGAGTTGCTACTGAATGGCTTAACACACACTTCCCTAACAAATGGATTGGGCGTAATGGGCCCATAGCATGATCACCTCGCTCACCGGACCTTAATCCACTGGATTACTATCTGTGGGGACATTTGAAGCAAATGGTATACAGTGTCCAGATAGACACACGGGCACAATTAGTGGCCAGAATAATAGCATCGGCTGACGAAATTAGACGTGATCATGAGGTAATGACAAACTTGTACGAGTCAGTTATTCGACGATGCAATGTCTGCATTCAGGCTCAAGGAGGCACTTTGAACATTTCTTGTAACTTGAAAAGAAATAAAATTGGGCCCATGTTAATAGGATTTTTTGTGTTTACCTTGACCTCTATAATACCCCTTAAATTGTTTTACACACGATTTGAATCACTCTGTATGATATTTAATGTGCCTATAAAACCTTTGAATATGAACCTTGGCATGTAATTTTTTTTATATTTGATATATTATTATCGATATAAGTATTACCATATCGGTTCGGAATTTTATTATCACTCCGTGATGTTCCCTATGAGAGTTAAAACTTCTGGAAACACATGTTTCGGGCTAGCGTAAAGTCATATCAGTTAATGGGGTTATGCGGAAAAAATAGTACACGTGAAAAGAAAATCTTCATTTATATTGCATAATTTTCATATATTTTAAAAAAGTTTCCATAAAAAAGTGGGGCATTACTTTCCGAGAATCCCTCGTGTATTCCATTTAGAAGCTAAAGTGTGTTTAGGTCCTTGTTTACGTCTTCGCTTAACTGCCTTCGTCATGCATGTTTTTAATCAGTACGGAAACGGTTTTATTATTCCCCGTCGAAACGAAACCGTTCGGAGAGCGAGAGAGTAAATAAGCTACTCATTTGTAAGCATAATGTAGTTGTTTTCTTATTAATATTTCACAGGAAAAACACACGTTTCCTGCTTAAATCGGATGCACTGAATGTTTTAAGACTCGATTTCCTAACGTTGAACAAAAAACATTTCACGAATAGTAATATTTTAGATCGATTTCAATACGCTGTACGGCCTATAATAGGTAACACTCACCAAGTAGCGCGTTGTACCTCCTTTCGCCTTCAAAATAGCCTGAATTCGTCGAGGCATGGATTCTATAAGCGTTTCTGAGGTATTGTATACCATGCAGGGATGAATACGTCACGTAGTTCTGGGAACTTTGACGGGGATGCAGCACAGAAAAGTCATTGGAATATTCCTTTCCAGCTCATCCCGCAAATGTTAAATCGGTTTGAGATCCGGCGATTGACACAGAAAAGAAAAGACACCATGTTGTTTCTGTTAGAAGTACCCATCTGTTTGTGAATAAATTATCAACATGAATGGATGCACTTGGCCGGCAATCATATCTACATACCTCGGGTTTCCTGACGTCAGTCTAGAAGTAGCAGTGGAACCTGACATGTTTCAGGTAAACATTACCCACACCATAACAAGGCTCCCACCGGCTTGCACAGTTAGGTTCATGGATTCATATTGTTTGCGCCAAATTCTGTGTCTGCCATCAAAATGATGCATCAGTAACTTCGACTCATCAGACCAAATGACCTTTTTCAAGTCGTCGATGGTCCAGTGCTACTGTTGCTTTGCCCACAGAAGGCATACTTTCAATAGTCACAGAGGAATCAAATCTCAGATGAAGTCTGGCTAAATAGGAAAGTCTTACTTTCATATTTGTATTCGATGTCAACGGTACCCGATGCGGCCGTCAACTATTGTACCCTATCCGCAACAACATGCGTCTAGTAGTAGATTTCTGAGCAGCAAGGTTAAATTCGGACGTCAATTGGGCAACATTGGCCTGTCTGTCGGCTTGCCTCCTCTAATCTCTCTCATCAACGAGCGGTTTCCTTCTACTGGAGTGACTTTTTTTTGCGATGGACTATTCTCGACATATCCTTGAGACTGTTGTACGAGAAAAGTTCAGGAGAGTTGCCGTCTCGGAGATGCTTCTTTCAGCACGTCGTACATCTACGATCATCTTTCCGATTCAAAACTAGATTATATCTTTGTCTTTTCCCATTATCGTTATGATTTGTAATCTAAACTGTCGACGAAAAGGTTGGTTAGCTGTGTTTATACTCAAAACAGAGTGTATCTATTAAAATGGCCAGTGTATGTTGATTATAATCAGTTGCTATGAACCTATAATAAACTTTGAAATTGTTTAGCTGCATTATAAAGAAATTATATTGAACAGCAATATACTGAAAAGATTAAATAAACCATTAGAAATTTAAAATGTATTCGTGTTAATAATGTACAAGTTATATCGAATTCAATTTTTGTTTATAAATGAGTAAATTTTAGAATCCGTGTATGCCAGTTTTGTTTTCTGAATTACGGACTTGTTTATATTGAATATAAATTATAACAGAAAATAAATATACGGCTATCTGGAAATTATTCATGGTTCTGTTGATTTTACGGAGAATAAGTAATAATCGATTAGGTTAAACAAATAAACAAAACGGCTCGCCTATTTATTTCATTGTAAAAATAAAATCATGTCAGAAATTAAATTAAATAATATCCACTTTTCAAAAAGAACTCCCTAGTTTCAAAAAATCATTTTTTTTTTTGCAGGACTAATATGAACATACATGTTTAGAAAAAACTCTGAATTAATTTTTTTTTCTCTTTTTTGAGACAGTTAGAGATATCGCTTCCTCGTTTGACTTGACGATATTAGCGCGATATTCTAATTCTGCCCCAAAAGGGAATAGCATATGAGTCGATAGTGGCAGATGCAGTGTTAATGCGAACCCTTAGTTCTTTTATAGTAGAGTGCCTGTATAATTAGCTTATTATTATACAGACATTCTAGTGCGATCCGTGCCCCACTGCTCTTAGCATCCACGTATAGTATGAGCGATATGGGGCTCATTTAAGGATGTTTTGGATGTAAGGCACATCCTTTTTATGAAGATACATACGACATATGTATTCTGTACTTAGAGTAAAATTAAAACAAAAAGCTTTTATTTAGTAAAATTCTCACAGAATTCTCAAATGACAATTCGCATCGTAGAAATATAGAATGATTCCTGAAGATTGAGATAACTTGCAGTTTTCTCGAATTTTAATTCTAAATTCTGTTTCCGAGTTGCATTCATAGCAGTCTCTCTTTTTTTTTTTTACCTTCCTTAGTTTTTGCGGAGCTACAACAAATTCTTGAAATAATGTCCCATTTATTGGTTATTAACAGGTGTCCCTGCTAATAACTTCATGTGTGCCTAAACAACCATTCGGGGGGGGGGGGGCGCGAAACGGGTACTGGAGTAAACGGTTTGTTATCCGACCTCCCTCCCTTGAACATTTGTTGTAGCTTCTTCGCATATCACCTGTCATCCACAGAGTACAAAACCAGCTGCTGGAACTTCACTTTTAACTGCGGAAATCTCATAAACGGTTCGTTATCCGAATCATGTTTATATGAACTTTTGTTTTCATCTCGCTATGGGGAATCACCACCAGAAGTTTGTGACAGGGGTTTAGATACATCCTGTATATAGCTTCAACCGGAGTTTCAATTTAGGGAACAGTGATCAGGTAATTTGTTGTTGTTGTTAGGAAATCTCTCAGCTCGAGTAAGGTGTATACAGGCGCATTGTCATGTGTATATAGCCCACCGATCTCCTTTCTTGTAAAATCTCAGATCGATAGTTTGCGTCTCACATTTTCCCCTCAGTTGTCTCAAAATCTCACAAATTTCCCAAATTCAGACTTCAGATTGGGAAATTCTGAAAATCTCAGATTGTTAACAGATTGGAACAAATTCTTTATGCACAATTTCTCGGATGTCAAAAAAAAGAAAAAAAAAAGTTCAGTAATGATTTGCTGTTGATACGAACTTTGGCGCGCTTTTTTTTCTAAAGAATAATTCATAAGATGTTCAGTGAGGATTTTATCGTACGCAATACCTCAGCTGTTCAAATTAATGATGAAAATAGGAAAGAAAATTCCACGGCCTGGATTCGAACCAGGAACCTTTTTGTTGTTGTTGCGGAGATGATAGCATATTCATTGTTGCTTTGTTTCGGGATTTAATTTGCAATTTTGTTCAGCCCAAAGCAAAATTTACTTCTCCTTAACATCCGCTATTTCGATAACCGCAGACACACGAACACGCCGTGTAGAAATCAGCCGAATCTCGAAAACGTGTGAACTTATCAAGACACCAGTCGGCAGACTTAATGGTTAAAAGTAGAGATCCTGCATAGATAGAGATTGGCTAATTAACTCCGTACCGCCATATTATATCTGTACAGCCTCAGTTTTACATTGATATATCTTTCCTTGTTCAACAAGAATAACTGAAAATATTGGTTGCAGGACTTAAGAATCATCCTGTAATGCTACACTATTGGTTTCACCAAAAAAAGTTTACAGCCTAAATCTAAATCTCACTCAACTGCTCTTTCTATACCCTGACCCTGTAGTGCCTATAAGAAAGAACTAAAATCGAAATGCGCATGCGTCATTTTACCGTTTTCACCGTGTCGCTCCAATTCACCATAAGAAATAAATCCGTTCTCTTCGGATATTATTACTTGAATGCAGTTCAAAAGTAGATTTTTATATCTGTAGCATATTCTGATTCATTTTGAAAATATAATTTGCCGATACTGTTATTTCGATTATTCGCAACTCAATTCTAAATTGCAGAAGTTACTCCTTCGATAACAGCAGCGCCATCTCTTGACGATATATATATAATAAATAAATAAATAAAAAACAATGTGTATGGGGTTTTTTTGTTGCAATAAAAATATAAATAATTTTTCCATTAGTGGGAGGTTTCAAATAAAAGCAACCAAGCAGATTCCTTAGAATAGTTTCAGTTTCTTTTTCAACGCGGATTGATACCAGCTCGAGCATGCGCGTTTCGTTTTTAGTTCAGATAGCGGGACCAGACTATAGTTACTTATAGTCATGTTTCTCAGCTTACTTAACCTTCAGTTCTGCAAATTACAATCGTTTTCACGAGTATTTTACGTGTCACTCTTTTATTGCATATTCAACCTCCACTGGATGTCTCAATCGTCTCTTGGAGTTAGCAACGATTCGTACGGACCGGTTGTTAACAATTAGGATTCTGTTCGGCACATCCGGAATGTGTCATTTCTGCAAAATTGCTGGAAAGTTGACGTCGTCTCTGACGTTCTTAAAGATACACGGAACGACTCTTGTTTTCATATTGAAGCTTAAGAAGGAAACAAGTTGATATTTTCTATTGTTAAGCATATATAAGCGTAAGGCTCACTCCGTGTTAAATCGTCGATTCATTTTTAACCCTTTGCGCCATCAACAAGAATCGAGGCTCTCTATAAATAAAAAAGAAAGAGCGCAGATAAAACTCCCGTGAGCAACGAGGGGGCAGTCTGCAGTGCGATTGCGCCGAGAATTGCTGTTATGAAGTCACCACCGGAAGTGAGAAAATGGATTCTATCGACTTCATCGCAACTCGAGCCGAAATGGGGGAAATGACAGGCGGCCGTCTCGTGCCGGAAGGGACGCTCAACACTCAATCTCCCTATACGCTCAGAACCGATTCCCCCGGACACTGAGAATAGCGCTCCCGTTCTTCTGTATCCTCCACACAATTGCCTCCGCAATTTCAGCCAACGTCGTATTTCCTCTATTATTCCGCCGTTTTCATTTTTGGCAAGCGTCATTGCTACTTGGTAGTCTAGTGAATGAAAAATTTTTCACTCTTCAAAAAATAGTTTCAAATATAAGTCATTTTATCTAAAAAATTATTCGATTCCAATGCCTGTTAAAAATTTTTAAACATATTCACATTAATACAGAGTTGAGTGTCAAGTTCTTCGTTTGTGTACTCGTTATCTCTCTTCTCTCTCATTAAGCGTTCTGAGTAGATTGTATTTCATTGGGGTTTTTTGTAAAGTAAAATCAGATCTTAAAGAAAAATAACCTAATTAGTCTTATTTTTATCACTAGCATGAGCTGGAAGTAATTAAACGGAAGAAACGCGGCTCGTTTAATTATGCTTTTAAGTAACCCATGTCCAATGATCTAATTGAGTCTTAATTAAATTGTTGCGGAAAAACTACACGGAGTCACTCGTAAATATTTCCTTACAAGAAAAAAAAAAGTTTACGTCAAGTCGGGAAAAAAGGGAGAGAGAGAGAGAATTTTATTTATAACGGTTTAAAAGCAGTTTAAAGTAAATTGAATTCTCCCCAAGAAGCCAAAGCTGCCATTGGGTGGAAGCGTTTGTGTTGGGTGGGGGTTGTAATTTGACTACAATTTATGATCTATATAAATCCCGTTGGAAAAACGCACTTCAATTTAACTTCATTTCGTGTGAATACTGCAGAAAATAAGATTGTTCGCTGGACTAACTAAGATTGATCTCTCCGTTTTACTACTTTGTAACAGACTCGATAAAATGGGATTTTTATTGCTGAACAAGATGTATTAGGACGCATGCGCTGGGAAAACATTCTTTTTTCCTATCCTCAACACGAGTTGTCGCATAAAGTAACAGAATGTAAACACTTTTAAGGACATGCGCATTTGGTGAACAGTGGGGAGAACCTACTTCCCGCCGTCCCTTTAACCCTTTCTGTCTCCCTTGCCACCCCCATTTCCTATTTTCATTTAATTAGAATCACGGCTTCTGTACGCCAGGGGATTACATCTATTTGCAACAACTTTGCCCACTAAAGTCTTTGCAAGTTTAAATTAAATTGACTGCGAGAATTCAACTTTTTTCTTCTTCTTCTTCTTCTTCTTCTTCTTCCTCTTCCCTTTCCTTTGCTTCCTTCCTCTGTTTCATCTGAAATCCAAGTAACAATCTGATTTCGGTTCTCATTGGCCGGCTACTTTTAATACCCAAGAATTACTCGAGGAATTGAAGTTTATTTATGCATGATAATTGGTTTTTCGCTGCAAGTGCGCAGGTAGACTCAAGCGAGAAAACTGTCCAGGGTATTAGAACTGTCCATCGAAGAGACGAATTAGACGTGCGCAAACCTATTCTTTTTTTTCATTATTCTTTGTTCATACAAATTCCACTTACTCCACTGCGGATGCGTTTTATTTTAATTTAAGGGAATACTGTAAAATTTGACAACTTCTCATTAGTTGTGGTAAAAACTTAGAGAATTCTGCGCTCATTTATTAGGCAATTACTTCTCACTGGTGCAATAGGGGGGGAACTCTTGTTTCCTGTTTTCAAATAAATTTAGATACATAGTCCGTAATTTGGTAAATGGAAACTCTATAAATGATTAGAACTACAAAAGAAGTATTTACAAACAATACAAAATTAAAAGACAGAATTAAAGTTTTGATAAAGTTTTAAGAAGGTAGTGAAATGGATCATTCGAAAGCGTAAAAGATACTCGATGTACCATAGTCAGTAAAACAGAATATAATATAACAAGAAATTAATTCACCCAAGGAAAATTTAAGAAAGTAGCGGACGCTTGGCTTCAAGGAAATTGAAGTCTTTAAAAAAAATGAGTAAAAAAGGGGATAAAAGTGTGGGCAAAAAGTGGATAAAAAGCGGCTTAGAGAGTACGGGATTAAGATGGGGTAAAAAAAGTGCGAGTAAAGATATCCACCTTTACGTTTTTATCTATATTTAATCCCCTTTTATTCCCGGAGTTTTTTATCCTCTTATCTCCCTTTTCTTAAAAGATTCTCAAAAAAGTTGATTTTTTTCGAACGTAGGTTGCAAAATTCGAAAAGAATGCTCTATTTTTTTGTTTCTCGGCATATACCATCGAATGACCATATGTCATGTTACAAGTGTGTCTTAAGAGCTGAGTGAATGGACCGATATTTATACGGCAACGTGAGCTAGGAACGCGCGCATAAAGCCATGTCAACAAACACTACCTAGCGTCGAACATGAAGCTCAGACATGTCCGCTCAGAGTTGTACAGTGGAGTTCGTTGCATGATAACGCCTACCCGCACAATGCGATCCGCGTGCGCAACATCCTGGCTTAACTGCTCTCGAACATCCCTAGCTAAGCCGGCAGACTTTTAGGTTTCTCCACCTCAAGGGAGTCTTGAAAGGCGCACATTTCGCAAACGTACTGGACATCCAAGGACGTGTGATAGAACGCTTCGAACGATTCCAAAAGAGGCCTTCATTGACAGTTTTTAGCAGCTTTACAGTTGCTGTATTCGAAAGTGTATTGTGTGGCCAATGGCGATTATATTGAAGGTCAATAAGAAAGTTGGTTTGTATATTCCGTTTTCTTTGTTTTCTGATACCATTCATCCAACTTTTTTGACTCCCATGTTGGTACAGATCACGAAGTATTTAGAAAATGGACCATGTGTACCAACTCCCATCACTTCGACCTCACAGGGAAAATCCGACCCAAACTTCTCTGGCCTTGCCTACAGAAATCTACGTAACAAAATATGGGAAGGGAACATAGGGAGTTTTGTGAATATTTTAAACTTTTACGGCTTTTTTTTTGCCTGTACAAAATTCTTTATTTCGTAGAAATCTGTAGATCAGATTGCCGATTTCGGACGAGATGAACGGCATTTCTCTTTTTGGACCCTAAATTGAAATTTCTGTTTTTTTATATGGTACTCTAACGGCCGTATTCACCACCACGGGTTAATCTGAGAGTTAGAGTTAAGGTTAGAGTTAAGGCGAGAGATGGTATTTTAACGTTTCTCTATTGGATAACGAGAATCACGTGGTAAGGTTTAACTCTAGGTTGCCCAACTCGCACTTTAATCCTAGGTGGTGAATAAGGCCGTTAGATACGCAAATTAAGATTATCTTAAAACTAAGATCTTTAATTTGTCTATAGTCATTAAATTAGTATTCTTTAAATAACTCAAGCTCCAGCGTACATACTTTTCTCACATATTCAAACACGAATTTATGCGCGAAAATTTATCGATTGCCATTGTAACAGAGCCTGGCATAACGGCACCAACTTAAATCCTGGAGATGAGATAAAATTCCTGCAATTAAAATGACAGATTATACAAAAGGGGAGAAAATAATTTAATTAAGAAAACCCTAATTTATATCTTGCATTCTATTTTCACAATGGGTATCTGACCCAAACGAAAAGTTTATTAATAACATCAATTAGCCCCTGTGTTGTTTGCTGTTGCAGCATCGAGAGAGGAAAGGAATTTCGAGACCATTCATTACATGGGTCCGCGTGGCAGATAATGCGTTGCCACAGAATGTGTTTATTGTGGTAATAACAGCGGCGATCTGCGGACCGTGATTGGTTAAGGTAACGAGTGATTGAAGTCGACAACTGTGTGGTTTCACGAGGGGGTTCAAATCCTTAGGGGGAGCGAAGCTGGTAAACGTGAAACTCTCGTCTCCCTTACTGCGGATCCTCCTTTTAACGATTTATCTTGCAGGGAATAATTTATATTTTTGTAGTTTTATCTGAAGAAAGCATGGTTAAAGTTAATGTTATGGCGTAAACAATGCTAATTGATTTTTAGTTCTTTATCAGAAATCGTGGATTCAGTGTCAAAATATGAATCACAGTAATGTAATTAATCAAACAATAACAAATATTTGATCCAAAGAAATTATTAATAAATATTGGTTCACTGTTTTTTTAAGAAGAATATGAACATATTATTTTATGTGTCTTAAGCTCTAGGAAAGAACAAAAATACAATATTAGAGATATTTAAAATCTTCGTAATAAACAAAAATAATTGATGAAAATAGGAAAAAAAAATTCCACAGCCTGAATGATGATTTCCGCTTCTTAAAATATTCTACAGGTAGCTCAAAATTTCCGCTTAGCTAGCGCAATGGGTACTTAATTGAAATGCGTATATGTTGGTGGCATCAAGGAATTTCTTTAATGATCGGATTTGTGAACCACTGGACGTCACATCCATAGTGATAATCTATAGCGATGACATTAGAGTTCGAAATATTCATGCAACAGTTCAGAAACAGCAGTTGTGTAATGGGGACGTGCACCATCTCGCATAAACCACTGGAGTGTGAGGTCAGACCCGCAGAACATTTGAATGACAGGAATGAACTGGTTTTCAAACACCTGTCTATACCTCTGCGATATCCCCCAAAATCACCGGTACATAAATCGCAATCGTTAAACAAAATGCCTTGATGTCGCGAACATATCACACAATTTTCAAATAATTAACTTACGGGGAACTACACGAACATGTATCTCTCAGATACCCACCAAATTGAAATATGTTACTCATCTTAAGCTACTATGGATGCTTGCAAAATAGGAAAATGCTAAATTTTATTTCTTTCAAAATAAACCGAAAAAACGAAAAAATTTGAGCACATATAGTCATACAAAGACTCCATTGTTAAATCGGTGTGTATCTGTATTATTGCGCTCTGAATTTCTTTCTTCCACTACTCACCAATACGCACGAATCCACTTCACCTGAGCAAAGCTATCGCTTCCAAGGTATGCTTGCGCGCAAAAAAACGCATCGTACGTCCCTTGTTAGCACTAACTGAGAAAT